>CM031239.1:889751823-890325600 GCA_018340775.1 Taxus wallichiana var. yunnanensis
CTAATAACTCAAGTTATGCTAAATGGTCCTAGTGAAAGTCATCATCATTAAGCATGTCATGGAGATAAATACGAAGTGATGGAATCTAGACTTCAAGAGGCAGAACAACCTCTATACCGTAGACTAGAGAAAATGGAGTGGTAGCAGTGGAAGTGTGAATACTAGTGTAGTACGCCCATAGGTCGAAAGGAATGTGTGTATGTCAGTCCTTCCTAGTATCGTTAACCACTTTCATGAGAATCTTGTTCAAGGTTTTATTAGTGGATTTGGCTTAGCCATTGGTTTGTGGGTAATATGGTGACAAGAAACTTACTTGAATACCGAAGGTGTCACAAAGTTTTGTAAGATTTTATTTTTGAATTGTTTTCCATTATCGTGATGAGGAAATGTGGGACACCAAAGTGACAAATAATGTGATAATTAATGTACTCACATATTTTCTCGCTTTTTGGAGATGATAGGTATGGCTTCAACCCATTTGGTGTAATATTAGGTAGCGGTAATTATCCATTGATGTCACTGGGAAGAATGGGGATTGATTTCTCGATAAGATCCAAACCCCATTGAGAGAAGGGCCAAAGGTCACGGGCAACTGTAAGGCATGACTAGGTGTATGATGAATATTAACATGTTGTTGGAATTTTACACAATGCTTAATGTAGTCACAACAATCATGGTTAAGGGTCAGCCAGTAATAGCCTAGGTGAAGAATACACTTAGCAACAACAAGGCCACTAAAGTGACCTCCACATATGCCATCATGAACTTCCTTAATGTATAAGGAATTTGAACTCGTAAGGTATCGTAAGACAATATCATCAAAGTCCACGCTTATAGAGGAGGCCACCCATGATGACGTAAGGAGAAACCCTTTTAATAAAGGCACGTTGTCCATTACAAGTGAGGTTGGGAGGTAAGATGGAGAGGGAAAGATAGTCTGAGTATTGTTTATACCAAAGATCAATCAGGTCGAGAGTGGTGGTTCCGATAGAGTAAACTTCATGAGGTAAATAAGAGGGTGATTGGAGTCTTTGTATAGTGACAAATATTTTAGAGTCAATGGAAGCGAATGCGAATGGGTATCCGAGAAGCCAAGCAATCCATGGTATCTGTAAATTTGTTGGTAAATGTGGGATGGTTTTGAGGTTGCATAATGGTCGAATGTGGTCAAAAGTATGTCCACATGATGTTTATACTTTTGAAGTATCTCATTACGACATTGGTATATACCATTGACTTGGTTTATGACCAATTGAGAATCACCAAATATGTTGATTGACTTAACATCTAAAGCAGAGAAGCCCAGAGACCCAATACGAGTGCTTTGTATTCAGCAATATTGTTTTTACAATTAAAATCGAGTTTGAAAGACAAAGGCATGGGTTCACCATCAAGAAAAATGAGGATAACACCAGCCCCACCCCCACGCTGACACTTGGAACCATCAAAGAAGAGCGTTCATTTGGTAAGCAAGTTCATCCAAGGAAAGGGCAAGCAATAGACTCATCTAGAAAGTCAAAATTAGAGGGTTGATCCCTGAAAATAGGTGTGTCACCAATTGGTTGGCGATAGCTTGACCTTGATGGAATTTTGATGGATGAATTCGAGGTTGAGGTGTAAGCATAAGGCAACGTACATCCCATTTATTTTGGTAAGGTTTGGCATACATGAAGTGTAAGGGGTGGTGTTGGTCACAACATAGGTTTTTGGTTAAGTAGGTAGTGGCGGAGTTTGGTGGGAAAAAAATCAAGGCTAAGAAAATTTTTTTGGCATGGGTGTATCGAGGTTTCATAGTCCGTAAGAGTATGGATTATGTAATAAACTACTGTTCCCTATGTTGTTCATCATGATGAGCGAGCATGACCCCTAAAGAGTGATCAATAGTGGAGATGTATAGGTTGAAGGGTTGATCATCCTTAGGTGGAATGAGTATGGGTGGTTGGAGAAGGTATTGTTTTAAGGCCTCAAAAGCTGTGGTGGTTATCATCCCATTTAAAGGAGACATCCTTTTTGAGAAGATGATGAAATGGATGACATCGATCGAAAAGTTGTGAAATGAAATGATGAATAGACTACAACTTACCTTGTAGGCTATGGAGCTTCCGCAGATTAGTGGGTGGAGGCATTTTGAGAATGGCCTTGAATTTAGTAGGGTCAACCTCTATACCACGTAAGGAAACAATAAATCCTAAGAGCTTTCCCGAGAGAACCGTGAAGAAACATTTCTTGGGCTGAAGGTGAACACAATACTTAATGAGGCATTCAAAGATGGTTTTTAGGATGGCGAGGTGCTGGAGCAGCGTTTAGATTTTTAAAGGAGGTCATCTACATAATCTTCCAATATACGGTGCATGATGTCATGGAAGATGTAATTCATAGCCCAATGATATGTAGCACCAACATTTTTAAGGTTGAAAGGAATGACTTGATAGCAGAAAGGTCCCCCAAGGGGTGATGAATGCGGTTTTTTTGATCCTCAGGGAAAACAAGATTTGGTTATAACCCGATAAACCATCCATGACTGATAGCATCTCATGACCAGCGGTAAGGTCAACCAATTGGTCAATACCAGGTAGAGGAAAGTCATCTTTTAGGAAAGTTGGTTGAGGTCACAGAAATTTGTAAATGTGAAGTCCCCTATTGTCACCTTAGTGACTAGGAAATGTTAAAATCCATTGGGGATAATCAATGGGCAAGATGAAGGAAACAGAAAGAAGGTGCTAAAGTTCTTCTTTGACTAGAAGAGCAATGTAAGGGTGAATTTTCCTTAGCTTTTATTTTACGAGTTTGGAATCAGGAATGGTTATGATATTATGGACCACTATGGTGGGGTCAATACTAGGAATATCTATATAAGACCAAGAAAAAGCATGGTTATGATTTTTGAGAAAAGAAGTGATGGCTTCCTATTTAGTAAGTATCAAAGATTGGCCAATCTTTAGAATGTGTGGGTCATCCTGAGCATGGATATTGATTTAGATAGTGATTTGTTCAACATGGTTTCATCTCATATGGTAATGATGATGAATATATGATTCTTCTAAACCAAGGTAGGTGAGTATAGATTCATCATCCCGACATTGAATGACATTAATAGAAGGTGTATCTTCATCGATCATTTTCAGGATGTAGGAAGGGAAGAGAAGAGAGAGTCTTGCCTCACGTTGATAAGTTAGAGGCCCCAAGGAAATGGTGTTTATGAAAAAAAAAAAGGGAGGGATGGATTCTAGATCCATCGACTTACTTGATGAAGGTGGTGAAGAAGGTGGAGCAGGTGAAGAAGGTGGAGAAGGGTCGATATCCTCAATGAGTTTGATGTGAGCCTTTCTAGTAGGTAGTTCAATAAATCTGATACCACTACGGTCATTATGTTTATGGGTAGTACATGGAATAACAATGTGATGACCTTGTTCATAAAATCCAAAACCAAAACCATTCCATACACATCGATGTAGGAAGGTGTGGGTGAAATGGCGATTGGTGAGTGACTGGAGGCTGGCAAAAAATGAGTGGGTTTGTGATGGTGGTTCATGTGTATAAGTGGTAGTATTAAGTCCCCCATAGGTGAGATTGGTGTGAAGGTGGAGAGGACCATAAAGGAGATGCACTCTCCTATGTGGTGATTGTAGTGAGGGTGTTGGTGAAGGCTTCCATACTCTTGTGGAGTAAGGAATGTGTTGACATTATATAGGTGATACTCCCTAGAGTGAGGCATTGAAAAATGCCTTCCAAGGGATTAGTGGTCGATATGTGGGTAGCTGGGATAGATGATGTGTTAGAGATTGGATCGGAGGTGGATCTAACTAATTGGGAGGCTGATGGGTTGATAGTGGAAGTCATGGCAGTGGTAGGGATGGAGGCGTTAGGTGCGGTTGAGGTAGTGGCAGCATTGTGGGCAGAGGTGTAGGTGAAGAGGAAGTGGTCATGGATGAATACACCTTAATATAATCATGTCATTATGTGGGTAAAGCATGTTGTATGTTGTAGGTTTTGAAAGGTGATGGGTCAGCTGGAATGGTATAGGTGTGTCCTTTATGCTCAAACTTCACACAATGATGCAAAGTGGAATGAACACAACCCATAACATGAATCCGGGGTCTACCAAGCAACAAGTTATATTGAAATTCCCCCTTTAAGATGTAAAATAACTCTGGAATAGTGAGGGGGCCCACGCATGAACATGGAGGATGATGGTGCCAAGTGTAGAGGTGATAGTGTCATTAAATGAATGCAACATGATGGGATGTTTATGCATGTAATTATCGAGTATGCACATTTGGTCGAATGCATGGGAGGAGATGATGTTAATGCTAGTGCCCCATTGATCATAACACATCGTACATGTATATTATCAATATGGACAGAGATGAAAAGGGCTGGATCAGGGTCATTGGTTTGGTGTGGTGTGATCTCTTCATCTGAGAAGCTGAGGGTGGCTACTTGGTGAGTAGGTGGAGGTGTAGAAGAAGATGATAATTTGGTAAGAGAGGCTACATGATGAGGTGTAATAATGGAGGCTACAGTGTAGGGTCATTGGGTAAGACCTCAATAGACTAAAGAACCTCCATGAGAGCTTGGCGATGGGATTCAGAGGTTTGGATGAGGTCATATAGGGAAATTTTGAGGGAGGATTGGTGTAATTGTTTGAGCATCGCGTGATGTGTAACCCCATTAGAAATAGGATATGTGGGGCTGCGAATAGTGAATTTAGGTGTGGGTGTAGATGGTATGTTGGGTATAGGGTTGGTCGGTGGGTCGGTTTCCTTTTCCTTGCCTTTGTCTTTCTGAGTGTGGTAGCAACATGGATCATGTTGATTTGAGATGGGGAGGTAGGTGAAGTAGGTGAGCCATGAAAGGTATAGTGACAAGAAGGGAAGAAGCCAAGAGGTAGGAAGGAACCTTATGAAATGAGTTGGGCACATTGACATTTTGGTGGAGGTTTGGCAAGTTCTCTAATGTGCACCATGTTAATTTCAAATCTTAGAGGTGACTCTAAGAGTTGTGGGGGTGGAGGTCTTGGTCACTGAGTAGGAAATGAGGGAAGAACTATGGAAACTGGTGTTGGTGAAATGGGGTCCTCATCGAGAAGGTCATCATCATCAAAGTTTTCTTCAAGAGGACACAACTGGACAAGAGCAGTTTTCAAAGCCTTACATTCCTCTACATCGTGTCCTGACACATGATGGTAGGCACAAATTTTGGTTTTTCAAACCCTTTTGGTTTGGGTTTGAGTGGGTTGTAAGGTCTAAGAGGTGGTAATGTGATGACAAAAGTTTTGAGGAGGTTGGTTAAGATTTTGGCATAAGATCCTGCTAGTGGATCACAATGGGAGGTGAATGTGGGTTTGGGTGTAGGTGTGGCTGATTGTATAGGAAGGTTCCTTGCAAGAGGGGGAGTGGGTTGAGCTATGGTCTTAGGTGTTGGTGTGGTCTTAGGTATTGGTCGTGTCTGCTTGGGTAGGGGCATGGTAGATGAACTGACAATAGAGTGTGTGGTTGGTTTAACTACCTTATTAGAGGGTAGCAGATTTTTTCCTTTAGGTTGCACCTTTTTAGGTAAAGGTGATATGGGTGCATGAGATTTAGAGGGAAAAGTGGATGGTGGAAGAGGGCGGGTTACCCATGGGGATAACCGAGGTGTTATGGAGGTAGATGGTGCAGGTTATGCAGGAGGTGTAAGGGAAAGGGAATGAAGTGTCATGGGTAGTGAAGAAGTTATCGATGGTATTGGAGGTATGGGTGGTAAAAATGTTGCAGGTGTGGGTGGAAGTTGTGTCGGGTGCTTGGGTATATTAGAGGTCTATGAGGGAGGAATGGGCTGTTGTGTTTTTAGTTTACCAGTGAGTGGATGTTTCTTAGCTAGGGTCGAGGGGTGAGGTCCTAAGACAGATGGAAGGGTGAAGGTAATGAGGGTGTGATTGGTGAGGTTGGGGTATGAGATTTAGGGGATTGGTTCTTCTTTTTGGGGCTAGATTAAGTTTGGTGTTGGCTTTGGAGGATGTAGCTAAATCTAATTTGATGGGTGGATGAGTAAGGCTAGCCATTGGGATGACCCCTAAAGTAGTAATAGGTTTAGGCAAGGAAGATGATGTAGGTGTGGGTTTAGATGTAGATGCATGTTGGGTTATGGGTAGAGGTGTAAGTTGAGCCATGAGTGGTATCGTGGGAGAATTTGTGATAGTTTTGGTCATGTTTGGTTTGGTGGCTGAAATACTTTTGGATAGATAGTGGAGGTGTCAGTGAGTGACATTTGCATTTGTGTTGAGATAGGAAGTAGAATACCCCCAAAGTAAGGCTCTATCCACATAATCCAAGTGGTCACGGCTAAGCATGAGAATGACACTGCAGTGGGTGGGGTTGATGTGGATCTAATGGATATTCCCATAAAATGTGTTTTAGAAATGGGAATTCACTAGCTTCATCCTCTGTGGGTAAGAGAGCTGAAAGTAAGTCAAGCAGGATCTTGGGTGGCTGATGGAGAATGGTCACCTAGAGGTAATGACATTTCTACTGGATATTTGATAGGTGGAGGAGATGACGGGTGCTCCTCTGTGGGTGGAGGAGATGAACAAGCATCTCCCATGGGTCAGAGAGGTATTGTTGGTGACGGTTCTCTAGGTGGAGAAGCCAAAGGTGAAATGGTCTCGATGTTAATAGAAGACTCCTTCATAGGTGAGGGAGGAGATGAAGGGTGTTCCTCTGTGGGTGGAGGAATAGGTGAAGTGGGTTCATGTGTAGGTGGAGGAATTTGGGCTAAGATTTCCTCTATGGAAGGAATATGAGGTAATTGGGAAGCAACGGGTGTCACTGAAAATAGCATGGACCTCGCGGGTATGGCTATCATTAGTTGAGGTCTCTCCAGTTTGATCAGAAGAAGGGGCATGATTAGGAAATGGTTTCTTGAAGATGTACATGTTTTGATTGGCAGGTGCGTTTGGGTTATCCAAGACTAACTCGTTGTTCTCAAGCATTTCCTGGACAATGTTCTTGAAAGTGATGCAATTACTATCATTATGACCTTTTACCTGATGATAGTTGTAGAAGTCATGCTCTTTGTACCATGTAGGTGTGGGGTGAGTAGGATCAAAACCAATGTGTGGTTTGATAGGGGGAAGGGTAATGGCCCCAAATTTAATGAGATTTTCTAAGATAGAAGAATAAGGCTCCCCGATTGGGGTGTATTTCCATTGTTCTCATCTGAATTGAAAGTTTTGGATAGGAGAAAGATTAGATGAGGGCTTAGCCTGATTTGATGGATGAGATGGGCCGGCCTTGAGTACCATTGCGTTAGTGGTTCCCTTGGCTTTTGAATAATTATTCTGTGGTTTGAAGAAGAAGAGGTATCATTTGACTTAAATGTCAAGTTCTTATTGCGTAGTTGAATTTTCTTTTCTTTGATGGCCCAAATCTCTAGCTTTTGTGCCATGGTGAATGCCTCATCGAAGGTTTGGAAAGTCTACACCTGCAAGGTTGGTGAAATATGTCTAGCACAAGCCTGAGTGAAGAGCTCTATGAGTTTGGTTTGTGGTAATTGGAATGTGAGTTGATTGATTAGGCTACGCCAATGAGTGACAAAATATGTGATAGACTCGTCATCATATTGACATGTAGAGTAGAGGTCAATCATGGTAACCTTCTTAACAACATTGATGGAGAAGTGATCCAAGAAGGCTTGGGCTACTTGATTAAATGAGAAGATAGAATGTCTCGTAAACAACTATACCAATCTAATGGGCCCGATCGAGACATGGGAAATGTCCTCATAAGCAAAGTGTCATCATGGGTGATTAAATAACACCCATGTTTGAAAGACCACAAATGCTATGTGGGTCCTCTTTGTTGTTGAAACGGTTAAATTTAGGCATTTCCCAATGTACGGGATATGGAAAATAGGAATGGATGGGTGTATGGGCTCATTACAAATCTCATCGTAGGTGAGAGCATTGCATGAGCCAGAAACCGATGCCTCCAGTGTCTGCATCTTATCCATCATTAACTTGATTAGGTCATTGGTAGGTGGTGATGGATGGGTACCTCCTATAGCATAAGAGGGTTGGTGTTGGACATATGATGGAGGTGACATTCCAGTATATGGTGATGCCACATAGGTAGGTTAAGAATGAGGGAGTGAGATAGGGGTATGTACCCATAATGAATGATAGATGAAATGGGGGATCTTGCGATAGTACGTATATGGAGGTGGAAGGGTTGAAGGTGACCCTAGTAGCGATGGGGACTAAGGATTATGGAATAGAAAGGAAAATGTTTTGAAAATGGGTAGGGGTCATGAAACCGGGGTGATCTCTTGCTATGGGTATATGTGAGACAATAGGCACGATGAGGTTATGTTCAGGTGGTTGGTGAAGGTATAGTGAATATTGCAAGTGTAATAGATGTGGCTGATCCGGTGGTCAAAAGTAGGTACATGGCCTTTGTGAAAAAACTAGGGAAAGGAAGATGGGTAATGCAAGAGATCCGTAGAAGGGGCTAACCAAAAGTAGGAATGAGTATCGGGGATAGATATGGGCATGACGTATATCAATTGACTTGATGCATCTCGAGTGGATGAGTGGGAAAGATATAACTATAAGGTGACAAATGGGGCATTATGGTCAAGGAGTCGAAAAGAACTCCGCATCCCCTTGGGAAATAGTGAAAGGTTAGGTAGGATCCATGGGTGATAGAATGGAAGGTAGTTATTGATGCATAATCATAGACCCGAATGCTAAAATTCGATGGGTTGAGACTCTCAAAGATGTGATTTCATAACATGGAGCTTTTCCCAAGTGCGGGACCTTGTGAAATCAGAAAATCTCTCCGGATGAAGGTCGGTTCCTATTCCTTTGTTTAGGTGCACACAAACAATTAAGAGGATTCACTCAAAAACCTAATCTAACTTGCCAAGGAGACAGAGTTGAGAAAATGCAATAAAATAAACCTAATCTAACCAAGGTGATGCACTAAAGGAATGAAAAACACTTGTCTTGCCAATGAACACAAACCATTAGAATGCAATACAATATCATGCACAAATGACCAAATTTGCAGTGAAAGATTAGGAGGATGAAAATGAACAAAGTTATGGTTGAGAATCATCCATAGATATGCATTATTTGCTCAAAAATTGATGCAATGCACTACAAAATTCCAAGAGGCAAGGTTGCACCTGGGTTTTAAATGGGAGGTTTGAACTCCACAAAATCCACCTATAGACAAGAGGAGAAGGGAGGGGCAAAACAAGAATGTCCAACCTTTTTAAAGAAGCCCTCCTTACAAATTTATATGAAGAAGAAGAGAGGGAGAAGAGAGGAATTTTAAATCTACCCCAACCACTTCCATACTGTATTTAACTCACCTCATTATGGTGGTAGGTGAGAGTCTTGGCAAACCCAAAAAATGGCGGACTGTATTTTGCATTTTTGAAGAAATTTTTCTCACCCAATTAAATATATCTAATTATAGTTGGGTAGAGGACCTTGTAAGATTTCTGAAAATTCCAACCTTGCATGAATCCAAGCTCCCTATGAAAAGTTATGGCCATTTGAATATCTGGGTCAGGGTTTGCTTTCTGTCGGGTTTGGGGTGTCAACATTCAAAATGTTGCGCTTCCTAAAGGTGCACCTCGGTGCATCCATCCTCATGTCAACATAATTTTAAGTGTGCCATAAGCACTGAAAATGTGGTGCCGACATTCCAACCTGCAGATGGCGCAACCTTTTACATGTTGATGTTTTTTCAACGCGCTTGGGCATACATTTTGGACATGTGGAACCCCTCAACCTGTAGTGAAGGCATAACTTTTACATGTTGATGAACCTAGAAAGGAAAAAATTTTTAAATGGGGTTGATGCCTTCAACGACGTACTGGCAGTGTGTAACTTTTTACATCTTGAGACTTTCAAGGTGTGGATGAGGTTTAACTTTTTACATGTGGACAAAGGTATAGTGGATGCTATGAGTGCACATAGATGTGTACATGTTGATGCCTTTCAACCTACGCTAGGGCATAAATTTTTACATGTCAACACCTTGAAACTGCCTTCCAATTTCGTGCTAGGGCACAACCTTTTACATGTCGACATTTTTCAAGTAGGAATGAGAGGCGGATATGGTGCATGTCATATAAATGTCGAGGGAATTTGGATGATGGAAAGATAAAACTGAAAGGTGAATGGTTTTGATTTTCAAGGATTTCCATATTTCATTCCCTCTCATGACATGTAATAGTGTCATGTTGATAGGATCCATGGGTGAAAAATGGAAGGTGTGGTGAAGGACTAGGTGGGAGTGGTTGACAACTAGCATGGAATATGAGGGTGTTTTCTTGGCTACGAGTCAAGCACCATGTGAATAATTACTAATGTGGTAGGACTTGCTTTCTATAAATGACACAAAAATACATAGAAATAGGAAAAATAGGTGGTGGTAGGTGGATTAGGTACAAAATGTTCAGCTAGAAATTTGAACTAGGCTAACCGATGTCGGTTAGGGTAAACCGACGTCGGTCACAATTAACCGTGATAGGTCACTATGGAAAATGGATAGTTTTCAAAACAAGGAAAAAGGCTAATAACCTGCTAGGTAGATAAGATGTAGATGGATTTTATCAGGATAGAGAAGATGATGAGTTATAAAGACTCTAATAAAAATGAATATGAAACAGGTGTCCTTTTGGGTAGGTTAACCAAAAGAAACATTGAAACGATGCCAGTTGGGTAAAACCACTGATGGTCAGAGGGTAACCGATGATGTTGTTCACCGAACCGACACTCAAGTTCTATGTGAAATTGAAATAGAGATGAAGAAAAGGTGGTTGTGATTTAAAATCAAGTGTGGAATCAAACCCAAAATTCTAAGAATGATGAAAATGGGGTCAGGCACACTCAGAAAAAGTTGGAATACACCAACTATGATGAGGAGCATGCAAGGAGAAATAAAAAGATGAAGAACGTGTCCTCTCACCTCAAAATGCAAGCCAAGAAAAAACACTAAGAAAAATACAATCCTAAGAAGTGCTCTTTTCCTTTATGTTTGTTTAGCTTATGCTATTTAAAATACTAACTCATGAACTTTAGAATAGAGTTTTTGGTGAGGAAGGCTTCTATGAAGAAAGTTATCTAAAGGAGAGGTTTAGGTTATGTTATGGTAGGGGGCGGGCCATCCTCGAGATAATTACTTGACAAAAATAACGAGTTGGGTGCCCACTGTGTCGTGATCGTGTGATCACCTACAACTTCTTCTAGGTAAGATGTTGTTTAAGAATGTGTATATTTTTCAATTTTGTGATGTTTGGGTAAGACTCAGAGAGAGAGAAAGAGAAAGGAAGTGCTTTTCTATGATTCATTTTTCAACCATCAACTGGGCATGACTTCTAACCTATAGGTTGCCCTCATTTAATGTGAGATAATGTAGAAAAGCAGAATGAAATGTAGTTGATTTTAAGCCCAAATCGAAATATTGAATTTGATGACACAAGAAGATGAATAGGAGAGAATATGATCTTTCACTAATGTAGTACAAATGAAAGAGGAGAAGAGTTCTTTTTATAGCACCAAAACATGATTGCTTTGAGACAAATAAAATAAGAGAATATTCTAGGGGAGAAATTTTAATGTGAGAACCTTTAAGAAAGGAAACAAACATACAAATTTTCACCTAGAAATGAAGAAATGAAAGGAACCCCGAATGGGTCCCATCGGGTGTGCCAAAATGTTTCACTTGATTCTTAGAGTGTTTCTTTGAATATTGATGAAAAATAAGGGTAAATGGGCTAGGAGGAATACCTGTTAAAGCTGGTTGAAGGTTGTTGCATGCGTATGAATTCTTGATCCAAAACTGATCGTGAGAGATTCCTTTTCGCTAGGAGGAACTACTTGAAATGAAAACAAGACCACCAAATGGAATTAAACAATATATGTAGTGGACTGCCTAGTGTATGCTAGATCCAGGAAGTGTGATACTCTCTAGAACGGCTGTTAATCCACTGTTTAAAACAATTTAATGTTAACAATAAATGAAATCCTACTATAATTAAAATGATTTAGGTATCTCATTCGACTACAATAAGAAAATTTGTTCATGAAAGGCTAAGTTATGATTGAATCTGAAGGTCAAGGTCTTTGTCGTGAAAGTACCTGAAGTCGGGTCGTGGTCAGTTTTGGGCTGTTTTGGGTATTTTGTGTGGATTTTAGGCTCTGTGTGATTGGTATGAAGGTAAAAATAGAGACCGTTGTCGGTCTGGTATGACCGATGTCAGTTTAAGAATGGAAACCGTGATGGTATGGGTAACCGGTGTTGGTATGGTTAGGTAGAGGAAATTTATTAAAATCTTGGTGTGAGGACAGATCTGAGGCTAAATGGAAATGGAGAGGGTAATGAAAAGGTCTAAAGAGATCTTAGGTATACTTAGGGTGTTATCGGTAGGGTATGGGAAATTTTAATGGTGTGGGTGAAGGAATGATCAAACTTGCATGGAGGTAAATGGTGGGAGAATGGGAGTGTAAGTAGAAATTGATAATAGAGGTAACAGAGCCTACTAAAATGAAAATGGATGAATGTTGGTTAACAAAATACTTACTATTGTATGAGCTTGATGGCTAGATGGAAATGGAAGTTGATCAAATGGATGGAATTTGGTGTGGTGATGGCACTTCCCTAGATGCTTTCGTGAATGCAAATGCTCGTGTGATCACTTCGATGCTAGCTATGGATGTTTGGATGTGTGTGCAAATGTTGGTTCTACTTGCATGCAACTCTGGTTTCATCTCTTTCTCTAAAAATGTGCCAACCTTGAAATAAGATTGTTTTGGGGAATAAATGGTAACCAATGATAGTTCTCGGTTGACCGAGTGAGTGGTTTAGGAATTAGCGTCGGTGGTTAGGGTGGGATTTCTAGGTTTACTAAAATGGGTAGATCTCTTTGATTTCTTGGATCTTGTTAATTTCTCCTTTGTGGATTAGAATGGAAGCTTCCTTTGTAATGGGTGGGAATGTGGTTAGAGGGAATGTAGGCTTTGATTTTTAGGGTTTAGGTAGGTCTTAGTTAGTTATGACAACATACTAAGAATAGGTCTTAGGGTGAGGTGGCTAGGTGAGGTGGTGGTGTGAGAATTATCTTAATTAGGATAATTAAATAATAAATATTGTGAGGACATGGATTAATTTAATTAAATTAATATTAGTATGGGGTGTAAGGGGCCATGGTTAGGTGAGTGTGCTCAAGGTGATTATTTGATGAGGGACCAAGGGGATTGTGACCCAATTTTGGTGTTTACACTCTTCTAAAATGGTGAGACCCTCACTTTGCATGCATTTTAGGTTTAAACCTTTCATGGCATACTAGTATTGGCATGGCATGTGCCCTATGGGCCTCTCAAACCTCACTCACCTACAAAATCTCGGTCACACACCAATTGAATTACTTGAGCCATTGACCATGTGTCATATCAACTTGTGACATTTCCTTAGTGGTTTTCTCCACATGGAGGTCAAATGCGATTTTGGGCTTCCCCCTTTTCCTTTACCTTTATCAACATGTGAGCGGCCATGTGGGTCTTATCATCTCGAGCTCATGACTCACAACTTTGGCCTTCCTCCACATGAATCTCACATCCTTTGCCAAATTCACTAAGTGCTCGAATCACCACATATTGTCTCCGAGCTACATAAAGCTCTTATTATATATATCTACCCCCAGTAAATATAGACAACGACACAAGGAAATATGTCGGAGAGGTCCAAAAACCTGACACAAAGGATTTTGGGTTTTGGGTTTCGGGAAACATGAGACATGAAGCATGAAAATTGCAAGGCATGTCCCGATGCTTGAGAGTTCCGCAAACCCGAAACACTACCTAGGAAAATCAAGTCTTGGAATTGGGGAAACAAGTCGGGAAAACATGGGGCGAAAACATGTCGAGCCACCTCCCAAACCCGATGCATATGCGAGTCCAATTTCCAAACCCAAAACAAAGGAAATGTTGGCAATACCAGTGGAAGTGGGTTTCGAGAAAACACAAGCATAAAACACATGTCGAGGCATCCTCTAAACCCGATGCAAATGTAGAGGAGAACCCTGAACCTGACATGAAGAAGACCCTAATGTAGGAAATATTCAGGTTGCCATAAGTTTTCACAGGGAGCTTGGATTCACGCAAGGTTGGACTTTTCGGAAAGCTTAATTGGGAGAGAACAAGTTCTTCAAAAATTCAAATTACTGAGTTCACCATCTTTTGGGTTTGTTAGGGTTTCACCTACCGCCATAATGAGATGAATTAAATAGAACCTAGAGGTGGTTGGGGTAGATTTGAATTCCTCTCTCTTCCCTCTCTCATTCTTCTTATAAATTGTAAGGAGGGGCTTCTTTAAAAAGGTTGGACATTCTTGTTTTGCCCCTCCCTTCTTCTCTTTGGTAGGTGAATTTGTGGAGTTCAAACCTCCCATCTAAAACTGTAATGCAACTTTGCCTCTTGGCATTTTGTAGTGTATTATATCAATATTTGGAGAAAATAATGCATGTCTATGGATGATTCTCAACCATCTCTATGTTCATTTGCATCCCCGATCTTTCACTACAAATTTGGTTATCTATGCATGATATTGCATTGCATTTTAATGGTTTGTGTTTATTGGCAAGACAGTGTTCTTCATTCCTCGGTGCATCACCTTTGTTAGTTTAGGTTTATTTTTATGCATTTTCTTGCCCTGTCTCCTTGGTAAGTTAGATTAGGTTTTAAGTAAACCCTCTGCATTTTTACGTGTACATATGAACAGAGGAATAGGAACCGGCCTTCATCACGGAGAGGTTTTTCGATTTTGCAAGGTCCACACTTGGGAAAAGCTCCATGTTATGCAATCTCATTGAGAGTCTCAACCCATCAAGTTGTAGACATTAGGGGTGTTTTGATTTGCCATCAACAACTCTATCACGTGTCTTGATACAACATCCATCTCAACTCAATTGGCTCTATCACTATTGTGATGTATTAGTCCTAAAAATGACTTGGTGCCCAAGCACTTAGAATTTTTGTTTAACAAGCTCTGCACTCTTTGAAGGTCGACGCGTTCCCTTGATGCACATGCTAGATGAATCCCTTCTAGCCAATATCCTTCTACACTCACTACAAAGGATTCTTTGTGATATCACTAACATCCACACTAGATTTTCACTCCTACTAAGTATTCATCCGATTTGTTTAAGTCCTGAAGACCTCCATGTTTGAGCTCGCTATTACTTCGAAGGTTTGAGCCAATATTATGCAGAGTTTTCTTTCAACCTTGGCGCTACATTTTTGACCTATTATTTAGCACATATGATCTCTATGAGATTTCATTTATAATGACCTCTGTATTATTGAGGCGTCCTCCTTGAGTTGAAATACAACTCACTTGTTATATGCATAGCTCTGTTTGCCAGATGGCTCATCTCACCATCTTTTCACACTAGCTGGTCCTCCATCCATCCACAGTCATGATTTGCACGAGTTTGGGAAACATGGCTCGTACTACTGATGGGTGTCGTTATTCCCTTCATTTAATCAACTTCTTGTTGATGTCATATCAAACTAGGGGTGTGTCTAAAGCTATATGCAACAAGAGTAATCCTATTGATCTAGTAGTTGACTGTAGTTGTTTTTGTATTTTCTGGGGATCTTTTCAATGTCTTAAGGAATTCTTGGTAAAACCTTATTTAAATCATACTATGAAAAATTTTCTGAAAGGAAACACACTTTGCAGAATGGAAATAAACACACTTTCCTTGGAAATAAACACACTTGCTTCTGAAAGTAAAAGACACTTGCTTTTGGAAATAAGCACACATAACTTAGAATGCTTAAAAATTATTGCAAGAAAAATAATAATCTATCTAGACACCTATAGGAACAAGTATACAATAGAGTTTAACTGGAAGAATTAAAAGCGATACATAATTAACAGATCTAAAATATTTTCTTAGGAAATATAAATACCAAATAAACAAATATCCTGGTCCTTGGGGAGTGGGCCTTGCTCCTTCTTGAATTAGGATTTATCAACTCATAATTCTCTCAAACAGGAATGGATATTTTATTGATAAAACATTTGGTATTACAAAATGTATTAGATCTATGTACTTAGTCTATATCTCTCTTCTCTGTTCTATCTCTATTTCTTATTAATATTTTTTATCTTGTAGGGATGCCTATATATACATTTACAATCATAAATGTCTTTACAATTCTGATGAAATAGAATCGTTCTCATGATAGATGATGAGTCAAATTGTGGCTGATCGGAGACGATTGTAGAAGATAACTATCCCTAGATATGCATTTAGAGATCTTCTCAACCTTTTACGATTGAAAGGGTCATTGATGCATAATCTCTGGATGTGGTTAAAATAGATAAAATTCCAATGGTTTGGAACTTGAGAGAAGTTCGAGAACCATAGGAAATCATTAAGGATAAAAACCATGAGAGTTTGAAGCTATGCCCGGGAGTTAGGAACTAAGTCTCAAAATCTGGAACTAAATACTTGGAGTTAGGAACTAAGTCCAAAAGTTCTAGAACTAGATGATGACTATACGCAATGGAGTTCCAGAACCATATTGGAAGTTCGGAACTAAGTTTTGTTGGAGCAGATGCTATGAAAAACATCTTGAACCCTACATACTTCATCTTTGGTGATTAGACTGCTTTATTGAAAAGCGAATTTCAAACACACACTTCGTCAGAATTTCAGAGCTTTTAAACATTAGAATCACAATAAATCAAAACATAGAAAATTACATCCTAAGTCATATCGGATCAAATAAAGTCACAAAATGCAGTCAAAATTAATAAAAAGGAGATTAAGATGAGATGATATATTATACATTAATCAAGCATATTTTGGCCTCATCATTTCCCCAAACTTACTTGTTTGTAAGTCCCTTTACAAACTTCTTTCTTCAAAAGTGGGGTTATATTTTCTACATTCCATTATGCCTTAGAAAATATTATTATCTTATTGGCTTAAGCTTAAGTAAGCACTAAGTCAATAAGTCTCACATGAAGTATTGTGAATGACTTTATGGGTCAAAAGTCTTTGTTGTATGATAAACATTAGTGCAAATCAATCTTGGGCCATGATATTACATTAGGCCTGGTCTATATATTTCTAAAACTATTATACATATTTGTGAGATAATGTATCATTGTGACAAATTTAGAAGGTGATGTGATTTAAACATCAGAGTTGAGTGGAGGGATTCACTTAACCCATATTATTGATTAATCACTTTGTAGATTGGTTGACATGAGCTTGTAAATTTGGGGTCGAGATGTTAATTTTGGGACCTTTGAATTATTGAAATTGATTGTGTGGTTTGCATGTGATCCTTTTGAGTGCTTGGAGGTTGGTGGATAATGATTAAATGACCATAAAATGGTAGAACCAAACCACTATGTGTATGATCATTGCTAACTTAAAGAAGGTCATGGGCCATAAGAGACTTGCCACATAAGTAAAATTATGTATTTTAATCCTATGGACTCGGGAAGTATGGGGCATTTAAATAATAATGATAAGGCCATGCATGTTTAAATTAAGAGATTATAACGTGGTTTTATATTATATTGTAATTCATTCTTTCCAAAGGTCATTCGACCTATGTGATTGAAAGTAATTAAGTGAATGATATTTAGAAAATTTCATGGAAAAGTTAAATGAGGTTTAAACTATAGATAGCCCACCAATTTTGGAGGATAGTTGAAGGGTGGTGGTAGTTGGATGAGTCATTGGTGTGGTACTCCAACATTTAACACCATTAAATTGTGCATTTAATATTTATGGAAATCATAAAGCTCCCTAAGGAAGTGAATTGCATGCAACTTCTTCATTTGGTTTTGTTGATGAAATTGGGGAAAAATCACTTCTGGTATCTGTGCATGGCAAGAAAACTATGAGTTCATATCACTATTTTAAGAAGAGGAAGTTTTTTTTTATGGGAAAATTTATAAATTGGGAGACACCATTTTGTATGACTACAAAGAAGGTTTGAATTGTTGGCTGGTTTGAGCTAGACAGTCTTGAATCCATAAGCTCTTTGTCACTGTAACACTTGCTGGGAAAGATTTCGAAGGATGTAGGAAGTGAATTCGTAGGCAAGAAATGTTCTTATCTCCTTTATATTTTTATTTTATCAGATGTTAGAATGAATACATATTTGTAATTTTTCTGAACTAAGAATAAGTGGGTTTGAGATGGTTGGAGGTGGTTTTTTTATACTCTATTGTCTTGTGAAAAGAAATGGTAAAACAATATGAATGTTGAACCTGGGTTTTAATATTTTAACTTCACTACTGCTCAAATCGTGTTACTTTTGAGACTTGAAATGAACAAATTTGTTTGCATTTTTGAAGGGTTTAACCCAGAGGATAATGGGTTTTTGTTCAAATAATTTAATATTATGTGGAATTGAATTTGAATTCTTGGGTTTTCTTTTACCTTGATTGGGAATCTTGATATTGGATCTAGTAATAAATTTGAATTGCTTTGATAATGGTGTTTATTCTTTTACTTAATGGTGTTTGTGATTAATGTTTATGTTGAAAATGGAGAGGTAATTGGGTTTGTGCCAAGGCTGAGCTGGTGATATCTAGTTGTTGTTTCTATCTCAGGCATAGGATATATTAATAGTCTACTTTTATCCCCATCGAGTTGACTGTTAGTGAGTCAGGATTCTGCTAGGTTTGAGGACTTGCTAGTTTTCCAACGTAATATTTTACCCTTGATGGGTCTGCAAGAGAATTTTATTCCTCACTCTCTCTTTCCCTAAAGTAAACATAGGTATTAACCTTTATGACATGGCTCAGTTTGAATGGTGTTTTGTGAGCTAATAACACTTCATGTTATTCTAGCATGATATGTTGAACCATGTAGCTCTTAGAGAGGTTAATGGGAAGTAGCAGGGATTACTCCTGGTTTCATTGTAGATGAGTGGTAACAACAATGAGTTGCAGAATATATGTATCATAATCTGTCACCATCCAGCCACGAGTAGGTTGTAAGCTCATCCTGAATATTCCTTTTCTTAGGATATTGAAAGTGCCTTCATTCGATGTAAATAATTGTGAGAGTTTGAGCCTTCGGCTCACTCCATTATAAGGAGTTTAATTATTTACTATCTTCCTTAGAAGTTGTCTAAACCAGTTTTGAACTGATACTGGAGAACAACAGATGAATTTGGGGATTGGTTTTGAAGGGATGAGCCTAACTGATCTTCTACCGAGTACGGAAAACCATTCTTCTCCCTTTAGGAAGCTATTCGGTTTAGATGTTATAATATTTCTATAACCAGTCACTTACTTGAGGAAAGCTCGATTGGAGCTTAGGATTTGATGGATAATGATTAAAAGAGTTTGACTATTTTATGTTTACTAGAAATATTGAAAAGTCTAATTGAAACCAAGAGGTCTTGGTTGGTTCGACACCCTAGTTATGTTTGTAAAGTTATTGTTGCTCCATTTATAAGATGCAACAATGGAACTAAAACTTAGTTTTGTTTCCATTCTTTAAATCAATTTTTAAAGAAGTTTCCAATAATTATATTATGTGGAGTATATGTAATTGATTGAATCTCTATAGGACAATTAAATCAGGTGTAACATATCTCCATTATTGAGGAGTAATATGTGCTAGTCATTGAGACAAATTGGGGAGTTTAGACTCTTTACGTATGCATAAATAAGCTTTGGAATGGTTGTGCCTTCGGATTCTTATTACAACTGAATATAGTAAGACATAATTCGAGGTGATGTGTTTTATTAAAGAAGGTATAACATGGTATAAATAGGCAACAAAGTCTATATTGCCTTAACTCCTTTAAGTTACTACGATATGTAACTTGAGTTGTATAGATATCATTCCTTCTTAGGATATTAATGGATAATGTAGAATATGTTGTATTATGTAGCTATGACATATAAACGTCATGTGTATTAACCGGATCTATTTGATGGATATGTTGATATTGATGAAACTAGTTGGTTTCATTTCCGTAGCTTGGATTACCTTGTGTGTCCAAGGTTAATACTTGTTTGAATTTCTTGAGCAGCAACAATAGTTGCAGCAATTTCTAGTTATGAATGAGATGGTATAGATACTTACCATGATTTGTAAGAGTTTGATACTCTATAAAACCTATGTGGAATTCGGTTGTAATTATAATAACATGTGGTATTAATTAGTTGATGGTCATTGCTTGACATTAACATATTTATCGGGCATTACTTCAATTTAAATAAGAGAAGTGTTGATGAGACTTTTTCATGGAGGAATATTGAAAAAGGTAAAAAGAGTTGTATTTAATGTTTGCAAAGCAAGTTAATTAAATATGATGTTTGTTGCATTACATGGTTAAATTGTAAGAATGAGATTATTATTATAGTATATATTCATTCTAATATGTAATGACATAAATTGATAAATGGGATAAAGGACTTTTCTTGCTCAGTTCATTAAACTGACCTTGCCTAACCATTGTAGGAAAGTGAGCAAAGAAACAGGAGGAAAGTAAAGAAATGCTTTGGTTATCTAATTGAACCATATGCTTACTTTTAAAGGATAAAGTGGCAGTCAATTATGAATTGAGACATTCTTAATTATGTCAAGGAAGTTATTTTTTCCTTTGAGCAAAGATTTTATTGTAAAAATCTACTGGGTACATTGATGATATATTGTGACATGGTAAAGATTCCATATATATTTGGTCAATAAATACCTACTTCATATTGTTGAAGAATGTTGATGCCTCTCTGCAATCTCTGTAATACATTCTACTATGTTGTAGTAGTGTTGGTATAAGAATGGCTTTATACTTGTGATATTTTATGAAAATTGGATCATTGGATGATTGTAATGGAGGGTTGTTGTAACTCTCTGTTTTAGAAATATAACAACTATCTTATGGACTAGGTGAACCTAGTAAGTTCAATGGATGAGTTGTGAAGTTATAAATCATTAATATAATGGATAGGTTAATGAAATACACTATGGAGTAGTGTTGATGAATTCTTTAATCTAAACTGATTAACTTATGGGAAATTAATATTATTGTTAGCAAGAGGTTGTGATTCCTCACAAGACTAGTTAAAGGTCAAATGCTTGGTAGATGAGAAATCATCTATGTATGAATCTTGATGTATATGCTTATGTATACATACTTAAGGAATATTCTTTTAGTAAAGTTTGAGTAACTATACTAGAGATAAATTAATATGATGAACCTTCTGGATGATAAGATAAGGTTCAACATATAAGGGTTATGTCTTTTAACTTGTTGATGTTCCTTTTGGGCAGCACTTAAACCTTTAAGGAAATTAAGTTGAAATACTTTGTAAAACTAACCCAACTCCCATAACATGATGGGGAGTTCAACATAATACTTCAAGGTGAAATAATAATAAGAATAGAACACGGATGTTCTTTGATACTTAAGTGAACTGTCTTTCCATAAAATGGGTAAATGAAATATAAGATCTATCAGATTACCATCATTCAAAATATGATGTGATGAACATTTATGATGGAGTTACTCCAACTAACAAGATGTAATGAAGATAATTCATTAATAATCAAGTTGAACATAAATGCTAAAAGGACCCATAGGATATGGGATATAGTTGGCATAGAATTGTATGGGAGATGATTAAATCCTAGAATACTAAACCTCTATGAAACCATGGGTATGATGCCCAATGCAAATGATGAGATTGTTGATGGGAACATGCAGATTGTGCTCAATTTGAGTACTTTCCATCATATTCATTATGGAATTTTGGTGTCTATGCTCCTAAAATTTGTGAGTTGAAATCAACCATGATTAAGATATGACGGTGTAGTCATATAAAGGATAACAACGATCTGATAGCTGGAATTAATGGAATGTATTTTGGATGCCAAGGAAAATTGGTATAAGGATCCAAGAAAAATGATTATACTGCCAAGGTGATTGTAACCATGCAAATAAACCTAAGTTAGGGTTTGGGCATTGTTTTAGAAGTTCTCAAGAGGATTGGGAATAGTACTGAAACAAGAACCTTAAAATGATTAAGATATATATATATATATATATATATATATATATATATAGATAAATCAGACCTAGCTAGTATAAATGTTGAAGTAAAACTGAATAACATGATTCTATTAATATAGCATAAGTGTTATTGAAAGGAGGGTAATGGGAATGACTCCGTATGTCCTCAATGATGAGTGAATTATGTAGCTTGCATGATTGCTTATGGGAGTAAGAATAACATTAGTGGTTATTACTCCTTGATAATGTAAGTCATTATATTGATTTGGTAGAAATTGAATCACTAATAAAAATAGGATTGGGAATTTAGGTCTAAAGATTGATCTATCTTATATCTGAAATAGATAGGAAGAAATGAGTATTTTGGAACTACATTTAACCTATCGTGATACTATGGGATAGGACTCTAGATACTCTTCACTAAGTGATGAAGATGTAGGAACTAGAGCAATCTGTCATGTTTAATTTATTAAGATACCATGTTCCATTTTAGGAACTCTTGATAGGTCAACTCACTACCACCATTACGTGGTCATATCCATTTAATGACATTGGTTGTTATTTGAATACTGCCACATAATAGCTTTACTGAGTTTCCTTATCAAGATCTTAAAATGTGGTTTGGTATTGCTTAAGTACAAGCTTGTTAAAGTTACAAGGGTAGATGAAACCCCATGGGTTGGTACCCCGATGCCAACATATGATGGCTATGGGAAGGGAAGCAGTCTAGTAATGATGTGAATCATTTTAAAAGACATTTATTTCCCATAGGCATCATAGGATGACATCGAGGTACAACTACATGTAGGTTAATCTGGACTTGTACCTTATACAAGACTTGTAGTTGTTTACAACATCAATGACTACAAATCCATATAACTAAACAAGTGAATAAGGTGAGATGACAAGATTCCAATGGTGAGTGTGCCATCATGGAATCGAGCATGGCATACATGACTCAGAAACCTTGCAAGGTAGTGTAACTGTTGATTACATTGTCGAGATTTCACCATTATCTAAGTTGTGAGATGCCTGTGGATTTCATAGGTGGAACCAGGTACACACTTAGGGGTTATCACTTATATATCATATCATGTTAAAGGAGAACCAAAGGGATACATTTTATGTATGGCTTGTAAAGAGCATTGAGGGAGAATGAGTAAAGTTTAGTATTCTCTCATACAACTGCACATGGTTCATGATAGTTATCGGAAATGGATTGCATTAAGACTTATGTTGGATTTAAATATATGGGTATTTAAATCAGCTACATAAGGTAAGATTAAAAAAAAAAAAAAATCTCTAAGATTGAAGTGAAAAAAGTGGATGTTACATTTTGGTATCAGAGTTGAAGGTTGTAGCTCTTGGGCCTAATGAGCCCTTACGCTTAGAAAATTCTTATTTTATGAATAGAATAAAAAGGATGAAGGATGTACCATGGATGATGAACCAGATCAAACTAAGCTTTGGGTTGGGGGTAAAAGAGTTAAATAATACTCTAAGATTCCTTCATGACACACTATACTAGATAGATGCAGAGAGCAGCTGGTAAGTGTGAATAAGAGCAGCCAAGAAAAACAACTTAGGTTGAATGATGATGATTAGTAAAGTGTTACTCGATTGATCAAACTGCATTATGATAAAAATTGGAGTATAAATCCAATATTAAAGGAAATCCGCATAGGATTAAGGTAGTATTTAGAAGAAGACTAACTATTGTTATGGTAGTGACTTGGAAGGCTAGTTAGGCTAGAATGAAATCTGCAATAAAATTCTAGCTTTATCTAGTAAAAGCATGCAAGAGCATTAGCTCTTCCTTATTTCTAATTTTTAGAAAAGAGATAAAGGATGGGAGGAAGTCTGAAAGTGTGATCTTTCAGAGTAAAACCTAGCAGTAAAGTCTACCATAGTTTTGTGGAAAAAGAAACAAGTCATCCTAGCATAATGACAGGAAAGTTAAATAAGAACTTCTTGATGCTAATCAAATACAAGATTAATGCAGTTGAGTTCTTAGTGTGAAGTGACTAACTAGAAACTGAAATGGAATTCAAAATTTTTAATGGAAAATTAATAAGCAAAATTGCATGAACCATAACTGGGTGTCAGTTATCATGATTTAGTCACTGATTGAACTCGATCCATAAAGAAGGAAATCTTTCGATAAGGTTGATTTGCATATTTTGGACTACAATATAGTTGCATGAGATTGTTTTTATAACAAGATGCAATGGTAAAGTGATTTGAAGATAAATTCAGGAAAATACATCCTTATGATATCCTTACAGGTAAAATAAATCTGTGCAGGATTCTTATGTGTTATGAATGGTGCAACCATGATTGGTCTGACCAAATAAGATTTCTATGGATTTGAAATTGGAATTTAGTTGAAGTAAAGGATGTTTACAAGACTAAATACAAGATATAGGAGGTTTGTTTTAAACTTGTATTGTAAATGTATAAAATTTTACTCTCCAAATTGGATCGTATACCTTGTTAAGGTATAGAGGGACTATTTTACATTTTACTATATTATGACCTTAGTTCTTAAGCTTCTTAAGGTCTGAAAGTAATAGGCGTAGAAACTAATATGACTATATAATGGTATTATCATTATTCTATTATTATCCTTGTGGCAAGCATATGATTGTTTGTATAAACATTCTATTAATGTACTACTTGGATTGTTATGGTCAAATATGTTTGACTAATTTACTTAAGGGTAGTTGAGTAGACACTCTTCTGGAAGATTGAATGATAACTATGTTGTTTACTTTGCCTGAGATGCTAAGAAATCTTGAAATATCATATAAGGACATGGAACTCATTGCTATTGTAAGACTTGTCTGTAAAATTTGATACCTTGAGTTGAATTTAAAGTATAATTGGTCCAAATAATATTTCATGGGCTGAGACAACATTGTTAGGTTGGTAAAATTTCAAACCTAGTAGGAAACTAGAGATTGAAAAGTGTAACAAAGAAATTCAGGTATGTAACTTGATATTCATGATTCCATGGGAATATGTAAACTAACCTTCAAGGTTTTAAAGTTGAAGTGTCCTTAAATTTAATATTTTATTAATATTATGTGCCAAAGATGGTAAATATAGCTAGCCTGGTTGTAAAAGACTGGTAATTTAAAGCTGGCAGGAGTTACATGATTGCTAAAGTAAAGGCTACTTAACTCCAGTCTCAGATTTTTGAACTTTAAATCTAGGAATCATTGAATTGAGGTACCACACTCTAGAATGTTCCAAAGGTTTTGTTGATCCTTTTTAACAATGTGATCATTGTGTAGGCACTCCGTCATTTATATTATTATTACTTGATTACATTGATGAACTCATAACTTTCGTTGTGAGATAAATGGTAATTATAGTATGTATCTATATCTGGTGATACAATGAAGTATAATTTATATTAAAAAAAGGGATGCTTAGTCCATACCTGTTATGGAAACTAAGGAAGTGTATACTCATATTGTTTTGATCAAGTATCAAGTATCGAATGTGTGACCTTACTTGAATGATTAGTCTTATCATGATGGAATTGTAATGAGAAATAACTCACTACACCATGTTGTAATAATGTTATACATGACTGTATAGAAAATTAAGAATCATTAATCTTAACTAATTTCATATGAGTTGTCTGGGTGTATAACTCAAGGAAATATAGAATGATATTCTGCTCCATTGAGGTATCAATGGGCTAATATATTATAATTGTTAATGAATTCATGTTATTCAACTTAAGGAACTAGAATAATAAGATTACAGTTACATAAGTATGGGCTTATATGACTGTAACATTATTATTCTAGCATTACTTGAGCTGGTTGTGAACAACTATGTTTGATTGATTACTTATGTTATCTTGAGTAAATGCTAGTTTTAAAGCTTTCTAAAGTATGAGTTTGGATTTATTTTAGAGGTAGAGCCGATTATGTATGACCTTAAAAGAAAAAATCCTCATGACTAGTCTTGTGTGTTGTAATACCTTGATGTAAGATAGTTGTGACTAGACTTGTCTAGTTTAATACAACAGTGTCATGTTGCATTAGCTTGGCAAAGCTAAATTCTAGAGAATACCTTTTGTATGTATTGCATAATGATACATGAAGAAAACTGCTGAAGAGATAGAATCTATGACATGTTGCTTATAGTATAATGGTTTACTGGATGACAAGTATGACAACTAGTAAATGTGAGCTTATGAGACATGAGATTACTAGTTTCAATGAAAACAATGATGATTTTCTCAAATAGAGGTACATAATTTTGTACTTGATTGATTTAATTAAGTAGCAATAATAAATCATCGGGACGATGATTCATTAAGGGGGAAGAATGTAATACCCCACAAATACAGTCAAGAATTTAACAAGATCGTCATCTTTGACCGATCTTGACATCAAGTGGAAGAGGAACAAGTGTTTTCAATAAAGGTTAAGAAAACAAGACAAAGGGAATGATATGGTAAGTAAAGAATAGATATCCATCTTGTGATTATCTAAACTAAGAGTGTTGTTGCTAATTAATGCCTTAGAACAATATTATTGTTACTGGCTTAAGCTTGTAAGCACTAAGTCAATAAGTCTCATGAAGTATTGTGAATGACTTGTGGGTCAAAAGTCTTTGTTGTATGATAAACATTAGTGCAAATCAATCTTGGGCCATGATATTACATTAGGCCTGGTCTATATATTTCTAAAACTATTATACATATTTGTGAGATAATGTATCATTGTGACAACTTTAGAAGGTGATGTGATTTAAACATTAGAGTTGAGTGGAGGGATTCACTTAACCCATATTATTGATTAATCACTTTGTAGATTGGTTGACATGAGCTTGTAAATTGGGGTCGAGATGTTAATTTTGGGACCTTTGAATTATTGAAATTGATTGTGTGGTTTGCACGTGATCCTTTCGGGGTGCCGGAGGTTGGTGGATAATGATTAAATGACCGTAAAATGGTAGAACCAAACCACTATGTGTATGATCATTGCTAACTTAAAGAAGGTCATGGGCCATAAGAGACTTGCCACATAAGTAAAATTATGTATTTTAATCCTATGGACTCGGGAAGTATGGGGCATTTAAATAATAATGATAAGGCCATGCATGTTTAAATTAAGAGATTATAACGTGGTTTTATATTATATTGTAATTCATTCTTTCCAAAGGTCATTTGACCTATGTGATTGAAAGCAATTAAGTGAATTATATTTAGCAAATTTTGTGGAAAAGTTAAATGAGGTTTAAACTGTAGAAAGCCCACCAATTTTGGAGGAGAGTTGAAGGGTGGTGGTAGTTGGATGAGTCACTAGTGTGGTACTCCAACATTTAACACCATTAAATTGTGCATTTAATATTTATGGAAATCCGTAAAGCTCCCTAAGGAAGTGAATTGCATGCAACTTCTTCATTTGGTTTTGTTGATGAAATTGGGAAAAAGCTCCACTTCTAGTATTTGTGCATGGCAAGAAAACTATGAGTTCATATCTCTATTTTAAGAAGAGGAAGTTTGTTTTTATGGGAAAATTTATAAATTAGGAGACACCATTTTATGAATGATGCAAAGAAGGTTGGAATTGTTGGCTGGTTCGAGGTGGATAGTCTTGAATCCATAAGCTCTCTGTCACTGTAACACTTGTTGGGAAAGATTTTGAAGGATGTAGGAAGTGAATTTGTAGGAAAGAAACGTTCTTATCTCCTTTATCTTTTTATTTTATCAGATGTTAGAATGAATACATATTTGTAATTTTTGTCTGAACTAAGAATAAGTGGGTTTGAGATGGTTGGAGGTGGTTGCTTTTATACTCTGTTATCCTGTGAAAAGAAATGGTAAAATAGTATGAATGTTGAACCTGGGTTTTAATATTTTAACTTCACTACTGCTCAAATCGTGTTACTTTTTGAGACTTGAAATGAACAAATTTTTTTGCATTTTGTCGAAGGGTTTAACCTAGAGGATAATGGGTTTCTGTTCAAAAATAATTTAATATTATGCAGAAAAAAATTTGAATTCTTGGGTTTTCTTTTACCACTGCATTGAATCTTGATATTGGATCTAGTAATAAGATATTATGTAGAATCGAATTGATAATGGTGTTTATTCTTTTACTTTTGGTCTGTGATTAACATCTATTGAAAATGGAGAGGTAATTGGGTTTGTGCAAGGGATGAGTTGGTGATATCCAGTTGTTGTTTCTATCTCATGCATAGGATATATTAATAGTCTACTTTTATCCCCATCGAGTTGACTATTAGTGAGTCAGGATTCCGCTAGGTTTGAGGACTTGCTAGTTTTCCAACGTAATATTTTACCCTTGATGGGTCTGCAAGTGAATTTTATTCCTCACTCTCTCTTTCCCTAAAGTAAACATAGGTATTAACCTTTATGACATGGCTCAGTTTGAATGGTGTTTTGTGAGCTAATAACACTTCATGTTATTCTAGCATGATATGTTGAACCATGTAGCTCTTAGAGAGGTTAATGGGAAGTAGTAGGGATTACTCCTGGTTTCATTGTAGATGAGTGGTAACAATGGTTGAGTTGTAAAATATATGTATCGTAATCTGTCACCATCTAGCCTTGAGTAGGTTGTAAGCTCATCCTGAATATTCCTTTTCTTAGGATATTGAAAGTGCCTTCAGTCGATGTAAATAATTGTTGAGTTGTTGAGCCTTCGGCTCACTCCATTATAAGGAGTTTAATTATTTACTATCTTCCTTAGAAGTTGTCTAAACCATTTTGAACTGATACTAGAGAACAACAGATGAATTTGGGGATTGGTTTTTGAAGGGCTGAGCCTAACTGATCTTCTACCGAGTATGGAAAACCATTCTTCTCCCTTCAGGAAGCTATTCGGTTCAGATGTTATAATATTTCTATAACTAGTCACTTACTTGAGGAAAGCTCGATTGGAGCTTAGGATTTGATGGATAATGATTAAAAGAGTTTGATTATTTTATGTTTACTAGAAAGACTGAAAATTCTAATTGAAACCAAGAGGTCTTGGTTGGTCGACACCCTAGTTATGTTTGTAAAGTTATTGTTGCTCCATTTATAAGATGCAACAATGGAACTGAAACTTAGTTTTGTTTCCATTCTTTAAATCAATTTTTAAAGAAGTTTCCAATAATTATATTATGTGGAGTATATGTAACTGATTGAATCTCTATAGGAAAATTAAATCAGGTGTAACATATCTCCATTATTGAGGAGTAATATGTGCTAGTCATTGAGACAAATTTGGGAGTTTAGACTCTTTACATATGCATAAATAAGCTTTGGAATGGTTGTGCCTTTGGATTCTTATTACAAGCTGAATATAGTAAGACATAATTTGAGGTGATGTGTTTTATTAAAGAAGGTATAACATGGTATAAATAGGAAACAAAGTCTATATTGCCTTAACTCCTTTAAGTTACTATGATATGTAACTTGAGTTGTATAGATATCATTCCTTCTTAGGATATTAATGGATAATGTAGAATATGTTGTATTATGTAGCTATGACATATAAACGTCATGTGTATTAACTGGATCTATTTGATGGATATGTTGATATTGATGAAACTGGTTGGTTTCATTCCCGTAGCTTGGATTACCTTGTGTGTCCAAGGTTAATACTTGTTTGAATTGCTTGAGCAAGCAACAATAGTTGCAGCAATTTCTAGTTATGAATGAGATGGTATAGATACTTACCATGATTTGTAAGAGTTTGATACTCTATAAAACCTCTGTGGAATTGGTTGTAATTATAATAACATGTGGTATTAATTAGTTGATGGTCATTTCTTGACATTAACATATTTATCGGGCATTACTTCAATTTAAATAAGAGAAGTGCTTGATGAGACTTTTTCATGGAGGAATACTGAAAAAGGTAAAAGAGTTGTATTTAATGTTTGCAAAGAAAGTTAATTAAATATGATGTTTGTTGCATTACATGGTTAAATTGTAAGAATGAGATTATTATTACAGTATATATTCATTCTAATATGTAATGACATAAATTGATAAATGGGATAAAGGAATTTTCTTGCTCAGTTCAGTTGAACTGACCTTTCCTAACCATTGTAGGAAAGTGAGCAAAGCAAACAGGAGGAAAGTAAAGAAATTCTTTGGTTATCTAATTAAACCGTATGCTTACTTTTAAAGGATAAAGTGGTAGTCAATTATGAATTGAGACATTCTTAATTATGTCAAGGAATTTATTTGTTGCCTTTGAGAAAATATTTTATTATAAAAATCTACTAGGTACATTGATGATATATTGTGACATGGTAAAGATTCCATATATATTTGGTCAATAAATACTGCTTCATATTGTTGAAGAATGTTGATGCCTCTCTGCAATCTCTGTAATACATTCTACTATGTTGTAGTAGTGTTGGTATAAGAATGGCTTTATACTTGTGATATTTTATGAAAATTGGATCATTGGATGAATGTAATGGAGGGCTATTGTAACTCTCTATTTTAGAAATAAAACAACTATCTTATGGACTAGGTGAACCTAGTAAGTTCAATGGATGAGTTGTGAAGTTATAAATCATTAATATAATGGATAGGTTAATGAAATACACTATGGAGTAGTGTTGATGAATTATTTAATCTAAACTGATTAACTTATGGGAAATTAATATTATTGTTAGCAAGAGGTTGTGATTCCTCACAAGACCAGTTAAAGGTCAAATGCTTGGTAGATGAGAAATCATCTATGTATGAATCTTGATGTATATGCTTATGTATACATACTTAAGGAATATTCTTTTAGTAAAGTTTGAGTAACTATACTAGAGATAAATTAATATGATGAACCTTCTGGATGATAAGATAAGGTTCAACATATAAGGGTTATGTCTTTTAACTTGTTGATGTTCCTTTTGGGCAGCACTTAAACCTTTAAGGAAATTAAGTTGAAATACTTTGTAAAACTAACCCAACTCCTGTAACATGATGGGGAGTTCAACATAATACTTCAAGGTGAAATACTAAAGGATATTAGAACACGGATGTTCTTTGACACTTTAGTGAACTGTCTTTCCATAAATGGGGAAAATGAAATATAAAATCTATCAGATTACCATCATTCGAAATATATGATGTGATGAACGTTTATGATGGAGTTACTCCAACTAACAAGATGTAATGAAGATAATTCATTAATATTTAGGTTGAACATAAATGCTAAAAGGACCCATAGGATATGGGATATAGTTGGCATAGAATTGTATGGGAGATGATTAAATCCTAGAATACTAAACCTCTATGAAACCATGGGTATGATGCCCAATGCAAATGATGAGATTGTTGATGGGAACATGCAGATTGTGCTCAATTTGAGTACTTTCCATCATATTCATTATGGAAGTTTGGTGTCTATGCTCCTAAAATTTGTGAGTTGAAATCAACCATGATTAAGATATGATGGTGTAGTCATATAAAGGATAATGAACGATCTGATAGCTGGAATTAATGGAATGTATTTTGGATGCCAAGGAAAATTGGTATAAGGATCCAAGAAAAATGATTATACTGCCAAGGTGATTATAACCATGCAAATAAACCTAAGTTAGGGTTGGGCATTTTTTAGAAGTTCTCAAGAGGATTGGGAATAGTAATAAAACAAGAACCTTAAAATGAATAAGATATTTATATATATATATATATATATAGATAAATCAGACCTGGCTAGTATAAATGCTGAAGTAAAATTGAATAACATTATTCTATTAATATAACATAAGTGTTATTGAAAGGAGGGTAACGGGAATGACTCCGTATGTCCTCAATGATGAGTGAATTATGTAGCTTGCATGATTGCTTATGGGAGTAAGAATAACATTAGTGGTTATTACTCCTTGATAATGTAAGTCATATATATATATATTCGGTAGAATTTGAACCACTAATAATAGCAGGATTGGGAATTTAGGTCTAAAGATTGATCTATCTTATATCTAAAACAGATAGGAAGAAATGAGTATTTTTGGAACTACATTTAACCTATCATGATACTATGGGACAAGACTCTAGATACTCTTCACTAAGTGATGAAGACGTAGGAACTAGATTAATCTTGTCATGTTTAATTTATTAAGATACCATGTTAACATTAGTTTATTATATAATGTATATATATGGTAGAATTTGAAGACCAACCACTAATAATAACAGATGGGAATTTAGGTCTAAAGATTGATCTATCTTATACGAAAAACAGATAGGAAGAAATGAGTATTTTTGGAACTACATTTAACCTATCATGATACTATGGGACATGACTCTAGATACTCTTCACTAAGCGATGAAGACTTAGGAACTAGAGCAATCTGTCATGTTTAATTTATTAAAATACCATGTTCCATTTTAGGAATCTTGAAAGGTCAACTCACTACTGCCATTACATGGTCATATTCATTTAATGAAATTGGTTGTTATTTGAATATTGCCACATAACAAATTTACTGAGTTTCCTTATCAAGATCCTAAAATGTTGTTGGGTATTGCTTAAGTACAAGCTTGTTAAGTTACAAGGGTAGATGAAACCCCACGGGTTGGTACCCCGATGCCAACATATGATGGCTATGGAAGGGAAGTAGTCTAGTAATGATGTGAATCATTACAAAGACATTTTCTTTCCCATAGGAATCATAGGATGACATCGAGGTACAACTACATGTAGGTTAATCTAGACTTGTACCTTTTACATGACTTGTAGCTGTTTACAACATCAATGACTACAAATCCATATAACTGAACAAGTGAATAAGGTGAGATGACAAGATTCCAATGGCGAGTGTGTGTTGTCATGGAATCGAGCATGGCATACATGACTCAGAAACCTTGCGTAAGGTAGTGTAACTGCTGATTACATTGTTAATATTTCACCATTATCTAAGTTGTGAGATGCCTATGGATTTCATAGGTGGAACCCAAGTACACACTTAGGGGTTATCACTTATATATCATATCTGTTAAAGGATAACCAAAGGGATACATTTTATGTATGGCAAATGCATTGAACTATCTCTCCCCACATACAAATTGATCATAAATCCTGTGTTTTTCTCTAGCATAAAATTACAAAGATAAAATTCACATAGAATATTTTTTTCTCAGGATTGGATAAAGAGTAAGTTTTCATGAATTCAGATTCATCCTTTAGTTCATGTGGAATTCCACATGTAATCCTTGACAATGTTGTCGTGAATGAACTGCTCCTCTAAAAACACACTATATGCAGGAGAGGGCCTCCTGTAGGCAAGCAATTTTTCACTCATAATGTAGACCATATGAATTTTTGCAAGACATTTATATTTGTTTCCTTCTTCCTTATAAAACTTTTCTTCCCACTCTTTTCTTGCCTTCTTCTCTTCTTCCATCTTGGTCTTCAAATCTTCATTTGATGTTTTAGCTTCTCTGAGTTCCCTGCAGGTGTCATTCCATAGTTGTTTGAGTGGAAAATAGGTTAACTCAGTCTGTGTAGAGACTGTGGACACAACATTCTGTTTTCTGGAAGTCTAACATTCTTCCTCTTTTTCTATCAGTTGTTTCTTAATTATTGATAACTCCTCAGTCCTGGCTGCAAGATGAGTTGTTAGCTCTCCAATGAGAATTTCCCTTTGTTCTAATTTGAGTTTGAGGAAATCCAATTCCTCATCCTTTTCTCTAATAATGAGCTCTTCTCTAGACAAGAACAAAGCCTGTTTAACCTGGTGTCTTTCTTCTTCCTCTAAAATTACTTGAGAAGTTGAGCATTCTTTCTTTATCAAATGAAATTTTCCTTTTCTTCTCCAAGATGCCAACTCTTCTTCTTCATGTAGCAATGCTTGATGGTTCAGCTAGTTCTTAAAACTCCTACTCTTTAAGTATCTCATCTTCTCTATACATTGCAGCTTGGCTTGGTTCGGGAGGATTCATGGCCATGCTACCCAAAATATCAGCTGACTTATTTTTCCATATTTTTTGCTCACTCCTTCCCTCTGGGGTTTCCCTTGTCCTTTTATGAATTTTCCTTCTTTGGGGAATTTCAACATCCCAATGGTGGATTTATTTCTAGAGCTTCTTCTTACTCTTGTTTCTTGCTCTTGTGACTGGGTGATATATCTTTGTTAGAGACATATATTAGCTCCACTGAAGCTGCTGCGAGAAGAATAAATTTCCTTCAAAGGCACAAAGAAAGGCTTTGTTATTTTGATCTTTCTCACAGACCTTCTTCTTTTTGGTATATTCTCTCTTTCCACCTCCTTTTGTTCTTCTGCAGGGGCATGAATTTCCAAATTAGTTGAAGGAGAAAATGGAGTTAGTATTGTCCTTCTGATAATATTAGGGTTTTTCTTGAACTTGCTAAGAAACTTTTCCCAAATTTCTTCTCCATTTTTCTTTAACAAAAATGGTGTTGGCATACTAAATGAATTAGCCCATGATGCTTGATTGTCCCAACACCCAGGAATACCTTTGGGCCATGGTATGGATAGAATAAAAAAAAACCCTAGAAGGTTTATTATGTACTCAGGTTTTGTGGATCCATACTTCAGATATATGAGCATTTTTAGGACTTCTTTTCTTATGGACCCAAATTGACCATCATAAGTTAAATATTTCACTATCCAAAATGCTACCCTGTCAAAGGGTTTGGGAAAACTGGCCCTTCTGCCCCCTTTTATGATTTTCTTTGTATTGTAGATGTACTGAGGGTTCAATTTCTCCTCCTTGTAGTAGGATTTCAACTAGTTCTTTCAAGGTCCCTTTGTCAGGATGTTGGACATGCACAATTGGCACTCAGGACACCTTACTTATTTTATTTATAGAAAAAGAATAAAGATATGTATCACATTTTTCTTGGATTTCTCTAGGTTTATGATGAATTCTCTTACTAATTCATAATTATACTTTGAAAACTTCTTCAGGAACTCTAGCCATCCTACATGCTCAAAGATAGATGCCACTTCTTCATCCATGAGCAGTTGGGAATCATCCTCTGGTTTTGATTTATTTTTAATCCCCATATCGACTCAAGTTATATTTACTTTGATTCTATGCAAATTAGTTGCAAGCCTTCTTGCTTAGCTATGGAATTGACGATTTTGGTTGTGGAACCTCTGTTCTTAGCTATGAAATCCTTTGTTCTTTATTGCGGAACACAAGCTTAATTTGTTGCTTCTCAAAATCTCTCTGCAACTTATTTCACTTGATTTTTCACTTAATGATTACCAATAATAACCATGCCACCACTTATTCCATCCATATCATCTTCATGATTACTCACTTGTAATCATAATGTATAAATAGATGACTCATCATACTAACTTTTAAATCAAGTCAAATCACACATGCAAACATTTAATTTAATCCTAAATAAGTTAAAAGATATAATTACCATCCTTGATGATGTAATCCTTTTGTTTTGATGAATCGTCATTCCTACAAGTGGAACAAAACATGGTTAGATAAGAAAAATGGAATTCAAAAGAATTTCCTTTTATTTGAATTAGCCCGAAGAAGAAGAGGCCGCCACCGCCATTACTAGTTTTGAATTGACCTTTGAGAGAAAAAAAAATATTTATTTTTTTAAAATATTTTTTGGGGAATAAAACACCATTTACTGGTTTTCATTTTATTCCCTTTATTCTAGATCTATCATTTCATTATTTGATCATATTGGAAGAACTAGGTTCTTCCATATGATCAAATTATTTGTCTACTTCAATCTTCTTCAAGAATTCATCCTTAGTGGGAGGCTTCCTATAGAGTTTTAGCCTATTTCCATTGACTAAGAGTGTTCTTCTGCTACCATCAATGAGAAGTAATTGAATAGAACCATTGTTAAATATATTTTCAATTTGATAGGGTCCCAACCATTTGGTTCTCAATTTTCCCTTGAATTGTTGGTACTTAGAATCAAACAACAATGCCTAGTCTCCTACTTTGAATTTCCTTCTCTTGATATGTGTGTCATGCCATTGCTTCCTTTGATCTTGGATTATCTGTCTGCTAGAAGTGATTCCATCCTTAATTCATCCAACTCATTAAGTTGAAGGATTCTTTCTTTTTGAGCTGCATCCAACTCAATTCCCACCTTAACTTCTTGTCCTCAATGTCTGAAGTTCAAACTCAATGGGAAACAAGGGATTTTCCCCATAGACTAACTCATATGGTGAAAACCCTATTGTATCTTTCAAGTTTTATTATAAGCCCAAATAGCTTCAGGTAGTCTCTTTACCCAATCTTTTCTCCCAACTTCAACTATTTTGGTAAGGATGTTCTCAAATTCTCTATTTCTTACTTCAGCTTGTCCATTTGACTGTGGGTGATAATGAGATGACTTATTATGATTGATTTGGTAATAAATTATGAAAGATTGGATCATATTAGACATAAATTTTGGTCCTTGATCTGAAACTATGCTCCTCAATGCTCCAAGTTTTACCATAATTATGTTCCAAAGGAAATCGGAAACTACTTCTTTAGTAGCATTTGTCAATGCCTACACTTCGCCCACTTTTTCACATAGTTAGTACACACAATAATATATTCATTTCCTTGTGAAGGAGGATTAAAGGTGTTGGTGTCCATTTTGATCCTCTATTATTTTGCCCTAATTTTCCTTTCACTCTACATCTCCTGAAATGTTTTCTATAGTTTTAATGGGTGAAATGAAGTTGTTACCTCTATTCCCATGCCTTAGTCCATTTGAAAATCATTTTCCATGCCTCATTTTTGAAGTGTAGTGCCCGCGTTTAAAGTAAAAACCAAAATAAAAGAATTAAAAAAAGGATAAAATAAATTGATGTTAGGTGGAACTATGCAGAATTGGTCGAGCAAGTGGAAGGGAGATGGCATGTAGAAGGAGCTGTCAGAGCAGCATGCAACTTTTCAGGCCCATCACATCACTTGCAGATCAATACAAGTACTTTGTTTTAGATCCATAAGCATTTTCCCACACTGGAAACCTGAGGTGATAGTGAAATTTTGGTAGCAGTTTGGATAGTTACAGTGGAAGAAAAAATACAGGGAACTATGATTAACGGAGCTCTCAAGAATATCTGCCTAAAATCATTTTTAATCATCCCTGTAGATAGAAATAAATCTTACCTAATAGCTCCTCATACTACTATCTAAAAATTATTTGAACTGGGTATGAGCCATGGGAATCCTCTATACCATGCTCCCCTAGGAATCCTCTATTAAAATGAGCCACGACTGTTAGAAAACAAGCCTCACAGTTTTCGTGGCCTCAAAGTTTTGTAGGGTTCGTCACGTTTTTCATAGGGTTCGTGGCTCACGACCTCCACAGGGTTTGTTTCATGGCTCTTGCTCATGTTTGGAGAGACTGAAGGTTTGATTTATTTTGCTCTCTAGATGGTTTTCATAGAACGAGCCTTTATTCCTGCATGGATAAAAGATAGAGGGATTTGTCAGATGTTGTAGTTGCTAATTCTTGGGTGGATGTGGATTGCAGTGTTTGACCAAAGGAAAGAACGAGATAGCTTCACATGGAGTATGATCATGGCAGTGTACAGAAGACGTGGGGTTTCCTCAAGAGACAACCACATTGTTCATTCATGCAACAAACAGGTCTCCAACTTGATGAGCTTACCTTACCAGCACACTCCTGACTTGTGCCAACATCCTCCTAGCCTGTGTCTCTTAAAAAAATGAGCCTTTGTACTCACGTGGACAACTATCAAAAAAAAAAAAATAGAGGGGTATTGCAGTAGAGAGAGAGACATGAACAATGCGTATGCAGCTTCTTTCATGTAGAATATTTTGCAGCATGCGTGAGATGGTGTGGGTTGCAGGGATGTAGTATGGAAGGTGGTATATACATTGAGTATAAGAGAGAATGAGGGTGGTGTCATTGTTATGGATGTATAACTGGTGGGAATAGTGGTGGAAGATACATGGAAGCATTCCGACGATGTGGGTGTTGGAAAACTGAGACATATATCCAAAACAGCTAGTTTTCAGTGTTGTGACATATGTTGTGGTGTAGTGGGGAGGAAAAGAATGATGGGGATGAAGTGGGTATTGTTGAAAAGATTCAGTGAAAGTGTTGTCTGTGAACTTGGAAATGTTGTATATATAGTGAGTATATGGTAGTGTTAATATATATTGACTTCAAAATGTGGGTGTTGCAGTAGGGATGAAATGGGTATTGTTGAGAAGCTTGTTTTTAATGTGGTTTGTACAGTGAGGATATGCGTAGAATGGATTTGTTGAAAAGGCATGTGAATTGTTTGATAGAATGCCTCAAAGAAATGTTGTCTCATGGAATGCCATGATTGGAAGATATGCACATAATGGATCTATACAAAAGGCTTTAGAAACTTTCAAGCAACTACACTTGCAGGTGTAGAGTTTCCTATCCGTTGCCAACATTCTCTCGGCTTAGGTGTGCAAGAATGGAGCCTTATACGGGACCTAGAAAATTATCAGAACATAAGGGGAAACGTATTCTATTGGAAAACTTCAAGTGATTGGGGAGTTTGTGTGACATTGTGGAGGTTAGATTGAGGCTCATGAACTGGATGACGAAGTGCCCAAGCGAGATGCTAAACCAAAGCTCATGGGTTTGACCGATTATTATGTTTATAGAGCCTTTTTCATGATAGAGTGTGGTACACCTTCTATGTGTTACACTTGGGTATTTCGGGTCAAGGGGGTTCGGGGGTGAAGCCCCCAAAGAAAATTTTCATGGGTGGTTTATTAACCCATGGGTAATGTGTAACCATTATGGGTTGTTTTTGGGCCCATGTTTTTGGTACCCATTGTTTTGATACCCATGGTTTTTGCCCATTATTTTGATACCCATGGTTTTTCACCCATGGTTTTGATACCCACAGTTTTGTATCAAAATGCTTAAGAAATTGTCTATTTATATGGTCTTATGCATATGATAGATAGACAAGCAAATGTATTGCGAGATGTGCTTTGAATTCGGGTGTGAATTTGTGCAGAGTTTTTGAGCATAGCTCCAAACAAATCTAGGTATTGTATTGAGAGTGGAGGCTTGTAATAAAATATGAGCAAGTGATTCTTGGTGGACGTAGCCCAAATTGGGTGAACCACGTTAAATCTTGTTTCTTTGTGTTGTGTTATTTATTCTACACTTTTATTTGAGATCCGTAATTTTTTCGCATATTAATTTCTAGTGTTGCGATTACGTAAGGGATTATTCCACATATTTTATCTCTTATTTCCTAACACCGACTCCATTCCTCCCAAGCATGGTTCATCTCCCCTTACCTCTCATAATTCTCATGCTTTAGCTCTCTTTTGTGACTTAATAGAATTTTAAAATATTAGGATTATATTACAGTTAAATGTTTATTTCAACTCATTGCAAAAACAATGAAATGTCGTGTCATAACTCACGAAGTCAAAATAACTCGTTGCATTAAAACATGAACTTCCACCCTCATTCTGTGGTGATTTAGAAAACTTCCTACCCACCTAGATTGCTCCAATATTGGTATATCGACAAGACGAGTTTGACTTCCAGTAATAATGTTGACCTTCTCCCTGTTTAAATAGTTAATTTTTGCATTTTTCAGAGACTCATTAAGTACCCTTTATAACTCTAAAAATGAGATGTGAAGCTTCATTCGTGTACCTTGGTATGTGAGGAGTCACCTTGACCTTTGGATTGACCCCAAATGAACATATGAGATCTTTTTGACGCTCTTATAGGAGCCTTGTTACACTGGTTTACAGTAGTAGAAAGTTGTTAAATCTAGAAAGTTGGATTTCGTTTTGAACCGTCATTTGAAACTTGGATAGAGAAATTATTTCCCACCTTCGCAAACCTCTAGTGTTTATACTAGACAATTGCATGGAACCTTCAGTTTAGGGAAAAACATCTTTCTAGATATTTTGATGATGACATTTTGTAGGCCTCTGGTCGTAGTTTGACAAGGTCAAACTGGACCAATTAGGACCATTGGCTTCAGAAAACTTGTCACCGTTTGAAGACTGTTTTCTAGTTTTGAATTCCGTCAACTCTATTGAATTATCCATATATATGGGAACTTGTAGGAAGTTTCTTGTGGCGCGTTCATCCATCGAACGTCATTTTTGGACATGGATTTCCGAGCCCTCGAACTAACTTTTGTTCATTTGCAACTGGGTCAACTACGACCAGTGGCCCCGGAAAACTAGCCGCCAAACACAAACCGTTCACTTTTTCCCAATTCCATCAGTTTCTATGAACTCTTGGTATATTTGGGGACACATAGAAAGTTAATCATGGTGTGTATTCTCATCAGAAGATAAATTTTGGAAGCGGTTTCTTAGCCTCTCGAGCCCATTTTGAACATTTTGTAGCTAGTGAGAAAATGTAAAAATAGAAAGCTACGGGACCCTCGTAGGGTTGCCAAACCACCCTGGAAACTTTTAACACATGCAAATAACTATTTAAAACTCTATAGTGTAACTTGTTGTGTGAAATAGAACTTTTGACAAATGGTGTTTTCTCTCTCTTCCCTTCTCTTTCTCTCTCCTGGGTTACAAAAAGAAGTAAAATGAAATGTAATGAATACATGTCTCTAAACCTTTTAATTTCGATTGAAAATTGTAATTATTATCATATGTAAATGGGAAACTGAAAAATGATAATTATGTTAGGTTAGGGTGGATGTCATGCCAGCGATTTATCACTGATATCATGCTCATGTGGTTTTGCAGGATGAAAGAATGACGATGAAAAGGTGATGTGTAATTTATTAATCATCATTGTAATTTATATAGTTCATTGTTAAATGAATAAATGTATAATGTAGTCTCATGTTACAGAAGGTTATATTTGATAATTTGTTGCTATGTATGAGATCTTTGGTTTCAAGGACATCTAGGAAATGTGCATTTAATCATAGGTCAATTTGATTTATAGTACACATGGTAAAAAGGTTTGATATTTATATAAGGTAAATGAATTTGAAGTAATATCTTGTAGTGCATATTCAATATTCAATAAATGATCAACGAGTCATCTTGTGCATTCATACTTTGTAAATGTAATAAAGGGATTTAATCGAAACACTCTACCCTTGTTCAATATCGGGACATAACTTGTTTTTCATGTGTGATACTCCTTACCGTAGATGACATTGAAAACCGTAGAATGAACTTAAACTCTGCACTCGATGGAACCTCCTAGTTTGAGTAAACAAGAACCCGAGAATGGGCTTATCGTCTTAGTCAGTATGTTTAGTGACATTGTCTTAAACCTATCTGATAGGAGTGACAAAGTCAAACTTCACTTGGAGTATGTAGAGCTAACTCCTCCTTCGTAGCCTAGTAGACTACCTTGTCATAAGATAGATTAAAATTAAAGTTCTTCATAGAGTGAAATCCCTGTTGGATCCAGACAACATAGATGGAGGTTGTGACTTAGTTGTTCTAGGTCTTAAAATCTTGTTAATGAAACCCTTAGCTCTACTCAGCTAAAGGTGTTACATTGGTTTCTCTCAACATCACACCTTGGTCCTTTCTGGAAGGTGGTTTAGCATAAATTTTTCCTCTCGCTTAAAACTCATGTATAGTTGAGGGGTAGACCCTTAGGTGAAGTTGAAATTAATCTAAACCTCAGTTGTTTTGGATGTTAACTTAGGGTTCATGTGTAGCTTCAAGTATCTTAATCATATATGTCTTCAAGAGGTTAGACAAACAATTCATAACTCCTTTTACAAGACAATGCTAATAATAAGACCATAATGTGACGTAGAAAATAAAGCATATAAGAGTAAAAATGAGAGTTGAGGTTCAGAATAATGCCACTCTTGAAGACCTTATAACTCAATTAAATATATTATTTTGTTTCAAAGAATATGAATCACCATGGTGTGATCAACCTTTGAGAAAACAAAATACATATATAAAACAAAATGGAACTCCTCAAGTCATTGAATTAGACTAACTATGGTAGGGAAATAACTGTACCGTGATCGAGGAATGTTTTGTGGTAAAAAGCTATCTTGTATTTTAAATCTCCGTTAAATCCTAATATCGCTATATGGACACCAAGTCACATTCACATGAGTTGTAAGAGTAAAAAGGTAGACATTGAATATATGTTCGAGAAGAAGATTCTTAACATAAGGACAAGATAATTAAGTACTTTATATGCTTTTGAATTATGACAAATAAGAATGCAAGTTATGGAAACTTTTGTAAAGAATAAGAAACCAACTTACAAGGGGTGAACGATAATTTAACCATGGTATGAACTTAAGAATCTGTCGGTGGAAAAATGAGAAATTTATCCTTGCACAATAATGTTCTTGGAATGTTAATCGTAACTAAAATACAATTAAAGAAAAGATGTGTTGTGGGTTTGCCTATCCTTGAGTCTTCTTTCTGTGGTTGGGGCATTGCTAGTATTCATTCATTGGGAAAAGTGTGGCATCAACATGCCTATGTTGTTTTCATGTGTCTATGTGAGTCGATGACTTATGTGATTGTCGTATGCGAGTCGAGTTTCTGTACTTGGAGCCCTTGTTGTGTTGTGTGTAGTGAGCAATGTAAGTCAAAAAAAAAAATTTATCTTGGTATTTTACTGTTGTAATTGTGTGTGTAAAATGTGGGCACTACATGAAGAAACACCCAAGTTTACCATTTTCATTGCCCTTTTTTCCAAATCCATGGGCCTTGGTCATTTTTTTCCATTTTTCCGACTGTGGAGCTCAAATTTATTCGTTTCATGTGTATTTTCCCTCAAATATCTATCCCCATGGTCAAAACTTGCATGAAATAAATTTCCCCTTGTTTTTGAGCAAAAATCCCTCACCCACGAAGAAAAAATCGAATTCGGGCATCTCTGGTAAATTCTACATTTTTTACGATATACGGGTGTCATTTTCCGTCAAAATTAAGCTCAAAATTCTCCTCCTACATGGCCGCTTCTGGTTGGACAAGGATCGGTGGGTTTTCTATAAAACTTAATGTTTTTGGCCTTTGAAATATTTCACATTTTTCCCGCAACCCCGCAGGTCCCAAAGGAGGGACACGTGTCATGTTCTTGTGTCAGGGCAGAAGGGAAGGCTGATAGAAGACTTAGGAATTTTTGCCTTTTTTGGCGAAGGGAAAAAAGTTTTAGAAGGGCCCGTGGGTCTGCAATGGAGTGAGGGATGGACACGTGGCTAGGCATAGAGGGGATGTAAATGGCAGAGGTTTTTAAGTTTTTTGCCTTTGGAGGCAGAAAATGTTAAAGTAAAATTTTGGAGTGCGGCCCCGTGGCCAATCACAGGTGGACACATGGTAGCATGGTGGCAAAGTGGGGAAGTGTGGGCCATGGAGGAAAAGGGGAATTTTTCCCTTTTTAGAAAAAGGAGCTAAAGTAAAAATTAAGCCGTGGGCCCGCAAATGAGCCATAGGGAGACACGTGGCGAAGGCAGAGTGGGTCGATGGGGGCGGAGGCAAAAGGGAAATTTTTCCCTTTTGCAAAAAGACTTGGAATTGAAAATTCGAGGCATGGCCCCATGATGAATCATCGAGCAACACGTGGCAAGGGAGAAATTGGAGGTGTGGGCTCGTGGTGGAAAAAAATGAAATTTTTCCAAATTTCCAAAAAAGGTCAAAATGCATAGAATTGAAGCATAATCCCAATGAGACCCACCATGTGCCATGTGTCATCACCAAAATTCAAGGGAGGAGGGGTGGAGAAAAATTCAAATTTTTCCATTTTTCCAAAAATGTTAAAAAGTCAAAAGGTGAACCGAATTCATTCCCAATCGTATTTTGACATGTGGAGGGCCCATATTGAAGGAGAAAGAGCAGATCAAGGGTAACTATACATTTTCATTTTTGGCCACCATTTTTGCTCTAGGAAGCTTGGAGATGCAAATTTTGCATCATTTTTAATCAAATTTTTGATGAATTCATGTCCTTTGTGCCTGCAAAGATCAATGCAAGTGGTTTTAGGGATTAATTTATAGATTTGAGGTGTTTTTGAAACAATTTTTTCCCCTAATCCATCCAAACACGTGAAATGTCAAAATTGAAATTTACAGAGGTAGTTTTAAAAGATGAAAAGGTGAAACGATGAGAGGAAAGGCATTTGCATGCCTTGATAATGCAAAATGTGCCTCCATGAAGGATAATGATCCAAATATTTGTAATGATTTAGTCTTTTTAAAACACCTGGCAACTCTCATTACAAATTTGTTAAATGTCATTTTCAGTGAATCATGAGAAATTGTTGTAACAAACTTGATCCCTTGGCATATGCTTTGCTTTGGAAAGAAGGCTCCAATGTGGCAAGAGATATATAATGCATTTTGGAGAAATGCAAATGGTCAGGAAGTTGAAAATCACGAGAAAATTCTGAGAGAAAGCTCATTCTCTAAGAAACCCACCAAAGAACTAGGTTAATTTCTTCTATGTTGGATCTTCGTGTATGTGAGTTGGTTACAAGTATATAGCCATCACAAAACTCTGAGATTGTTCATGAAACTCTCCCCTGCTAATGAATCTAACAAGATTTTGAGTTAATCTGTGTTTTTTTAGGCAATATGATGTATTTTATCATTTTAAATACCTATAAATAGTTTTCATTGTTCTTGTTGCAATCTTGCATTGAAAGTCTTTAGAAATCACACAGAATCTCATCCTTATTGATAGTTTAGTGGAACTTGTAGTTTTGTTTTTAGAAGAGCTTTCATCTGGCATTGAAAATAAGCAGTTTAAAATCACTCCACCTTCATTTGTTGATTGGGATTGTTTGTAAGCCTTTGGGGGTACCTTAGGTGTGGTTTGATCAAGGATTTTTGTGTTTAATTGAGTTCTTTACTTCAATATTTTGTGGTGAGTTCTCAAATATTGTGTGAAGAGTGCAACTTGGGCTTCTATTTATGCATCTTGGTTGAAAGAACATCCTAATTATTTGAAGCATTTTATCTAATAGTTGTTCAAGTATTGTAGAGGTTGTCAAAGATTCGATATATCCAATTTTGTCTTATAAATACCCCAAAAAAATCATCTGAATAACTAATTCTACCCATACTACCCCTGCATTGCATTGTGTGTCAACAAAAGAATCTAACCCATCTTCAAAAATGCACAAAGTAAATCAAGATCATACAATGTCTTCAGTAGCCTCATCCTTGTCTTGAAAGAATTTCCATCGTTTAGTAGTGACAACTCTGTTGAGTTTGAATAATGGAAAATTGATTATGTTTTCCCAAGGCCAATTCCATACAATATGCATAGTATAAGGATATCTCTACCTCCTTCACAAAACAAAGGCTGCAATATAGGTTCTCTTACCTTGGTTGAAAGGAACAACCTAAAATAGTGAGGGTTAGATCAAATCCTTTCAAAGTGCTATCCATCTCTCCACAAATATGAGTGCTAGTTAGATCACATCCCCAACTACAAAATGACATATATCAAGATCTATCTGCCTTCAAGCTTCATGCCATATTTATGATGCTACTCAAACTGAAAAGGAGAACAAATTTGGGTACAAAAAAAAGGGACCAACAAAATCCAATCCACATCTCTCAAATGGTTTAATTAATACTTGAGGTTGAAGAGGCATTTCATTGGTGAAAGTTGGTTTTCCCATCCTTTGAAAAGGATCACATCGCTTGATATATCTCTTTACATCATTGTAAAGAGATGACCAATAATAACAAAGTGCAAGTATCTTATGAGCTGTTCTTTTCACTGAATAGTGTCCTCCACTTGGTTCATCATGACATGCTCTGAGGATGTCAAAGATTTCATCTTCTCTTACACACCTGCACAAAACAAAATCAAGCCCACATTTAAATAGCATTCCATTTAACCATTTGAATTTTGCACTAGTTTTGATTAACTTCTTTATTTGTTTCTTAGTAAAAGGAGGAAACTTCCCTGTTGCAAGATAATTTACCATATCAGTAAACCATGGTGTACTTGCTGAGATAACAAATAATTTTTCATTTGGAAAGGTATCCTTGACTGGATCATGTTCCCCTATAGTGGTTAGTCTTGACAAAAATCAGCTACCACATTAGATTTACCTAGATTTTCCACAATGGTAATATCAAATTCTTGCAAAAGTAATAACCATCTAATTATTCTTCCTCCAACCATTGGTTTGTTCATTAAATATTTAACTGTTGAATGATCTGTGTGTACAAATATCTTGTAACTTGTAATGTAATGTTTGAATTTGTTGATTACATAAATTACAACAAGAAATTATTTTTCAGTGGTGGTGTAATTCTTTTCAGTGGGAGTAAGATTCTTACTAAGATAATAAATAGCATACATTTTTCCTTCTTCATATTTCTATCCCAAAATTACACCAATGGAATTATTTGAAGCATCTGTTTGGATATGAAATGGATTTTCCCAATTAGGTCCTCTCAATATTGGAGCAATGATTAACTTTTCTTTAATTTCTTCAAAAGCATGCTGACACTTTTCATCCCAAAGAAATTCATAGTCCTTGGTTAGCAAATTAAACATGGGGGTAGAAATTTTACTGAAATATTTTATAAATCACCTATAGTACCCAACATGTCCTAGAAATGACTTGATATCTGTGGGGGTCTGAGGAATAGGTAAATATGAAATGATCCTAATTTTATTTTGATCAACATGAATTCCTCTTTTTGAAATATGGTGTCCTAATACAATCCCCTCATCAAACATCATTAAACATTTTTCATCACTAAGAGACAAATTGTGTTGTTCACATCTTGTTAACACTCTATCTAGATTTGTAAAAGCATCATCAAATGTATCTCCGTATACAGTGAATTCATCCATATATACCTCAACACAATCATTTTTTAGATCAGCAAATATTGCAAGTACAACTCTCTAAAAAGTTATAGGATCATTGCATAAGCCAAATGGTAACACCCTATAGGTAAAGGTACCCCATGGACATGTAAATGTAGTTTTGTCTGGTCTTCAAGAACAACTTTGATTTGATTGTATCCACTAAAGCCATCCAAGAAGGAAAAGTATTGTTTTCTGAAAGGTTTTATAGGACTTGATCTATGAATGATAAGGGAAAATAATCTCTTAGTGTGGCTTTGTTCGATTCTCTATATTCAACACATATTCTCCATTTTCCATTATTTTTAGGAACAATTACAAGATGAGATACCCACTGAATATATGAGTTAGGGTAGATAAAACCTACTTGTAATAGTTTTTCAATTTATTGTTTGACTATATCCCTTAATGTTGGTTTAATCCTTCTCTCGAAATTTGTCTAACTAGTTTAACATTTTTAGTATAGATGTGATGAGTGAAAATTATTGGGTGAATTCCTTCATGTCTTTGTAATCCCAAGAAAATCCTTTAGTATGATTTTTAATACATCAAACAATTTAGTTTCTTCATCATCCTTCAACCATCTATTAATGTTCAAAGTTTTACCTAGTTGAATCTCAACATGTTTGGTTCCAATGTGTGATGAACTAATTTTTTGAAAGGGTTCCATTAGAGTATTTAATGGACATGCATGTGGTAACAACATATGGTATGTAGCAACATCTCCAAAATTTCCTTGAGACAAAATACTAGAAAAGGACAGTAATGAGAATTATGATACTTATCTCTTTGCAGGCCAAACTCTTCATCACTGACACTTTCTAGAAATTCTTCAAACACTCCTTGATGTATTTGGCTGAAGCTACGATTCTTCCTATCCCCATGAGAAATCTTGATCCTCCCAGGAGTGAAATTATTTCCAATCACAGAGAACTATAGTTGTCGTGATTCCAGAACTAAATGTGGTGGTTTGGAACTAAATTTGTAGATTCCGAACTATAGTAGCGAGTTTCAAAACTATTTTCTAATTGCTTCGAGGAAAGCTAGTGTTCATCCAATGGTGGATTAATCATCTCTTCTACTTCTCTTACATGATCCTGTAATGTGATCATAGCCAAAGCAGACAAATTTTTCTTATTAGTATTAGGAGAATCAACCCACAATTGTTCATGATTGTCAGTAAAAGGTCATGCAGAAGGATATAAGGAAATTTACGTAGAGTTCTTACCATTTGAGATTGTCATATCACCTAAACCTATATCAATTAAGGCAAAAAGCGTAGCTAACCATGGTCTACCCAAAATAATGGGATAACCCAATGTTTTACCTTTTGGATGTAGTATAAGGAAGTCAACTGGATATTCCCATGACTCCACCATAATTTCCACATCTTCAATAATCCCTTCTGGTTTTTCAACAGAATGCTCTACCATCTGTAATATGGTATTAGTAGGTTGTATACCTGTTAATGGTAATGTTTTCAGAGTATCCACTGTCATTACATTGATAGCCACTCCCAAATCTACCAAAACATTATGTATATCCTTATTCCCTATAGAGACAAAAATAACAGGACTTCCAGGATCTCCATATTTGGGAAGTAAAAGTTTTCTTGCTAACAAATCAACAAGTTTCCCATCTACTTTGATAGTCTTGGGGTACTATTTCTTCCTTCCAAGTTTTTTCAAACATAACATTTTGATTAATTTGTTCAATTCGGGAATGTCCTTAATTTCTTGTAACAGTGGTATCTCAATATTCAATTTCCTTAGTTCTGTACCAATTCAAACTCCTTGATTTCTATAGATTCTTTAAATCTCTCTGGAAATGGAGTCTTAGTAGTGTGTCTATCTGGCTCCTTTTCTTTTCTTTCTATATCCTCTTTTGGAACAACAAGATTAGGGATATCATTTTCTTCTATCATTTAAGTGATTATAATAGGTGGACTGCTAATTATTTTCCTAGATCTAGTTTGAATATCCTTACAATCCATAGCATGTAAATCAACTGATTTTTCTGGTTTTGTTCCATAAACATGAGTTGTTTGTTTGTTTCTTGGGTTTACTACGGGTCTTTGGTATTTACGTTTGAACTACATTCTCAATTTTTGAATTCTCGCACATGGGGATCCCATGATGGCCTGTTGATTCTGATTTACATATGTTATTCCCTGAGCATAATTACTAGGGTTCCATCTAGATTGTGACCAAGCATAAGGATTTCCTTGACCATCCCATGGTTGTTGATGTCCCCGAGCATACCAAGCTTGAATTGTAAAATCATGAGGGTTCCATGTTGGTTGAGGTACCCAAGGTGCTTGTCCCCAATTTTGTGGTACTTTTGAGAAACCCATGACATCGTCTAGGTATTAGGAACGATCTTGGCATAAAGCGCCCTTGGTTAGTTTGTCTCTGAAAAAAATTCAATTCTTATGTTGTGGATGATGTACTAGTTTTTAAAGATGATTCTTTATGACTGGAAGTAAAGTAAAAAGCATTAGTATCATATTCTTTAGATTCATAGATAAGACACATTTCTATTTTATCCAAAGTGCAGTCTCTTATTGCATGTTTATTCCGCATCTAGGAAAATACATAGCCAATGGTTCAATTTTGGCATTTTATTTAGCTTGTAATCCATCCATAGTAGATGTTAATTGAACTAAAATATTTGTTTTTAAGTTTTCTAACTCATCCATTAGTTTGTTCATATCCGGATTCAGATTTTCACTAATTTTCCTTTTCTTGGTCCACCTCTTATTCGGAATAACTTCTACAAATATCTTTAATTCCATTCCTCCTTAACGATCGATGTCTCCACCTCCTATCAAGTTAAGGGATTCCCTAGATTTTTCATTCAAACCTTTAAGAAAAATGGTTTTACTTAACTCCTCTTGAAGTAAAAATCCACACCTTTTTCTCACAAAGAGGAATCTTTCTAAATAGTCTTCTTCATCTTCCTCCTGCTTGATTTTGAAGATTTCTTCCTTCCTATTTCTCCCTCTATAAGAATTCTAGTATTTTTCTAGGAGGGTGGTCTCCATTTGTGCCCAAGTGGTAATAGAGTTGGATGGTAATCCCATGAACCATCTCATTATTGCATCCTTCAAAGTGGATGGAAACAACTTGAGTTTTTGATTATCTGTTTTATAGTCATAGGTCTGACATAGTACCTTAAACTCAAATAGAAATTGGTTAGGATCTTCAGATGACATCCCTCTAAATGTGGGTAAATGTGCAGGTGAGATATTTTTGATTGATGTATCATCATCTCCCAATTGGATTGGATAAGTAAAGGTCCTATCAGGTACTCTTTCAGCTTCTTGTGCCATTTTAAAAATATTTTCTGAATTTTCCTCCCAATCAATGTGGTATGTGGTATGCCTTAGGGAAGGTGAAAAATTAGGAGTAGGAGGTTGGCTACTCAATTGAGATTAAAACTCACTCTAAATGGATCTTGAGTAATAAGCCTTTTCCTAAAATTTCCACTTCCTTCAGGTGACTGATCTAAGAATTCCAAAGGTGGCAATTCTGTTTCTTGTATGACAGGGGATGATGGTGCCTCCAATTCTTGATCAATTTCCCTATTTGGACTAGAGGATGTTGTGAATTCTTGTGAATATGTTCTTGGGAGGAATCTACCCTTTGAGTCTCTTGGTCTACTCATATATTTTATGATATAGTAGGGAAGATCCTTCAACTACTAGATGTATGATTGTTGCTCTTGCTAACACTTAATTAGAAAATTCCAACTAGTGTATCCCCAAAAATGGTGCAAAAATGATGGGTGTCATTATTCCCTTCATTTAATCAACTTCTTGTTGATGTCATATCAAACTAGGGGTGTGTCTAAAGCTATATGCAACAAGAGTAATCCTATTGATCTAGTAGTTGATTGTAGTTGTTTTTGTATTTTTGGGGATCTTTTCAATGTCTTAAGGACTTCTTGGTAAAACCTTATTTAAATCATACTATGAAAAATTTTCAAAGGAAACACACTGAAAGCTTTGCTAAAAAGAAACACACTTTGTAGAATGGAAATAAACACACTTACCTTGGAAATAAACACACTTGCTTATGAAAGTAAACACACTTGATTTTGGAAATAAACACACACAACTTAGAATGCTTAAAAATGATTGCAAGAAAAATAAGAATCTATCTAGACACCTACAAGAACAAGTATACAACAAAGTTTAACTGGAAGAATTAAAAGTGATACAAAATTAACAGATCTAAACTATTTGCTTAGGAAATATAAATACCAAATAAATGAACATCCCGGTCCTTAGCGGATGGGCCTTTCTCCTCCTTGAATTAGGATTTAACAACTCAGAATTCTCTCAAATAGGAATGGCTATTTTATTGATAAAACATTCAGTATTACAAAACATCTTTGGATCTATGTACCGAATCTATATCTCTCTTCTCTGTTCTATCTCTATTTCTTATTATTATTATTTATCTACTATAGTTCTACCTATATATACATTTATAATCATAGTTGTCTCTATGATTATGATGAAATCGAATCATGCCTAGAATAGATGTTGAGTCGGATTGTGGCTGATCAGACACTGTAAGATAACTATCCCTAGATCTGCATTCAAATATCTTCTCATCCTTTCCTGATTGAAAGGGTCATTGATGTAGAATCTCTAGATGTGGTTAAAATAGATAAACTTCCATTGGTTCCAAAACTTCAGAGAAGTTCCAGAACCATAGGAAATCGTTAAGGATCAAAACCATGAGAGTTCTAGAGATATACCCAGGAGTTCTAGAACTAAGTCTAAAAATTCCAGAACTAAATACTGGAGTTCGGAACTAAGTCTGAAAGTTTGAAACTAGATGATGACTGTGTAATGGAGTTCTAGAACTAGCTTAGAAGTTCGAAACTAAGATTTGTTAGAAGATATGCTACCGAAAAACATACTGAACGCTACATACTTCATTTCTTTGACTGATTAGACCTACTTTATTACAAAACTAAATTTCAAAAACACACTTCATTAGGAATTTCTGAGCTTTTAAACATTAGAATCACAATCAATCAAAAGATAGAAAATTACATCCTAAGTCATATCAAATCAAATAAAAGTCACAAAATGCAATCAAACTTAATAAAAAGGAGAGTAAGATGAGATCATATATAATACATTAATCAAGCATATTCGGCCTCATCACACTCCATGAGCTCATCTCCTTTTTTTCTTGATAGGATCTAGGTTCTACAAAAGTTGACTCACCTTCGCAATGTGGCGGAGATTAGTTCCTTTCAATTCAAACACCTCCTCTGTAGTTTTGATCTTCTCAAAACTTGTTATGGCCATGGTGTAATCATTATGGCCTTGAGACGATACCAACTATCTCACCACTGTGAGTGTTTAAAATGAGCTCAACCACTTTCTTATCTTGATTCTACGATATCTAGCGGTTCGCTCCTTGTTGCAATAACTTTGAAAAATGGGCTCTATGTTCTCCCAACTTTGTGCTTCATTATAGATAGATCAACATGTACCAATGCATTAAATCAAGTTATATAATGGCTTGGTCATAACCAACAAACAACTTGGTTCATTGCTAAAGTAACTTGTTCTTATATATATGAACTCACTAAGCTATTCATAGAGCTAAAGGCTCCTCATCCAACACTTATAACTTCCTTAGACACTTATGGAATTTTTCATATTTTCTAGGCATACTAGAGTGAGTCGCATGTATGAAGATATTCTAGAGCTAAGCAAGACCAAGAAGGGGAAAAATTTTCTTATGGATTTTATACCCTCCTAAAGACCCAAATGCTGCCCTAAAACTAAAATCAGTTCATAGGCTCGAACTGGATGAGAGAGCCTCTCAATGCAAGTCTACTCTATTGTTCAAATTCACTTGGATGGTGGATTTAGATAACAATTTAGTGACTCATGGGAAATTTTGCTACTAAATAGAGTATGACCAGTTGTTTGTAGCTATTCATTGGGAATGTAATCTCATTGATCAACATGATTTGATCTCCATCTAGAAATTTTGACCCCAGAATGCTTTGAAACACTATTGTTCGGGCTTAGAACCACCATCCGTTGCTCACACTCTCAACTTCATAAGAAAATCTTGAAATTTTTTTGTGAGATGTTGGCAAGAAAATTTTCAGTGCACAAACTTGTGGGTTTCTTGCCAACTCTATGAGAATCTAAGTCCCTCTACTTAAATGGTGCAGCTGATGTATATGCATACATGATAAAATGTGGATTTCTGTGGTGGCCTTTCGACTGAGGATCCAATATCTACACTCTACTGACCCTAATGAAAAGCTAACAATCTCTTGCTAGGGAAGACTTTGTCTAAAGAGTGGGAAAGGGGAGTGAGAACAGAGGTAGGAGAACTAATGTTGCAGGTAGAAAATCAGATTCCTACACACACTATTAGAAATGTCAACACATGCATTCATGAGAAGAAACAAATATGTAAATAACAATAAGACCAAATATATTTTATTGATAACAAAGTATTAAGAAACCCCTTAGTCAAAGAAAGCTAGAAAATCCTTCTTCTTGTATTGATTGTTTAAAAAAAAGTTGTACATAGTGTGGGAATGGAAGAATTTTGAGAGTGGAGGAAATTAGAAGAAAATGGCTATCTCCTTTTCTTTCTCTAGGTACAATGCACTCTTGAGTTTACAATATCAATCGCCAACCCTTAAAGATGGGAATTTCTTTACAATTTATAGAGTAGACTCAATTCCCCATCTTCTTCATGACCCTTCATATGCCTTATTTATAACTTTAGACTATTCATATTCCTACAAAATATTTAAGTCCCTTTTATAAAATCAAGGTGACTTAATTTACATTATGTTTCTAAAGTCACTTTTAGGTGACTTAAAGGCATATCAAAAAGTGCAAACCCCAATGAAGAATTAGAACATTTGAAGGGAGAGAAATTTGGGGAGAGGGAAGAGAGAGAAGAGGAGAAGATGTTGCCCCTGATGAAGTCCAATGATCCTCGTTGATGGAAAGCTCTAATGCAATGAAGTTCTGAATGTCCCATTGTGCCAAAAATGCTCTTTGAGTGTGACTTACTATTTTTAGTAAATTCTCAAATATGAGACTTACTATTTTTAGTAATAGGTGGTTCTTGCTTCTTCTTGATCATCTTCATGTGTATTCATTCAATCCTATGCACACTACCTTTTCTTTGTCCACTTCTTAGGGTGACTTACTATTTTTAGTAATCACCTATATAAGGGACTTACTATTTTTAGTAAGTGGTCATTTTCATTGTTTTATGCTTCGGATAATCATTCTGGCTTCTTGGAGATCTTCAGTGCACACTTCCTTTTCCATAGCCACTTTTGATGAAGATTCACCAAAAATAGTGAGCATGTGTAGGAAATCTTACTATTTTTGGAAAGTGAATTTCCGGTGCTCAATTTGTGAAAAAGAATATTTTTTTGGATTTTTTTCGTTGTCATTCTCATGTCCTCCAAATTTCACTTGATTTCACTTGCTATAATGATTGGAAATAAATTTTGAAAATTTAACCTAGTAGTGGCTTCGGTCACAAAGCTGCCATAACGGCCATTAACGGAGCTTGAAATTTGTAGGTACAATTTTTGTCTCTTTTTGTGATGAAAAAAAAAATCCATTGTGATAGGTTTTTCATTTGGAGCTCGTGTGTAAGTTTTTAGCTCATTTCCATTGCCGGAATGATGGGAAATCTGAAGAATGTGAGTCGATGCACAAAGTGAGGATTTTGTTGGAAAAAATGATTCTGGACACCATTTGACCTCCCATTTGTTGCATCTTGATAGCCTTGAAAAATGTGGTACTCTGTAAAAGATGGCATCTCAATCTAACTTGTATTTTATAAGATATGATGATTTTCCGATTGGGTGACTTCATGGTTATCTTGCAAAAATATTCATTTTCTCCTCATTCTTCATTTCTTCAACATTTTTGATCAATCCTTCCCTAACACCCATGTATTTCATGAATTGGAGGATTTTTTGGCCATGGCAAAGCTTATTCGAAGCTATAATGGTGGACCTAGTGTTGGACAATCATGAACAAAGCCATGACAAGGTATGAAGTTGTGAAGGAGAAATGGGGGAAATAATGACTAAGTGCCAAATTTAAATTTTTAAAAAAATGCACAAAAGGGAATGGGTGCATTTTTATGTCCCTTACATCCCTCACCTCAAAGGGATGTGAGGGACATCAGTTTCCATGGTTATCTTGGAGGTGACACGTGGCGGAGATCCAATGACAAGGAATGAAGGCTTGACAAGCACCTAAGGGATGGAAAGCGGGTCACATGGGTGACCATAACTCTCTCCTAAAGGTTTGGGTGAATTTTTCCATGTTTTTTGTCCCTCACCTCATAGTGACATGAGTGACATCAATTTCCATGGTGTATAAGGAAATGACACGTGGTAACGATCAACGATGAAGGCTATGAGCTCCCGCAAGCACTTGGGGGCTGAACTAGTGATCCTGGAGGTCATATGTGGGTTTATAGGGCTTTAAGGAGGCTAGGTGAATTTTCCAACCTTGATGTCCTTGACCTGGGGACATTAGGAACACAAAATCCGCCATGCCCTGGAGCTAAAAATTTGACTAACTCCCGAACCTTGAAGACAACTTACTTACGAAAATATCTTAAGCTCCAGATGGTATTATTTAATGAAATTATATATGATCCTAACTGTAAATGTCATTTTCAATCCAATGGTTTGGTTCTAATGTATTAATTCATCAATTTGATCCCTGATAAATTGGAATTTTTGTTTGGTACTCCACTTATATCTAAGAAACTTTGGTTGAAGACCTAATGATACAAAGTGTTGTGAAAAATATGATTTCACCATCTTATAGGGCTTGGAGGTATCTTTCTGGTTATGTTTTTTTTTTCCTAACTCCATCCGAACCTCTCGAGAATAACCTTACGAAGCTCAACGGTTGTTTTGGTGCTCATGTGCACTCACTAGGCCTGTGAACCCTAATTTTGGTGAAACTACCCCAACTTCTCGAGCCCTTCCAAAATCTTTTTGAATCATTTCCATGATTTCCCAAGACATTTGAATTACTTCCACGTATGTTTTGGATCCTCTTCTCTACTCCATGAGGTTTCCCCAACCCTAGGAAGGCTAGTGATATCCCTTCCCAAAGCGCTGTAGCTTGCAATTTTTTATAAACTCCTAAAATCACCTAGGGGAATGAATGGAATTTCCTAAATCACCTAGGGGATGATAGAACATTATTCGGGAGGTCACTTGGAATGAATGGATAGAATTGGGGTGTCTTGGAATGATAAGACTTAATTTTTTGACACATGGGTATAGTTGTCATGCTCAGAAATTGTTAATTTCCTTGTTACACATTTGCATGACAATAACTAGCTCTAGCTTGGGGACATGACATGGACTAAGTGTAGTGAAGACATGACATGAGGAATCCAAAATATCAATTTTAGACCATATGATCTATTGACCAGTGCCTTATCCATTGGGCCTTGCAGAGTCATGTACAATTTACAAGAGAGAAAGATAGCAAAGAAGGAAACACACACACACACAAGAACAATGAAAGGAAACACACAACACACATGGAATGAAAATGACACACACAAAAAAGGGGGAAAACATCTAGAAATCATGAAAGCCATGTGCTTTCACATTTGTATGTACACTTTGTAGGAGTGAGCCTACATGAGCTTCTTGATGCTTAGGCCTTCACTTAGAAATTCCATTTCCTTCATGTTCTTTGAAATCAGTTTCATAGTGCCATTTACCTTCCATATTTATCCACATAGATGATTCTTCATTGAGCATGCTATCGCTGCCCCAAGGCTACTTTTTTTCAAATTACTTGAACATTTCGGATTCTTTTCTTTCCCAAGTCTATGCTTGTTGACCTCTTTTCCATGAGAAACCTTAGACTTATCATTTTTATTTGCTCCACTGTGGGGTGCTTGAGTATTGGTAGAGGGATTGGAAGTGACCTCATAATTGTCTTGTATGGCCATGGTATGAGTTAAGAGATCAAGAATTATCTTGGGGTCTTCTGCAACTTCCACTACATCCAATATTCATTGCACAAAGATCTCATTTGTTACTTCATGCATCTCAAATTAGTATTCCTTCAAAGAATATTAATTTTTCAGCTCAAGGCAACTATCCAGAGGATTAATTCATTATCTTGGGAATCAATGCATTCTATCAATCCTTCATCAAGAGGATATTTAGCTTCAAAGGCATCAAAAATCCTTGTTTTAATTTCTTCATCATGGAAAGAGTCTTCTTCTTCAAATGGGAAAGAAAATATCTCCATTTCATCGTTACATCCATAAATCATTGGCTCAAGGGGGAATCATATTTCTCATCTTGATTTGTTTCAACATGGCCAACCTTCACATTGATTGAAGCTTTCAAATCAGATTTGCACTTATCTTGTAGGTTCATGGATTACATCAGGAGTTTGAGACTAAGCTCAGGATCTTCAATTTCTTCTATGGCTCTAAGTAGTTCTTGTACAGGTAGTTCTTTCAAACCTTTCATGGGTTCATCACAAGATGGTCTTGTCTCTCCATAGATGTCTTGGATGAGGTCATCTTCATCCCTAAATGGGAATGAGAATAACTCCTCATCACAGATAAGCACATAAGCTGATTTTTCTATTTGAAAATTATCAAGAACCATTTCCTCTTCTTCATGGTTTGCATCATCTAGCAATTCAGGCTGCCCTCTTATAACTCAAATCTCCTCAATGATTCTTCAAGTTCCATGCCTCTCTGGGAAGGCATGTCTGGCCCTATCAAGATGGGAATATCCTCTTCCTCCTTGGTTGTCACAAAGTGATTCACTCGCCTACTATCTTGGTATAAAATTTTAGCTTCGGGCTTCGGACTTTCATACGTGTACCTCATCCTCTTCTCGGAAGAAATTTCACCATGTCTCCCTTCACTTATATCATTGTAGATGACCTATTCATCTAAAATTTCCTTCCCAAGTCTCAAAGCAAAAATTCTACTCAAAGCAACATTCGAATGAGTGCGGGATGAGAATAACTCCCGATCACTTATAAGCACATAAGCTGATTTTTCTGTTTGAAAATTATCAAGAACCATATCCTCTTCTTCATGGTTTGCATCATCTAGCAATTCAGGGCTGCCCTTTTATAACTCAAATCTCCTCAATGATTCTTCAAGTTCCATGCCTCTTTGGGAAGGCATGTCTAGCCCTATCAAGATGGGAATATCCTCTTCCTCCTTGGTTGTCACAAAGTGATTCACTCGCCTACTATCTTGGTATAAAATTTTAGCTTCTGGGCTTACGGACTTTCATACCATGTACCTCATCCTCTTCTCGGGAAGAAATTTCACCATGTCTCCCTTCACTTGTATCATTGTAGATGACCTATTCATATAAAATTTCCCTCCCAAGTCTTAGCAAAAATTCTACTCTAGCAACATTCTGAATGAGTTTGGGACGTTTGTAACCAAAATCATTGCTGAAACTTTCTTGTCTAGAAATTTGGCGAGAGCCACCTGTGCATCCTTGACCTTCCCTACAAGTGGTACCTTTTTTGACTCCAAGGAGTAACAAGAGCTTTTGGGTGGATTCATGGTGAGTTTGAGAGATTTGGAAACCTTCATGGGCATGACATTATCTGAGGCACCCAAATCTATTATGTAATTGTTCAATACATATTCTCCAACAAGAAGGGAGACATAAAAAGGTTCAACCTTATCAGTCTTTGATGCACTCAAAGAAAGCATGTTCTATGAGGGAGGTGTAGGTGGGTTTGGTAGTATTCCTTTAGAATGAGGAGCTGCATCATTAGGTGTTAAAATACCACTCCTGATGTATTGAACAAACCTCTCAAATTTTTCAAGGTGAGTCTACAAAAATTCAGTTCCGGTAATATGTACTTTGTCTTTGTTCACATATTCTATGAAGTCAAAGGGAGAAGATGTGGACAAGGGGGTGAAGGGACTGATTTTGAGTCTAGATAGGCTTAGGAAATAGAGTATATTTTCAGGGAGTAGATGGGATATTGAAAGTTACATTAGGAGTTTTCAAAGTACTAGATCAGACAAAGGCAAATTTGGATTTAGAATTGGAAGAGGCATTAGAGGACTTACTTGTAATAGTGGGAGTCTTCTTACTTGCTACAGGATCAGGATTCAACAATGCAAACTCCATGGAATACGGAAGTGGTGATCCTAGACTGATTATTTTGTTTTTGGAGTCCTTATAAGAGGATCATCAACCTTCTTTTTTTGTACAATAGTGGAGGAAGGTGTTCTTTTCTCGAAGTGAGAGTGAGTGAATACCACACATGAAAAAATAGGTGCATCTTCTTCATCTTCTTCATCACCTCCAGAATACTCATAAAACTTGATTTGTGTATCATTATCAAACTCATCAATTTCTAGGAAACTACCACTTTCGCTTTCTTGTTCAATCTCTTCTTCCTTTTCTTGAATCCTGGAATCTACGTTCACGGTGGGGCCTCCAAGGTAAGCCTTTGGGGTGCTCCTGCAATCTAGTTTCTATTTCTTTTTGAGAATATACTCGTTAAACGAATTCCCTCTTCAAATATTCCATATCATTTTCCAACTTTTGTAATAATGGATTTGTTCTCTCGTCTCCATGATGTTGGGCCTTTCCCTTTGATGGATTCTTGATCTTTCTAGAGAGGATGAGATCATCATCGAGTTTAACGGCCATCCTTAGTGCTTCTACAATGTTCTTTGGTTGAAATATTCATAGGAGAAAGACTACCTTCGAGTGATTGAGCATTTATGAAGAATCTCTGGATATTGTTTTGAGACTCGAATCTTCTTTCGGTATCTGCAAAACAACCATTCAAAATAAGCCACAAAGTATCTTATAGTTTCACTTTCTCCTTTCTTCATTTGATCCAACTGCACTAGGAGGTCCTGACATTCTTCAATTGATTTAAATATCTCTTTGAAGGCATCCTTGATGTCATTCCAACCCGTGATGGACCGGGTAGGAAAGAGGTAGAACCATTCCACTACTTTTTCTTGGAGAGACTCCACGAACAATCTTACAATGACATCTTTATGTTGGACACCAAAAATACCACATGATGTGGTGAAGGCCGATATGAGCTCTTTAGGGAGTTGTGTGTCATCACATTTGAAATTTGGAAATTTCTTACAAGAACTTAATGGTAGATCATGAATAAGTGGTTCAAGAGCGAATGAGCCTATATTTCTTCCCATGGAACAATGGGTTAAGGTATTTCTACTTCATCTTCCATTGTCATTTCTTCTTCTGCTTCAGCTCTTGCTTATATAAATTCTTCTTCTTTTGGGAACTCAATGCTCAAGGGTGATTGAAAAATGAGATAATTTGAAGGGGGAGTATCAACAAGAGTTTGGATAGGATTTCTAGGTGAACTTCTTGAAGAGCTAGATGAAGAGGAGGCTTGAGAGAAGAAGTATGGATTATCTCTAATTTGTTCTTGCTAATTTTGTAAAGCCTCAAAATTGGAATCAACACCACCTCTTGACCTGTTCAACCTGGTGTATCTTCCTTCAACCAGCTTTTGGAAATTCTTGAAGTGGGAATATGAAAAGACACTATGGAATATGAAAGGTCACGTGTAGAAATTGATAGTGTATCCTTTAGTAATGGATTTTCATGAACATTTTTTGTTTCTTTTTAATATTTGATTTTTTTGAATTTTTAGACCTTGCAGGTTGTATTTTGGGTGTAGATGTTGTTAAATTTGCACCATGATGGGTGCTAAAATTATTTGCGAGAATGTTTTTGGGTGGAAAAACTTGTGGGTTTCTTGCTGATGCTCTAGGAATCTAAGTCCCTCTACTTAACCGATGTAGCTTTTGTATATGCATGCAAGAAAATGTGGATTTATATGGTGTTATTTTGATCGGGGATCCAACAGGTCACTCCACCGACCTTGCAGAAAAGCTAGCAATCTCTTTCTAGGGAAGACTTTGTCTGAAGAATGGGAAAGGGGAGTGAGAATAGAGGTAGGAGAGCTAATGTTATAGGTATAAAATCATAATCTTGCACACACTAGTCGAAATGTCAACACATGCATTCATGAGAAGAAACAAATCAGTAAATAACAACAAGACCAAATAGAATTTATTAATAAAAATTATCAAAAAACCCCTTAGTCAAAGAAAGTTAGAAACTCCTTCTTCTTGTATTGATTGTTTAAACAAAAGTTGTACATAGTGTTGGAATGGAAGAAATTTGAGAGTGGAGTAAAGTAGAAGAAAATGTTTATCTCCTTTTTTCTTTCTATAGGTACAATGCAATCTTGAGTTTATAAGATCAATCGCCAACCCTTTAAAATGGGAATGGCTTTACAATTTATAGAGTAGACTTGACTCCTCATCTTCTTCATGACCCTTCATATGCCTTATTTATAACGTTAGACTATTCATATTCCTACAAAATATTTAAGTCCATTTTATAAAATAAAGGTGACTTAATTTACATTATGTTTCTAAAGTCACTTTTAGGTTACTTAAAGGCATATCAAAAAGTGTAAACCCCAACAAAGAATTAGAAAATTTGAAGGAGAGAAAGTTGGGGGGAGGGAAGAGAGAGAGAGGAGGAGAAGATGTTGTCCCTGATGAAGTCCGATGATCCTCATTGATGGAAATATTTGATGCGATGAAGTTCTTAATGTACCATTGTGCCAAAACTACTCTTTGAGTGTGACTTACTATATTTTGTAAATGCCAGGATAAGAGACTTACTATTTTTAGTAAGAGGTGGTTATTGCTTCTTCTTTATCATCTTGATGGGATGAACATCTTCATTAAATCCTACACAAACTACCTTTTCTTTGACCACTTCTTAGGGTGACTTATTATTTTTAGTAAGCACTATATAAGGGACTTACTATTTTTAGTAAGTGGGCATTTTCACTATTTTGTGCTCTGGATAATCATTCGGTTTCTTGGAGATCTTCATTACACACTACCTTTTCCATAGCCACTTTTGATGAAGACTTACTAAAAATAACAAGCATGTGTAGGAAAGCTTACTATTTTTGGAAATTGGATTTATGGTGCTTGGTTTGCGATGGAGTATATTTTTCTAGATTCATCTTGTCTTCGCGGTCATGCCCTCTGAATTTCACTTGATTTCACTCGCTAGAATGATTGGAAATAATTTTGAAATTTTAACCTAACAGTGGCTTTAGGCACAGAGCTTCCATAACAACCATTAATGGAGCTCAAAATTTTAAGGTCTTGTTTCTTTGTCTTTGTTTGTGATGAAAACAACTCCATTGCCATAGGTTTTTCATATGGAGCTCATGTGAATTTTTATCTCGTTTCCATTTCAAAGATTATGATGGGAAATCGCGAATGTGAGCTAGTGCACAAAGTGAGGATTTTGTTGGAACAAATGATTCTAGGAACCATTTGACCTCCCGTTTGTTGCATCTTGATCACCTTGAAAAATGTGGCAGTATGTAAAATATGGAATCTCAATCCGACTTTTATTTTACAAGATATGAGGATTTTTCGATTGGGTGACTTCATGGTTATCTAGCAAAAAATCTTCATTTTCTCCTTGTTCTTTATTTCTTCAACATTTTTGATCAATCCTTCCCCTAATACCTATGTATTTTCATGAATTGGAGGATTTTTGGCCATGGAGGAGCTGGTTCAAAGCAACAATGGTGGACTGGGTGTCTGGACAATCATGAACAAAGCCATAGATAGGTATGATGTTATGAAGGAGAAATGGGGGGAAATAACAGCCAAGTGCCAGATTTAATTTTTTTGAAAAATGCACAAAAGGGGATGGGTGCATTTTTATGTCCCTAACATCCCTCACCTCAAAGGGACATGAGGGAAATAAGTTTCCATGGCAATCCCGGAGGTGACACATGGCAGAGATCTGACAACAGGGAATGAAGGCTTGACAGGCACTTGGGGGATGGAAAGTGGGTCACATGGGTGACAAAAAATATCTCCTAGAGGGCTGGGTGCATTTTTCCATGTTTTTTTCCCTCACCTCAAAGGGATGTGAGGGACATCAATTTCCACAGTGGTCAAGGTGATGACACGTGGCAACGATCAACAGTGAAGGTTGTGAGCTCCCACAAGCACCTGGGGGATGAACTAGCAATCCTGGAGGTCATATGTGGGTTTAGAGGGATTCAAGGGGGTTGGGTACATTTTTCCAACCTTGATGTCTCTGACCTTGAGGGACGTCAAGGACACAAAATCCTGCCATGCCCTTGGAGCTGAAAATTTGACTAACTCTTGAACCTTGAGGACAACTTGTGATGACAATATATTGAGCTCTAGATGGTATTTTTATGAAATTTTATATGATCATTACTGTAAATGGCCTTTTGAATCTAATGGTAGGGAACTCATGTGTTGATTCATTAATTTGATCCTTGAAAATTAGAAGTTTGGTTTGGTACTCCACCTATGGCTTAAAAATAATGCCTGTAGTCTTATTGAGAAAATGTGTTGTGAAAAATATGATTTCAACCTCTTGTAGATATTGGAATTAAATTTTTGGATATATTTTTTTTTCTCCTAATTCCATCTGGAGTTCTCAAAATCACCTTCTGAAGCTTAACAACTTTTTTGTCCTATGCACTGACTAGGCCTATGAACCCTAATTCTGGTAAAATTACCCCAACTTCTCCGAGCCCTTCCAAAATCTTCCTGAATCATTTACATGATGTCCTAAGACCTTTTAATCACCTCCATGTCTATTTTGGATCCTCTTCTCTACTCTATGAGGTTTCTCCAACCCTAGGAAGGCCGGTGATAGCCCTTCCCAAAACCGCATGTAGCTTGCAATTTTTGATGAACCCCTAAAATATCCTAGGGGGAATGAATGGAATTTCTTAAATCACCTAGGCGGATGATAAAAATTATTTGGGAGGTCACTTTGATTTCTTGGATGACTCGAGGTGTCTTAGAGGAAATTAGAAGAAAATGGCTATCTCCTTTGCTTTCTCTAGTACAATGCACTCTTGAGTTTACAAGATCAATCTCCAACCCTTAAAGATGGGAATGGCTTTACAATTTATAGAGTAGAATCGATTCCTCATCTTCTTCATGACCCTTCATATGCCTTATTTATAAGTTTAGACTATTCATATTCCTACAAAATATTTAAGTCCCATTTATAAAATCAAGGTGACCTAATTTACATTATGTTTCTAAAGTCACTTTTAGGTGACTTATAGGTATATCCAAAAGTGCAAACCCCAATGAAGAATTAGAACATTTTAAGGGAGAGAAATTTGAGGGAGAGGGAAGAGAGAGAAGATGAGAAGATGTTGCCCCTGATGAAGTCCAATGATCCTCGTTGATGGAAAGCTCTGATGCAACAAAGTTCTGAATGTCCCATTGTGCCAAAACTACTATTTGAGTATGACTTACTATTTTTAGTAAGTTCTCATATGGGAGACTTATTATTTTTAGTAATAGGTGGTTCTTGCTTCTTCTTGATCATCTTCATGTGATAAAAATATTCATTCAATCCTATGCACACTACCTTTGCTTTAACCACTTCTTAGTGGCGACTTCTTGTTTTTAGTAAGCACCTATATAAGGGAATTACTATTTTTAATAAGTGGTCATTTTCATTATTTTTGCTTGAGATAATCATTCTATCTTCTTGGAGATCTTCGATGAACACCGCCTTTTCCATACCGCTTTTGATGAAGACTTACCAAAAATAGCAAGCATGTGCTAGAAATATTACTATTTTTGGAAAGTGGATTTCGGTGCTTGATTTTTGACAAAGTATATTTTTATGGATTTAAACTCATCATTATACTCATGTCCTCTGAATTTCACTTGATTTCACCTAATATAATGATTGGAAATAAATTTGAAATTTTAACCTAGACAGTGGCTTTGAGCATGGAGCTGCCATAACAAACCATTAATGGAGCTTGAAATTTGTAGGTCTAGTTTTTGTCTCTTTTTGTGATGAAAACAACTCCATTGTGATAGGTTTTTCATTTGGAGCTCATGTGTGAGTTTTTAGCTCATTTCCATTTCCATAATTATTAGAAATCTAATGAATGTGAGTCGGTGCACGAAGTGAGGATTTTGTTGGAAAAAATGATTCTGGACACCATTTGACCTCCCATTTTTGCATCTTGATCACCTTGAAACATGTGGTAGTTTACAAAAGATGGCATCTCAATCCAACTTGTATTTTACAAGATATGAGGATTTTCCGATTGGGTGACTTCATGGTTATCTGACAAAAATCTTCATTTTCTCCTCATTCTTCGTTTCTTCAACATTTTTTATCAATCCTTCCCCTAATACCTATGTATTTTCATGAATTGGAGGATTTTTGGCCATAGTGGAGCTTATTGAAGTAATAATGGTGGACCGGGTGTCTGGAAAATCATGAACAAAGCCATGACAAGGTATGAAGCTATGAAGGAGAAATGGGGGAAATAATGGCTAAGTGCCAGATTTAAATTTTCAAAAAATGCACAGAAGGGGATGGGTGCATTTTTATGTCCCTGACATCCCTCACCTCAAAGGGACATGAGGGACATCAGTTTCCATGGTGATCCTAGAGGAAACACATGACGGAGATCCAACGATAAGGAATGAAGGCTTGACAAGCACCTAGTGGCTGAAAGCGGGTCACATGGGTGACCAAAACTCTCTCCTATAGGATTGGGTGCATTTTTCCATGTTTTGTGTCCCTCACCTCAAAGGGACATGAATGACATCAATTTCCATGGTGGTCAAGGCAATAACACGTGGAAACGATCAACGATGAAGGTGTGAGCTTCCGTAAGCAAACACCGAGGGGGCTAAACAAGTGATCTTGGAGGTCATCGTGGGTTTATATGGCTTCAAGGAGTTTGGGTGCATTTTTCAGCCTTGATGTCCATGACCCTAGAGGACATTAGGGACCCAAAATCCTACCATGCCCCTGGAGCTGAAAATTTGACTAACTTCCGAACCTTGAGGACAACTTGCAATGACAATATCTTGAGATCCGGATGGTATTATGTGATGAAATTGATGTAAATGTCATTTTGAATCCAATGGTTTAGGTCTAATGTATTTATTCATCAATTTGATCCCTGATAAATTGGAATTTTTGTTTAGTACTCCACTTATATCTGAGAAACTCTACCTGAAGACCTAATGATAAAAAGTGTTTTGAAAAATATGATTTCACTATCTTGTAGGGCTTGGAATTATCTTTCTAGTTATGTTTTGTTTTTCTCCTAACTCCATCCAAACCTCCCGGAATCACCTTCCAAATCTTAGCGGATGTTTTCTCTCTGCGTGCACTAACTAGGCCTGTGAACCCTAATTCTAGCAAAACTACCCCAACTTCTCTGAGCCCTTCCAAAATTTTTGAAATCATTTCCATGATGAACCAAAACATTCTAATAACCTCCACATCTTTTGGCTCCTCTTCTCTTCTCCATGAGGTTTCTCTAGCCCTAGGAAGGCTAGTGATAGCCCTTCCCAAAGCTATCTGTAGCTTGCAATTTTTGATGAACTCCTAAAATCACCTAGGGGGGATGAATGGAATTTCCTAAATCACCGAGGGGATGATAGAACATTATTTGGGAGGTCACTTGGACTGACTGGACAAACCCGGGGTGTGTTGGAATGATAGGACTTAAATTTTTTGATAAAAGGTTATAGTTGTCATGCTCATAAATTATTAATTTCCTTATTACACATTTACATCAATATGAGAGTAGAAAATTGTTTTAAACTTGAATTCTACCCATTCACACAACTTTGATCCATGAGGTCAAATTATGAACACTTGTAACTATAACCTCCACATCTGATTTTCTTGGCAAGGTGAAGCATATTGTAGAATAGAGTGAAACATCTATCAACTCAGACATCATGGAACTCTATTAAAGTTTTATTCTCTTTCTTCCTCTAAAAGTTCCATTCCCGACATGTTGCTTGGAGTTTTTTGTAGGCTACAAAGACTACCATCAAACCTTGGAGATAAGCATAGTGGCTAGTGTTTTTTTAATTGAAGACTGAGTCGTGAGTGAAATAATAAGGATTTCCATTTGATACAATATCAGGTCCATCAAAAGACTGATTTCTGATTGATGGAAGGCATGAGATACTCGGTTGTTGATATGAAGAAGTGAAATAATGGAAAATTTGAAATCTCCCTATTAGTTTGATTTTAGTTCCTCTTCATTTGAGCTCTCTTGAAGATAACAATTGTTGCTTGTAATTCTAAGTTTCTTCCCTGCAATATCCTTTTATGGGAGAATGATGATCTCGTATACAAGACATACACTAGAAGCAATAGAACATGTGCACCAACACTTAGGGAAACTAAAAACTAATCTAGGAATAGAGAAATGTGCACAAGCACTTAGAGGAATGAAAATCTAAACTAATATGTACAATTGTGAGAAATATTCCTTTTAGTAGCAATGTTTGAGGTAGATTCCATTAAATGGAATTTGTAATTCTTCACCATCTAACTTAGACAAGAAAACATTACTACTCTTACATTTTGTGATCATGTAGGGGCCACTCCATATTGCATAAAATTTGGAATGCTTCCTTGGTTTTACTCGGTCAACATCCCACTTTAGCACTATGTCTACTTCTTAGAATGCCCTTGCCTTTTTTTTCTTATCAAATCTCCTCTTGATCAATTCCTGATCCTTTTCCATGGTTTGCATTACATGTTCTCTTGTTTCCTTCAGCTCCATGAGTTCAACATATGTGATTTCTATGGGTTTGAATTCAGATAATTCTAGTTACTTCATGAGCTCCAGCATTGACAATTCAAGTGATATAGATAGCACTACTTCTTTTCCATATACCAGCTTGTATGGAGAGCTTCATGTAGATCTCTTGGGAGTGATTCTATCAACCCATAGAGATGATTTGAGCTTCATGTTCTAGGTTATCTGATTCTCATCAAGATTCTTCTTATGATTCTCAACAAGTTCTTTTTGTATATTTTCCTTACCCATTTACCTTGGGGGTAATAGTTAGAAGAAGTACTGAGATATATTCCATTCTTGACAACCCACTCAGTGATTTTGGTTCTAAGAAAGGACAATGCATTATATGATATAATAGTAGTAGGCACACCAAATCTGGTTACTAACCCCTCATAGAAGTCTAAGATGCTAGAATTATTTGCTTCCTTGAGGGCCACCACTTCAGTCCATTTGGTGAAGTAATTTATTGCCATTAGTATCCACTTGTGGCCTTGGCTCAAATTTGGGTTAATAAATCCAATGAAGTCCAATGCCCATTGCATGAATGGCTGGTCAACTAATATTGGCAAAAGGGGCAGCGCTACTATCCTTTCCTTCCCTGTGAAGAATGCACATTTTTGCACCTTTTGATCCATGAGTAGCAATCACTAAACACTATAGGCCAATAGTAACCAGATCTCATGATTTTGAGAGTTATTACTCATAGATCAAAATGACCTCTTTCTTCCCCATTATAGAAATCTTGCAACATTTTCTCAATCTGATTTGAAGGGACAAAACTTAGAATAACGCCATTCATATAATTCTTGAATAAGATACCGTCAATGATAATATACAGAATAAACTACAATCTGAAATATCTCCTCTTTAATTTTCTCAATTCTGGAGGACATAGGCCCATTTGAAGCTAATGCACCATATCTTGGGTCCAACATGGAATGGGAACATTATCGGTTGGCTATTCTTGATCATTTTGTAACACTAGGACATCCTCTTTTTCCTCATCTAATTCGGCATGTTGTTTAGAAGAAATTTTCTCACACAATCCTTTGCCACAGACCAACTTGATTACTTTGATGTCTATGTCATATTCCATTATTCATGTGATCACTTGCTCTTTTCTCATTTGAATATTTTTCCATAAGAAATTATTTGACTCAACATGAGATACAACAAACGGCTAGATCTTGTTGTTGGAAACCAAGTATTTAAACCTCTTCAAACTTCTAATCACAAGGACATGATTTTCAATAAAGGAATACCTTGCTTCATAGTCTTCCAATCTCTCGGCTGAAGAATGCTATGGGTTGTTCTAAACCTTCCTTATTCAACTGTACCAAGATAGTTGAAATGGCATCCGAACCTCCGAACACATATAACATGAAATCCTTTGAAAATTCTGGATTGAAGGGATCGGATAATGATCTTTGATTGAAGCTATATTCAAGTCGGGAATTTTACACATAATCTTATTTCTCCATTTCTCTTCCACATAGGCACTAAGTTTTTAACCCAACTTGAATGCTTAGTTTGAAATATGATGTTTGCTTTTAAATTAGTTTGTTCAATTCTTTCCTCATGAGAGGTTCAATATGAGGATTCACTAGCCTTTGTCTTTGCCTAATGGGCTTGGATTCAGGATCCAACTCAATGGTATGCTATGAAAAATACAAGTTGAAGCCTCTTAAGTCTTTGTAACTCCAAGAAAATACATTAAGGAACTCTTGAAAGAGTTGTAAAAAATCATATTTCTCTTGTTGAGTACTCACTTTACCAATTTGCAACACTTTTCTTCACCTACTGAAATAGGCTCTGAGTCTTCACCCTTTACTTGAATATTTACTTTTCCTTTTTGGAATTGGTCATTGGGGTTGGATATCGACTCCAAATTCACAAAACCCTTTAGAAATTTGTTTGTCCTCATCTAAACCACTTGATCACCATATTGTTATTCCAATTTATCTTGATTCTTTGCGAAGAACTCAACTTCTTATTGCAAGAAATTGATGATTTTCTTATCATTTTCAAAGACTTGCCAACTTGAATTGTTGTTTGGGATAGCTGGTCTAACAATCACCTTTATATGAGGCTGAACTTGATCTCTCTTGATTCTTTCAACAACATCAAATGTTGCCCGATTGCTACAAGCATGTCTTACATCATTTTCCTTCCTTGGGATGGAATTGATATTAAAAGCTTCAAAATACTCATTGAGATCCCATACCCAAATTTTATAATTCTTCAAAAGATCATTCTTGGCAGCATTTTGTCCTCTAACTTGGTTCAAAATCAACTCACTATCTCCAAACACTTGTAAGTTTTTAATGCTTTTTCCTTACCCAATGCAAACCATGAATCACATGCTTTATACTCAGTTGTGTTATTTGAACAAGTGAACTAAAAACACAATAAAGTAAATAATATTTGATACCTTATGGTGAAAGGAGCATTTTCCCCTTCCAAAGCACCTTTCCTACTCCTTGAACCATCAAATAATAGTTGTCATACTTCATTATTATCTTTGTGATCTGATTTGGTGATGCTAGGGAGAGGTGTATTCTCTTCATGTATGTAATAGAATCCTAGCTCAACTTCTTCCATTTCTTTATAAGGATAAAAAGCATGTATTTTGTTGGCCCAATCATCAAGAGTCAAGTCTGGAATGCCTCCAACTTTAGTATCCACATTATAAATGCTTGAACAATCTTAATGATCGAAAGATGAGAAATTTTCATTGATTAGACTTGGTACACGTGGTTGAATATGGAAATTAGAAATTGGCTCAGATCTGAATGTATCCTTAGCTCTATACATTGTTTTGAATAAAATATGTGACTAATTAGTAGACAAGTAGCCTCCAATTTTGGTAGTGAATTCCCTTGACAAGCATAGAGTGAAGAGTGGTGGCAAGTCAATAACCGAAACATCTTGCAACACTGTAACATTGGGACATGCATGCAATGTGAGGATCAATCCTTTGATTACTATGAATGTGGTTACTATTGTCATGTCTAATTACACCACACCTCTGGAAATGAATTTTAAGACTAAGCTGATCAGCCTATTTATTTTAGCATTATGGAGCTACTTGCTCCCAAATCAATCATGTAATTTTGCACTAACATATCCCTGATGATCAATGAGACATATAATGGTGGGGGATTCATATTTTTACCTTATTGACCTCTCGAAGCTCCTTGCAGGATGCATTAGTGAGTGCTTTATCCGGATATTCGGGAGGCTCATTTGAGATAGACTAATTTTCCATGACAACTTGCAACATATCTTTTTGTCTCGGGATAGCTAATGACTCCCACATTGAGATGTTCACATTTGTTTTCTTCATTTGCTCAATGATATTGAATGGAGGAGCACTATCCTTTTTCTTTCATTTACTTTTCACAATATTATAGTATACATTGGCTGCTATAACGAATGTATGAGTTGGTCTAAAAGATGGCCTAGGCTGATTTTACACATTTGGAGCTGCACTTTGATTGACAATCCCTTGTGGAGTGATAGAGGGCTGAGTACCACTTGAATTATATGACTTCCCTTCTTCAATATTTATCTTCTTAGACCATGTGTTTAATATTACACCTAGAGAAGGAGTCGTATTTATTCCATAGAAATCCTCCACTTGACAATTGACAAGCGTTGTCTCATTTGGAGGTGCTTCCAATGTGCTATCCTGCTATGGATTTTCCTCATGACTTAGGTCTCTTATTCCACACAAAATATTTTCACCATTAGAGATTGATTCAAGGCACCATTAAAGCATGTTGATTGGTTATGAGGTTAGTTACATGGGAAACACCATTCATACTCTTGTGCCATATTGTTTTGAGTTGGAACCAAGGCTCTAGATGTAGATACAATATTAGGATTATAGGACTGGAATGGCCTATTTATAGGAGGTATTACTTGATTCTGATTAGCAGCTTGCACAAGTGGTTTATTAGGCTAATACGGAGGCCTATTGGGTTTGGCTTGAGGTTGGTATGGTCTAAAATTATGATCTCGCTTCTTCTTAATTGTCACCAACTCATTGCCTAAGTTTTGCAACTGTTTCATGACCTCTTAGAGCTCATTTGAGGTACTAGAAGAAGAGTTATAAGATTCAAAAGAGCTTTGAATTTTGGGGGATGAATAAGAGCTAATGTAGGTGCTTGAGTAGTGCTTGGGATCCCTATTTCTGGATATAGAGGCATATGCGGCCTAGGTGCAAGTTTACCAGCTTGAATGAGGCAATTTTCAGCTCTAATATCAATATTATAATCCGTGGGTAAATATGTACCTCCCATGGATTGAATCATCATGGAAATGTTAGAATTTAGAGATTTAAGGAAGTATAGGAAAGCACCTTTAGCTCTTGGTCTCATAGAAAGCGGAATCCTATCCCATGTCCTTTGAAATCTGAAGTTAAAATCAGCCATCTACTCATTTGGTGCTCTCTTAATTGTGGTTAATTGCTCCATGAGAGATAAATTATCCTCCTTTTCCCCAAATTGACCATAAAGAGCTGAACACAACTAATCCCAATTTTGAATTAATCCTTCCCCTAGGCCTCTAAACCATTGTAGAGCCTTTCCCTTAAAATAAGAAGTTAATAATTTGATTGCCACATCCATTTCATTAACCTCATGTATAACACATGAGACATGTGCAATGTCTTGAATGTGATCAATTAAAGTTGTATGGTTTTCCCAGTGAAATATGAGATGTTTTGCAATTTTGCAATTGGAATTGGATTTTGTGCATTAAGAGTAAGTGGGATGCTACCTATGAAATTTACAAAAGGATTTTTGGTGGTGGTGGTTGATGAGACATTCGATTGGCCTGAGAACTCTATTAAATTGAATAAAAGGCCTACCAGGTGGAGGGGTTGATAATGCTCTATTTGGAAGGAGATGGAGACCTTTGAACTCTCCTTCCCCTTCTCCTTCCTCTTCTTGGAGAGAGCTGCAAGTACTCAAAGATACCTTCTTCTCTAGTTCTTGACCTTGTTTGAATCCTTCTCATAAATTGCCAAACACCAACACTACTGAAATTACTAAAATATTCCCCTTGGAGTCACCAAATGTGCTACAAAACCCTCTCGAAAGGCTAAAATTCACAATAAAAGAACACCAATCATGCTTAAATGAAATTTAAGACTTCTTTTCCCACCGAGTGTGCTATAATTGTTATCAGCAAATCACAACACCCTCCTATTTGTACAAGTGTGTGTGCTTGAGCTCACAGTGTGACTAGTTAACATGGGTACTATCTCCAAGTTTTGAGACTTTCTACTAGAGATATATCTCCAGAGAAGGTTGGTTCCTCTTTCTAATCTAGTGGAAGCTAACTCTAATTAAATTAGACTAATAACTATCTCTATCCTACAATTTTCAAGGGACCGAGGGGAGAGAGAAATAATATGTAATTAAAGGAAAACTAAACTACAAAGGTGATGCACCAAAATAAGGGTACGAGAATAACTTTCCAATATGTGAAAATGGATGAAAAATACAATTTAGAAATGGGTATAACATGTATCTACAATCCAACAAAAACATTTCCATACACACATAATAATAATGAATCCTGTAAGAGCATATAATATATACAATACACCTGCAATAATATTGAAGAGGAAAGAAGAATGCAATTAAACACAAGGGAAGATACATCCACAAACTTGCATCTATTGCTTCATTAGTATGCACAGTTCAACCTTTTGCATCTATTACTTCATTAGTAAAGGCTTGGATCGACATTCATGGAGTCATTGCAAAGTGCAACACATTAGCTTCACAAAACAAAATGGACAGAGTTTTCTACACAAATCATCCTCCCTTGCAAATGAGAGAAAACTCCAATTTATAGAAAAAAGGAGACAAGAAATCTCAAATTTCTCTTTTGCATCAATTGCAAGGTACCCAAATTAGGTAAAAAGCATGATTTGTAACCTGCAAAATCCCCCTATACTACCCATAACTTGCAACAATGGAGAAATTTCCATCCATGCCCATTAATTGCACTTCCACCCACCATCCAACTACCCTTTTGAACCTGGTTCATTTTCTGTAAAATACCCCTCAAAAACTCCATCAATCTCTCAATTTTTTGACTATTGTGTGTATATATCAGAACCATGATTCCAACAAGACCAATTTTATGCAATTTGGCTGAGAAACACAAAATTTATGGCCTCCTGAGTACATGCAACCATTTTGAAGATCACTAGGTTTGCTTGTAATACACAGGACTGTGTAATTAAATCTTGGTTGGAAATCACAATTTAATTATTTCCCTCCTTTACCAATGTTTCTGTATATCTTCAAAATGATCTTACATTTAAATTGGTGGGGGCCATCTTGCATCCTTGGCATTTGAATTAAGAAGGGGAGAGTTTAAATATTCTAAAACCTTAAAAAGAGCGACAGCTTGGCCAACTCGGTCAGCTGGCTATCTCCTTGCACTATCAAACCCTTACTTCAATGCACCTCCACCTACCTACCAATTTGTATCTTTGAGCTATTTATTACCCCAACTCGGTGCCATCTACAACCCGGTTTGCATTGTATTGGGTTCTCCACCCCTATTAGCTTATCCACCGTGGTCATAGATATCGATCCCATCATCCTCTCTTTGTTACTTCCACCTCAATTCTAAAATGGTGAGCCCCTCACCACATGTATTTCAAGCTTAAAACCTTTATGGAGTACTAGGATTTGCGTGGCTCATGCCCTATGGGCTTATTAAACCTAAATCACCCGCATGAACTCACTCACCCACCGATTAACTTGCTCAGGTTGTTAACCATGTGTCATATTGACTTCCGACGTGTCCTCAATAATTTTCTCCACATAGAGGCCCCACGTGGCTTTGGACTTCACCTCTTTTTCCTTTACCTTTGTAATTGTGCCAAGTGGCCATGTGGTTATTGTCATCTTGAGCTCATGAATTGCAACTTCAACCTTCCTCCACATGACTCTCGCATCCTTTGCAAAATTTGCTAAGTTCTCAACTCACTACATATTATCTCTGAAATACACATAGCTTGCCCATGTTTCTTGATACAACCTCCATCTCAAATCGATTGGCTCTGTCACTATTACAAAATCTTAGTCCTAAAAATGAATTGCTACCTAAACACTTAGAAATTTTGTTCAACGAGCTCTGCACTCTTTGAAGGTTATCTTGTTCTCTTGACGATCACACTAAATTACTCCCTTCGGGCCAATATCCTTCTACACTCACCAAAAATTATTCTTTTCAAGTTCATCGATGTCTACACTAGGTTTTCAGTCTTGCTAAATCTTCATCCACTTCATTTAAGTCTTGGCAAATTCCATGTTTGATCTCATTGTTACTAAATGTGTAAGCCAATCCTATGCAAAGTATTCTTTCAACCTTGGTGCTACACTCTTGACCTGTTGTTTAGAACATTGAGCTCTATGAGCTTTCATCGACAATGAACTTCGTGTTATGGAGATGTACTCCTTCATTTGAAATAAAACTCACTTGTTATATGCATATCTCTATTGCCAAATGACTCATCTCAATGTCTTTTCACACTAGTTGGTCCTCCATCTGCCCATGGTCATTATTTTTACAAAGTTTGGGTGCTTTGTCTTGCAATCCATGAGCTCAAATCCCTTTTCTTCCGATAGAATCCAGGTTCTACAAAAACTGACTCACCTTTGCAATGTGGTGAGATTAGTTCCTTTCAATTCACACACGTATTCTATAGTTTTAATTTTCTTAGAACTTGTTATGGCCATGGTGTAATCATTGTTGCCTTGAGATGATACCAACTATCTCACCACTTTGAGTGTTCAAAATGAGCTCAACCACTTTCTTAGCTTGATTCTACGATATCGGTGACTCGCTCCTTGTTGCAACACGTTGGAAAATTGGGCTCTATGTGCTCCCAACTTGGTGCTTCATTATAGATAGCTCAATGGGTCCAAATGTATAGCTTGAGTTATATAATGGCTTGGTCATATCAAGAAAACAACTTGGTTTATTGATAAAGTAACTTGCCCTTATATATATGAACTCATTGAGCTAAAGGCTCCTTATCCAATGCTTATAAATTCCTTAGACACTTATGAAATGTTTTGGATTTTCTAGGAATACTAGAGTTGAGTGGCATGTATGAAGGTGTTCTAGAGCTATACATCAATTTTTTCCATTTATTTCTAGTGGGTCTCAACACCTTCTCTCTCTATATTGAGTGAAACCTTGAACTCAAGCAAGACCAAGAAGGGGAAAAAATTTTCCTTGTGGATTTTAAACCCTCCTAAAGACCCGAATGTTTCCCTAAACACTATAATTGTTTTAGAGGCTCTAAAATGGCTGAGAGAGCCTCTCAATGCAAGTCTACTCTACTATTCAAATTCACCAAGATGGTGGATTTAGATAACAAATAATAGAAAGAGGTAAAGTTATATCATGAATATATGAAGTTGTAATTGTTAAAAATCAAGGTGATCATAATTTGTTGAGTTGTAGCAAGAATCTAGATGATCAAAATGTCTATTATATCAATCTAAGTTGTAGCTTATATCTTAGGGGGTTGTATTCTCCTTGTAGGTAGTGGCCTACTAAAGATTAGTGGTGGTGATAAAATTCAGGGGGTGGAAGCCTCCTTATCGGCGGGTTCTCGTACAAAAGTGGGTGTTATGGCTTCAAGGAAGTTTGTTGCTTCTCAAAGAATGGGGGTGGCTAGTTTAAGTATTGGAGTTGTAGCTCTAAATTTAGAGGTAGCTCAATCATAAAATCATTATAACTAAATAGAAAAATTTTCCAAAGAAGTGAAGTGGTTTGCATGGGTTTTTTTATGAAAGGGTTTCTCACAATTTATCTGGTCTCCTTGTGTATTTGTTTGCATGTATGCTTCTCACTCTATATCTCATGATTAACTAGAAATTTTTATGACAATCAATTATGTGTAATATTAACATATTAAAGAAGTGAAAATTGTTTGTGAGTTTTTAACATCATTGATTCACCCCCTCTCAAAGTGCCTAAAATATCTAACACGAGATAAGTGACACTCAACCCTATTTTTGTATGCATACACCTTTTGGTATGCTCTTGCCTACTCAAAACATTACCTATAACATTCTTTTCCATATCACGAAGAAAATCTAGTCCAAGAAAAACCCTTCCATCCAATATATCCTAACTCAATAGTGTCCTACAAGGTTTCCCATATAAGGCCACGACAAGGTGCTATATCAATCAAGCTATGATAACTATTATTGTATGTGAACTAGATAAGATACAAATAGTCCTCACTTTTCTTCTTCTGATCCATAACATACATCCTCAAAGCATGTCCTCGAGTACCTGGTTCACGCTCTCAATTTTTCCATATATCTAAAGATGATAAGATAAAGTAAAGTTAATTTGAGTACCAAGAGCGAATTGGAAGGAAGTTAAAAAATTAGAAGTATAAATAGTATCCCGATCACTAATAATAGTTTTTGAATCTAGTGTAGCCTCACAATACCATCAAGAAAAATATAGTAATGATGACTACATTATAACTAACCTTAGTCGAATACAAATGTGAAAATTTTGTCACCTTGTCCATCGTTATCATGATGGCATGATGGTTGTATGCATGAAAATATTAGCTATGTTAATAAACAAGAAACTAACTAAGTAGTTCCACAATCTAACTAAACCTATCATAAAAATCAAGATGAGTGTTAAATAAGATAACTTCTACAATAATGAATTAAACTAAAACACTATCATTTTATCTATAACTACTCTCGATTACTTAAAACATAAATTAAACCTAGTTAAAGATATGAGCAATCAAATTTGATTTGTTGTTGGTTCAATGGAGGTGAAGAGGGCTCTCTAAAATGGCTACAAGGCCAAGTTTAGATACCCTCCTACTTACCTAGCATGAAGGTATGGATGCAAGATGGAGGAGCTTCAACAATGGAGGATAGCCAAGATCAAATGCCTTATTAGCTTGGCTAATACAAATGAGGTCTAATGCCTTTCCAAAGTGCTTGAGATTTTTATATGTAAATAAGGTGTCAAGTTGAAAGGGAGGGGTGACCATTCTATTAATAATTTTCCTCTTGGGAGAATTTGGAATTCTAAGGCATGTGGGACAAAAGTCTGAAAATCACTTTTAGATTAGATTAGAATAAACATGCTTTAGGATTAGTTAAACTAGGATTAGGCTAGTTAAGGTGATTAGCGAGTGATTAGAGATTCATTGAGAGTTGGGAGGAGTATGGTTAATCATTTTTGACTGATAGATAGACTAGGAAGCTTACGAAGTGGTTCGGAGAGAACTAGGAGGTTCGAATGGTTGAAAGGAGGAATGTTTAGCTAATAAGAGAGTATTATCCCAATTGTCGATTATAAGAAGAATACGACCAAGAAGGTGTCGTAAATGGGCATCCAAGAATGGAGCGAAGAGTAGCTAATTGAAAAAGTGTCGTCAATCGGTTGAATTGGAGGAAATGCTAAGTGTAAGCATATTTTAGGTGTCTACAATGGTGATACAAAAACATAGGAATAGAAATAATGAAATCCATAGAAATGATGTCCCATTTCCACTCTAGATATCATGGGGTAAATAATTCTGCTAGATAAGAGTTTTTACCTTAACCCTATGACACATGAGACAATAGGCTATGAAATTTGTAATATCCCGATGCAACCCTAGACAATAGTATAAGCTGTCTCAAATATGTGTCCATATTCTTCACTCTAGGATGAGCTTTGTATGGGGATCAATGAGCCTTAGAGAGAATAAAACTATGTAAATCTCCTACCTTGGGCACACAAATGTGCCTCTAAAAATGAAGAAGACTATATTCTTCCAAAATACATCCTACGTATCTTCCCTCCAAAGAACCCTCTCGATTCAAACATATTCCTATCTCTGTCATAAAATCTTTCACCGAGAAGATGATACAATATCCTTCCACATAGGTTAGAATGAAGAGTTAAAGAAACAATCTCATAGCTTCATCTACTCAAGGAATAAATGATAACATTTTACTTTCCCTTAATGTTCCATATTTCCATAAAATACTCACATAATAACTCTATCCAATTCCATTGACAAGCATTAAGGTTAGGCTGTGAGAAGATGTGTTATAGGCTCAAATGATGGTCATTGAAAAAAATGTCTACCTAAAATAAAATTTATCCAATGGACTAAAGTGTGAACAAAAGGTACAAGCTCAAGGTCATGGTTAGGATAGTTAAGATCACAATCCTTGAGCTTTTGTGATTTAAATACAATAACACACTTTGCTCTTGTATGAGGACTTCCCTAATCCCCTCCAACAAAGTGTCAATACAAATCACAAACTCTCCTTATGGATTAGGAACAACACAAATAGTTATCATATTTAAGCACTCCTTAAGTAACTAGAAATCCTACTCACATTTCTCTAACCATACAAAATTCTTCCATTTTCACTAAAGGGAAGTGATAGGGTGAGAAATCCTAGAAAAATTCTACACAAATTTGTGATAATATCCTTCCAACCCCATGAAGCTCCTAACCTCTATCATTGTGGTGGGATTTGGCCATCTATAATGGAATGGATATTTGAGGGGTTTCAGAGATATCATTTCCAGAGATAATATGTCCAAAATATTGAATCTCTGTTTAGAAGAAGGAACACTTCTCTAAATTCCCAAAAATGTTCATGCTCCCTCAAAACACGAAGAACTTGTCTCAAGTGCTCCCAGTGCTCCTCCTCTGAGAGGGAATATATGATAATATCATAAAAACTAAGATAAAACGGTCCAAGAATATCCTAAAAACCCCATTCATAAAGATCATAAATAGGGTGCGAGCATTGGTGAAACCAAATGGAACCACAATGAACTCGTAGATTCCATTACGAGTGTAGAAGGTTATTTTGTGAATATCTACTTTTGTAATGCATAATTGATGATACCATGAATTAAAATGAATCTTGGAGAACACTCTAGCTACCCACATATGATAAAATAAATCATCTATCCTTGGAAGGGGATAATGGTTCTTCACTATTACCTTATTCAGCTGCCTAAAATTAAAAACAATAAAGGGGATCCATATTTCTTCTTCACAAATATCATCGATGCACCCCAAGGATATACACTAGGGTGAACATAACTCTTCTCTAGAAAATCCTCTAATTGAATCTTTAGCTCATGAATCTCAAGAGTCGTCATCCTATATGGTGCCCTAGAAACTAGAGCTACACATGGTACTAATTATATAGTGAAATCCACCTCTCTGCATGGTGGTAAACTAGGAATATCACTAGGTAAACCATCTACAAAGTCTCTCAAAACAAAGTGCTCCTTAAGAGGTGAACAAGCTGGAACATCCTCTGATCGATCAATGATCATGATAGCATAAATCTAACAACCCTTGTGAATGCTCCTCTTGAGATTATTCACAAGTATCATATGCAAAGAGATAGGCCTCGAATACCGATAATCACAACTAAACTACCTATGTCATCCACGACACTCAATAGTCTTATTCGACAATCCAACTCGGCATGATGGGATAAAAATATGTCATAGGACCCCTAAGGTAAAATATGGAGGTATAAAGTAGTAGATAAAACACCCAAATTAAGTATACAAATCTCTACATAAGTGTCAACAACAAGCTTGCCCAAAATCCAACTCCACCCGCCATTTATCGACTTCCTGAGACACCACCATCCCGCACCAATCCATTATAGAAGGTGAATAAAAGAATCAAAATATATATAATTAAATAGCATAGATAAATAAATACCCATGATAGTACCCATGCTCTCAATAACCATGGCCTGGTGTAGACACTAAATCACATACTTTAGGTAATATTTTGTCCTAGTCTCAAACTACCATTCATATGGTTTTGAGTGAATAAAGTACTAATTAAACCTCATCCTTTTTGTCATTTTTATTTACTTTTTTCATAATTTTCAACCTTAACCGCACATATGCCCATCTGTTTTTGACACTTTCTGTCATTTTACCCTTAGCTCGAGCGAGGGCTAGTATTGGGGCACACTGTCGGCACCTTGGTTCCAATTGGGGCACCTTGATCCTTTTTACACTTTCCCACCACTTTTTAGGAACTTTCTAGCCATTTAGATTATTATATTTTTGGTGTTCGAGCATTTCGGTGTTAATTACGAAATTAGAACAAGAGAACCATATAACTATAAAACTATGAGTCCATAGTGATGGACCAAGTACTAGTCACTATTATCATCCACCTAGGGTTACATCTATCAAAGGAATTTAGAGATCATTTACATTCGAGTTAGCTCCATCACAAGAGACAAGGATGGTTAATATACATCACACAAGCATAGGAAGGAATTTTATTCTATTCCATCCACCATTCTATTGCATTTTCTACACATAGTTATTTCTCACTACTTTACAAAGTGCGAAAAACATAAGAGCACCTAGGGAATGATTACACACACTTTCACATAGAACTACATTGGATGCGAGATGTAGTGCAATGCCCAATTAATAATTCCACCATTGTGGAAGTTGAGGACAATTTGACCCCTTCATATGTATTTTTATTTTTTAGGATTTGATGCTTGTTTTGGGGTTTTGCAAGTCTTCTCTTCATCTTGAATTATCAACAACACTTGGCGTAGTACATCGAATCTGATGCAATAGATAGTGAAGGTTTTAGATCACTTATAGAACATATGAAACTCACTTCCGGACCTTTCACACGAGACTAGGGCACCCATTTTGTGGACCACAGAGCCCTAGTATCTCTTTAGGTGCTCTAGTCCACCCAGATATCTTTGATCCTTCCTCTTTGGAGCCCCAACACAATCATTCTTGTTTCATATTTCTCCTGTCACTTCTGCGACACATTCCAACGAGCTCCTATAATCAACTAAGTTCTTTCTAACTCTCTTACACTCTAGGGTTTTGCATTTCCACTTTCTTAGTTTTATTTGGTCTCCTTATATAGTTTTTTACTACATTCTTTTTACTGTATTTACATTTTTTTCTAGATTAGATTAACTACACATATTCCATATTTTAGTTAATCACCACGGTGTTCATCTTGGCAGTTATCTACTATGGCATAGACATAGTGAGTGTGTCCCACATCTACTACAATCTACTCGGATATTTGTGACTTCTTTCTATCAGAAAAATAAGGTTTTATATATACAAAGGAAAGTGTAGACGTAGTGATCATGGGACCGACAAATGCAACATCCTAGTGAATCCCTTTATGTGGGAGTCACCATGTACTATGGCACATGAAACCTATGGTTCCAACCATGGTGGAATGTTGTGTACATGTTTGTTATACCTATTGATTTTCATGTCTTATATCCCTACCAAAATGAAAACCTTATCACCTCTGCCTCTCTATATATCTTTTGTATCTCTAGTCCTTTGTTGTTTTTGTCCATGGTGTTATGAATGTTGATGTGGATATGACGAATGTATTAGAGTTGTTTTTGGGGGTCTAAAACCTCATCTTGGTGGTGTAGTTGTACCTCGTGATCCATGATCTTGGAATGAATAAATTCCATCATGTATCTTATTATTGTTCATGTCACTATACTTGTGGGCCTTGCTCATGTTGTCCTCATCCAAATAAGCCTTCTCATTACTTTTTGCAAGGTTGGAAGAGATAACATCCTAACTAGCCCAACCAGATCTAAATTTAGGCACCATATGAACCTATTCACTTACAAATTCTCATCATGTAAATAATATACATATTGTAGGAGGTCAAAGGAACAATACCCATATTGTGCCACGGTGTTTGATCCCTAACGGAGGTTATTGAACTCATCAATCCTATCCTGAAAAAAGTGCTCGAGATATATACCGGCTTTTTTTGAAATCGATCCGCAAACATCTCCTAAGTAATTGTCTCTCATGTTAGATGGAGATTTCACTCCTCATTCCTACACTAAACACCTATTGTGTCTCGTAGGAGGTGAATAACAAGCAAAGCCTTGACATTTCTCTCATAGGATGTCATCCAAAGAAACTATCAAGACTAAGAGCCATGATTTGTATCTAAACCCATTGGTTGTCCCTCCATACATAGGTGGCTATAAATGGAGGAGATCCCTAATAAAACTACTAGTGTCACAATCATGTCGATGATGTTAAACCATCTCTTTAATAGGAAAATGTGACCAATCTGATCCTACTAGTCCTTGAATGTTGTGAGAATGGATCGATGAAGTCTCGGTGACCCTATAAAAGTGGACAAAAGGGATGTAAGACCTCTCTCATCTCTGTGTATCTGTTGATGTGTTAATGAGTGTGCACCCTCAACTGGTTGATTAATCTCATTTGGATGAATGAACTTCTCCCCAACTATTTTTGTGTAGGAAAATGGTCTTGTAAAATTCCCATCATCTGTTGTAAGCATCTAATATATGTGGTCCAAACTCTGTTGCACGTAGTTATAGAGTAGGTGACCTACATACTTGAATCCTAGCAGATCAACACCTAGTACCTTGTCAGGACATCCTACGAGCGTAGGGGAAAGAAAAGTGTTATGTTTAGAGTGTAGTAGCAGAAACAATTATTTAGAAGGGTCTGAATAATAAATCTAATATAATTAATTTTGTTTTCATAATCCTTAGAGCATCTAGCATTGAAACCGAGCTCTAATATCAATTGTCGTGCCCCAAAATATAGCATAGTTTACCCATTAAAATATTGTTATATGGTGATAAAAATTTTTGTTTGTTTGATTTGTGCGGCAATAATAATTTACTAACGATATAACTTAATAATAAGGCATTACGTTAATTTAATTTTTTTCATCATAATACTTTGATCGGGAAATTGCGTTAATAAAATTTAGTATCATTAACGACAAAACCAATGGTGTTGAATAATAAAAATAAATCTTAAATTTCACTTTCCGCACCAAGGTAATCCCTAGGTTTACAAAAATCAAACTTCATTTCCTATGGTATTATTATATTCGTATAGTTAATTTAGTTCACTTACCCATTTCACAAAGTTGCTAATTAGTTAAGAAGGGATGGTAATTAAATCCCTAGGTCCCCATATCAATTGAGTGATTTTGAAAATTTTAATCTTAAGTCTTAATTAAAGGGTCTCCAAGATCCATGCACCTTAATTCAATTAAATCAATTTTATCATCACCCAACTTTAAATTCGAATATCCACTTGCAAGTGGGAATGCCCAACATGGGACCCACTTACAATTGCACATTCCATGTTAAAGGAGATCCTTTGGATCGATAGTATCTCCACCCTAAATCTTAGGGTTGGAAATATAAAGCCCTAATTTTTTTCTATGAAAGGTATTTCTTCCCTTTATTTCATTTTATTGTTTATTTTGTTTGCATGTTGTTATGGGGATCTCTCATGGATGGTGGAGAAATATCAAGAGCTCAATTTTCTCTTATTATTTGAATATATGGTTGGATTATATAGATTTGTACAACTCCATTGTTATTCTTGTATCCATTTTATGTGTGGAAAAAAACATTTTTCTTGTGTTTATAAATCCACTAGATGTGTGCATATATATTTCTATATTTATTTATAAGCACACACATTTTATAAATAAAGGTGTTTGAGATTATATATTTATATATAATCACATATATCTATATACGTATGTATGTATATAAGAATAAATTATAAATGTTGAATATTATCCAATGAAGTGTCGGCCGACTATGTGGTATGTGAAAAGTATAGAACATGGGATAGGGATTGGGTAGGGGTCGCGAGACATGGCCTCAAACCTTTCCTAACCCATGTCCCTTATATATTATGTGGGTAGGGTTTAGATCCTCCCCAAACCCTATTCCCCATTCCTTATACATTACACAAAAATGCGGGCCTTTGGCTTTGATTTTAATACAAATCCTTTACACTTATAATATGAATTTCTTAAGTCTAAATAATATTATATCTAGCTATGACTAGATACAATAATCAGATCTTCAAAATGGTTAAAATAATATTTTATTTATATGGTTGTAATACATTCACATCGATTTGTCGAATAATAATAAATTATTGAAGGGTAATCAAATTTGTGTGTGTGTGCGTGCATGTGTGTGTGTGTGTGTGTGTGTGTGTGTGTGTGTGTGTGTGTGTGTGTGTGTGTGTGTGTGTGTGTGTGTGTGTGTGTGTGTGTGTGTGTGTGTGTGTGTGTGTGTGTGTGTGTGTGTGTGTGTGTGTGTGTGTACAACTATGAATAAGAATAATAATCAGATTTTTAGAAAGGATTAATTCAATATTGTAGTTTCCTTATTATAATCACGTTAATCAGAGAGGTGCCAAATGTAATAAGTTGTAAAAGAGAAATAAAATGCTTATATATCCATGTATTATTTATTTTATACATACATACATACACATAGACACACATTCACACATCCACACATACACACACACATACATACATACATACATATATAAGTATATAAAAATCAAGAATTATGTTGCAAGAATGAAATCATTTCTAAGATAATTTTTCTTTCTACTATCACGATTTCAATGAAACTCTAGTTTTTAAAGACATTTAAAATACAATATGGAAGGAGAAATGAGCTAATAAGTAAATTTGAATTTTCATTAAGTTGGAAATGCACAACTAAAAAAAATATTTTCTTTTAGACACATTCAAATCAAGAAAGATCAACAATATTTTTAAATCACCCAAAATATGATTTTCACATGTTTTAAACCAACTCACAAACCTACAAATTACTTAATATTTCCTATTTACTCATGCAAGTGATAATACCACCCAACAAAAATGTTTCCACAAACTTAAAAGGGAAAAACAAATTTTTATATTGGTAGCTGATAGCAATTGGTTTAAAACAATAAGATATTCATTCAAAGGCCGCATTTTATTGCATTTCAAAGGAAAAATCAATGAGGATAATACAATAAGATGTTCTTAAATGAAAACATTCAAATTTCCTATTAGGATGCTCCCAAAAAAAAAAGATTTCCCAAACAAGTCTCCAAGAGAGAAATAGAATTCAGATTTTCCTCTAAGCAATTAAATTTAAATACACTTATAAAATACAAGCTTACAAGCCTCCCACTATGTGGGAACAACATGCCCAAAAACTAAACTTTTCATTTCAACTCTCCTCCAAATAAGAACTTCAAGAACTCCTCCAAACATAGCTCCAAGCTCCAAATTTTCAATTCTCCAAACACCACAAAGAATAAGGCTTGAAAACCTCCCAACCATAAACATCATTACATGCCTTTCTCCCAAGATAAGGCATGCTAGCCTCCCAATCCCATGGGAAAGAGGGATAACATGCCACCAAGATGCCAAGAAAAACAACAATGCTCCAACTTATCCAAAAAAAAAAAAATAAGAAGCCAATTTCCACCAAAACACAAGATGGGCTAACACCAAAGGAACCATAAATAAAGGAAATGGGAAGAGGGGAAGAATGGATCCCAAAACCAAAAGTGTAACATATATGTGCCAATATCAACCTCAAAATAAAATAACTCTCAATCTCCATATTACCCACTAAAATCCTTATATCTCCACATTCTCCTCCTTGCCAAGGATTTTCAAGCCTTGCATGCTTCCTTGGCAAGGATAGGAGGGATTTCCAAGCCAAATGGAAATTCCTCCTACTTCCCCAAGGAAGGGAGTAAAATAACAATATCCTTCATGGCTTCCCCAAGATGTCATGAGGATGAATAAATGATCCCTTCCCCTTCCTTAAACCATCTATGAATCCACTCCCCATTAGGGGTGGAGGGACAAAAAAACCAACAAGATAAAGGAAAAAACAACCAAAGTTCAACTCCCATACCCAAACAAACATTGGAAAAAATGCCAAGCCACAATATTTCAATGCATTACAATAATAAAAGAACTAAGAAAATAGGTGAGGCCTACCTCACGATCAAGAAAAATTCCACAAGCTCCTAATGCTTCAATGGACTCCACATAACTCTATCTCCAAGAAAGCCAATAATCCCTCTCCAAAAGCTCCTAAAAATTCAAAAAATGGGTATATGAATAGAGCAAGTTCTCCAAATCCCCAACCCTATGGGAGGGTGACATGTGTCACCCTTCCAACTAGGCACATCATACTCATCAATGTCCCCATCCAAGTACCCACACAACAATAAATGCAATGAAAACAAGTTTCAAAATACAATCCCCTAAAACCATGTCACCCAATCCAAAATTCACCCATAAGAGACAAAATAGATGAAGAACAATGACTTGAGAGAGGATTATGAGAGGGAAAAAACTTTTTGGGTTCCAAAACATTTCCCTTCATTCATAGGTTAGGTCCAAATGATTATTTTTAAGGTACAAGAGACCGCATGCCTTCCAAACAAGTCTCAAAAATCCACTTTTACTCAAATCCGAGATTTGAGAGAAAGTGGAGTATCCAAGATGCTTGGTCCCCCAAAATAAGGTTAGGAGATCCCAAAACAAAATTAAACACACTTAACAATAATAAACCACCCAATTACCAAAAGCACCAACAAATGAAAATTAAGAAGAAAAAAACTCTAAACTAGAGATTTAACACTAAGGTTAATTTAACATAGTGAGAAAAGGTGAAAGAGTATAATTAGAACCAACACACAAAATCAAGGGGCCTATACCAAACCCAAAATACTATAATAATAATAATAAGGTATAACAACCAGGTGAGGATGGGTTTGATTAGGTGAGCTTGAGCACCTTGGTAGTGCTGACCACTTGAGTCCCATGTTCTCCTCATGGTGAAACACGTATTCCTTCACACTCAAGGAAAAATCTCATACATATTCGATCTAAAATAGAATGAAATAATAATATTAATAGTGATGATAAATAAACAACCTTATGTTAGTTGAATATAAATATGCCACATCGAACTATTCATCAATTTAGAAATTACCCACATCTAAATGGAACAATGACCTCTAATATCCCAAAAGGACCAATGAATCGGGGAGAGTTTGGAGCCCTTTCCACAATGGATTGGAAACTTTTGTGAACACACTCTCAAGAATACCTTGTCACCTACAAAGAAGAAAAGTGTTTTCTCCCAAAAATTTTACATGTTGTTCCCTATTTAGGGAGGGTTTTACACTTGCATTTTAAGTTGTAATTTACAATAGATTATATGAGGAAGCGATAATGTAAATTTATTTGCATAAGGTTGAAAGGTTCTTGTTATAATCCTTGTACAAATATTATTTTTGAAAGGAAGAAACTATGTGTATGTTTAAAGAGGATTTGAAATGTGTCCATGTTATCCTTAAGCTTGAAAAGAAATTAAGTTCTTAGTTTTTCTTCTTTTTATAAGTTGTGAGTGAAAAGGAAAATAGTATAATGGTTTAAGAATGAAGGATTGTGTTTTGTTTATATAGGATAACATTGTTTTGGTTGGGCCCATTGAGCTTGTTGATAATAATTTTGATCTCATGGTGGTCAATTTATATGGATAGTATAGAGCCTTTTTATTAAAATTATGAATCTTGCAAGCATTTTACTAGTTTATTTAATGATATACATTTTAAAATATAGATCAAGAATGGATTTTTGTGTGTTGTAATATATACATTTTAAAATAAAAGAAACTATGTTCTTATTTATCATTATCCCAAGATTATTTCACTACCTTATAGCTTTGAAAAAAAGGGTCATTAAACTAGTTAAATATTTCCATAATTCATTTAGTTTGCGGACCAACGCAATATACAACCAAAAATAAATAAAATGGATTTCAATTGTTTTATTGAAATGGGTTTCAAAGGAAGTAAATTTTGTGATTTTAAATCCACGAGTGTAACTACTTTATTGTTTTCATCTATTAGAATGTCAAAATTACTCCATCTCTTTAGCACAATGCACTCTTTCAAATGATTTATGGGCTTCATTAAATATTCCTACTCCTTATTCCAGAATTGTGCTTTTAAATTAATTATTATATTGAGTTACATTTATATATTATAACATCCATGGTTATTGTGAAATTTATAGGGGCTCTTAAAAAAATTGATATATTTTTTGCATGTATACTTATACAAATGCATACCGGTAAGTATAGTATATGTATATGTGTGTGTGTGTGTGTGTGTGTGTGTGTGTGTGTGTGTGTGTGTGTATGTGTACATGATTAGGCCATGACCCTCGTTGTAACATAACCAAAAAATAAATACTAGGGTTGGGTGCTTAGGCACAGTCCACCCCTCCATGGCTAATACTTGGTGTAGACACCCTAAAAATGTATACCTAGTTTAAGCCTATTCTTGGTTATCCATATCCTATCTACATGTATATCCCTTTAGAATTAATTGAATTAATTCTATCCCACTAGAATTCACCCCATTTTTTAGAATTAATTAAAGTAATTATATCATTTCTAAGTCCATCTTTTAGAATTAATTAAATTAATTTTAATCATGCTTAAACCATGCTCTAATATACCTTGGCTAATCTAATTAAATATTTATTTAATTAAATAATTATTTACCCACTCACATCCCTTGGCTATTTAAATTACTTATTTAAATAGAAACAAATATATCTATCTACTCACACCCCACTTAATTATCCTAGTCACTCCACTCCACTCAACTTCTAGAATCACGCAAAGGTGGAAAAAAATAAATGCATGTACAACCACCTTGAATAAAACTTATTGCCAACCAAAAATTCATTTCCTCTCAGCGAATATTCAATCCATCCAAACTATCACAATCACTATTTTTAGAATATGCATTAAAATATCATTAAGAACCATGATTTAATCCATAGCCTCTCCTTCCATTATAAATAATAGGTTATATCCTTCACAATTATGTTGGAAAATCCCTAGAATCCATAAGAAATTGTAGCAAACCTCTGTTCATTTGTCATTCAAATATGTATCTTCATGTTCAAACTTTTTCATAGCATTCCTCCTCCATTTGGAAGAAAACTTGGAGCATCCACAATCCCACCATTTCAATAGATACAAAAAGTGTGTTTGCACTTCAACAATCCTACCTTGAGGGTTGAAAAGAAAATATTGGAGAAAGCTTTACTGAGTAATTAGTTTGATTGTCTTTCATTTTATTGAGATTTTCCTTGTATACATTCTAGCACACCCGGTGGGAGTTCCCAAACCTTTTTAGTATGTATAGTTTTTTTGCTTATACTAACTTCATTTGTGTATTCTCTATGTTATTTCAAACTTATTGTCTGAATTTGAGAGTGTTTGGCAATGAAAAAAGAGATAAATCATAAAAAAAAGTGGTTAAATTGTCATGTTAATCATCAAATTTTGACCACCTACAAGAAGCCTATGTTAGTATACCCCTTTGTGTGCGCTAGTATCACTTGAGAAGTACATTAGTGTAACAATTCATGTGCTAGCATAGTGCTCTAGGTGTTAGCATTGTTTTATGGTTTTATTTTCTATACCCTAAATGCACTAGCATAACACTATAAAAATATAATTTCACCACTTTTTACACATTCCTCTATTACAAAAACTCATTCAGCTTCACGAGCTATCATCTCTATCATGCTTTATCACATCCTATTGGACATGCTTTAGCATATCATTGTATGTTCTTGTGTTCTATCACTATATTTTTATGATTGATATGTTTTCCCAACGAGATAACTTTTTTACCACATTTTTAGATTTGTTTAATCATTTTTTACATATTTGTTATAAATAATCAATTTAAGTTCTTATTTTTCTATTAGCTTTCCTTTAATATAAATTCGATAAACTCCTACATATGCTCTTTTCTCACACCCTTTTGGGTGATCTTGAAAATAAAAAAATGATATTATCTTTGTGTTTTCTCTCATGTTTTCATCTCATACAAACTATTAACTTGTTTTTGTAGGACCATCACTACAAATATCATTATAGCATTAAAACTACTAACTACAAGCTGCCTTGTTCATTGGAATCAAATAAAACTCATCACATTCATTTTATTATACTTTATAAAACTCTCTTAATTAAAATTTTGGAGATGGTTTATTCCCCAATCCATTGTAACTTTGGGAATTACATGGCGAGGGACCAAAGATCATTGTGAGGAGTATCATATGAACCCCAAAGTAGTTAGTTCATTGAGGGAACTAGCCAACAAAATGGGTACCATCACCCTTTTGACTAGTGCACCTTGTGATAATTAGAGCCAAAATTATCCTTAGTGGTGGCACTCTTTTGATCCTTTGATTGGAGTAAAATCAGACTTATTATATCAAGGGGAGTAAAGTAAAGCCACGACTACAAATTTTCCTAGTGTACCAAGCTCACTTGGGTAATCTTTGGTATTTAGGGAGAAAACAATTTGTTTGGGAAGCCCCACTTGACCGAGCCAAATTAAAATTAAAGTCCTTCCTTAAACAATGCCTTTATCATCTATTTTACATGTTACAAATTTTGTGTTCCACACTCTTATCATACACAATCTATCCACCTATCTTTCAAATTATGATCAAAGTTCAAGTCTTGAGTTCTGGATACCCATGTCCTAACTTAAGCACATTCATTCCACATTTGAGTCTTGACCTTTGGTCTTTATTTAGTCATAATCAAACATGATAATTTTCCAAGCCTTCTAGTTTAATAGTCACATTGTTAAAATATAAGAATTTACCCATTCTACTTCTACAAATTTAACATCACTTTGTTACATTTCTAGGTATTTTCATTTACAATATCTTCCATCTTAGCATTCACTTTGCTAAGGGTCAAGTAATCTAAATTTCATTTTTAACCTCTTCCATCTTAGCATTCACTTTTCTAAGGGTCGAGTAATCCAAATTTCATTTCTAACCTCTTCCATCTTGGAATTTACTTTTCTAAGGGTCAAGTAATCCAAATTTCATTTCTAACCTCTTCCATCTTAGCATTCACTTTTCTAAGGGTCGAGTGATCTGAATTTCATTTCTAAACTATTCCATTTGCTAAGTTTTGAGAGTAGGTTATCGTCATTTCCACACACTTTTCTAGAAGTCGAGTATTTCAATCTTACTTCCTAAGTCTCTTGTATCTTAGCAATTCATTGTATTAATAGTTGATAAAATTGATCTTCATTGTTAAAAATATTATTTCAACATTCACTTTGTTTATATTTGAGTAATAAATTCACTTCTAAACCATTTTCAACATTCCCTTTGTTTAAATTTGAGAAATCCATTTTAACATCCCGAGCCTCTCATTTTTGTAAGAGGGTTGAAACACCTGCAAGCGAGGATCACAAGGGATGACGTGCACATCAACGGACGTGTGAATAGCGGTGTGAAGAGATCTCGGGAGAATCGAGCATCAACTAAATGTGCATGCAAAGACTTGACAAATGGGTAGATCCTTGATAATCCACAAAACTCTCCTCTATCTCATAGATCAAATGGGGTGTACATATAGGAGGTGTTGAGTAACCCCCAGTGCTGCAATCATGAAAAATTGAGTAGAGAGGGGGAGTTACATTCCCAGAATAGAAGTGTAACTCCCAATGATGCATATGACGCACTAACACACCGATGCCTTGCGCACTTGATGCATAAGGGAATCTCACAATGACCCCTAAATGACACATGGACCTATGATCTCACCTAAGTGAGATGACTCACCTAATGATGTGGAAAATAATACACACCAACACCCCCCCTTCATCGTAACTTGGGATGAGGCGTTAAGTCAGAAATGAGAAATGGGTCCTGACACAGAGCTTGATGAGGTACCCATGCACAAGAAAAAGGTCCCAAGAAGTGAAGGAAAACTCGGTGGGAAAAACATCCACCACAAGAAAAAAACACTATCTAATCTAAGAAAGATGTTAAATATGGGTCCTAGATCTAGACGAGCACTGAAAAGGTACCCATGTGCAAAGATGCAATCTCTCAAAAATAAGAAGAAGAGAGAAGAAGAGGGAGATGAGAGGAATGTAGAATGCGTCATCAACGGATCTCGAACTCGTAGCTCTAAGAGGTCTCCCAAAAGAATGTTGATGATGAGATCCTCTGCCTCTGGACTGAAGAAGAGCCACCCACACCGAATAGTGTGCCTACCCTTAGGAAGGATAGAAATGACATGCTGAAATTCTACCCACTCCATGAAGGAAACTGAAGGCAGTAGCATGAAGAACTCTGAGTCTGGTCCATGAAAGTGTGACATAGGTCTAGCAAGTGAGTGTGAGGGAACCAAAGGTAATGCCACGTGTGTAGAACTGTCAGAGTAGGAAGGGTGAACACCCATAGAAAGGATTTCAACTGATGTGAAGGAAACAAAACATCCCCCATAACAGAAAATGGATCCACAAGTAAGGGTGGATCAATGAAGGTCTCTAGAAAAGTGGAAGTGGTAAGAGTCCCAGAAGGGGAACTCTCAACAATAGAGATGATGAACTCTAAAACACTTGTAGATGGATGAGGGACTGTAGTGCATCACAAGTAGACTCTGCGAAAAGATGACTAAGGTCAGGTAAATACTCATCCCAATGAGGGGGCTCAACAAATAGAAGAGCGATGTCAGAGGTATAAGTCATGCAATGAAGGTAGAGGAGTGGAAGGGGCCTCACACACTAAAGGTGGAAAAGAGGTAGGTGTGATGACTGTATAAGACTGAATAGGATACTGCTCGATATCTGATGAGATGTGGGAAGTGTCAACACTCTCTGGAATAGTGAGAGAAAGAGGAGAGAAGTCCTCTGTAGTACTCTCGACATCAGAATTGGATGCACAATCCTCATCATCAAAAGTAGAACCAAGTGATCCTATGTCAGTGGAACTATCATCACATGAATAAATAGAGGAGACAATTGAATCAGCAGCAACAATAATGGTGGCAGTATGTGAAGGGTCTCCATAGAGGGACTAAAGAATGCTCCAGACACGGTGAGGTGGATCTGAGTCTGCCACATGAAACCAGAGAGATCAAGAGACATGCATCATCATGTGACCAAAGATATGGTCACAAGTGTCAAGGAAGTCCTCCAGATGATGATGATTAGTGGGTGTAGGAACTGGCCCAAGCAAGAAGGGTAAAAGACCCTCGTGGGCAAAGTAACGTTCCATGGAAGCATGCCAAGCTGAATAGTTCCCTCTCCCGGTGAGAAGTGGTAGAGGCTATAAGGTGATCCTATGACACTCAAGTCTGGAAATAGCACTCTCCATGATGTGGAATCAAAAGTGCAAGGTGCACAAAAGTAAGATGTCGGAATTGGCCGATAATGCATTTGCGTGTGAAAGCCCAAGAGTACTAATCAACCCCCAGAATGTGGCACTTTATAAAGTAGTGTGTTTACAAAAATGACAATTCCATCATATAAAGTGTAAGAAATCATGTAACTTTGACCAAGGAAGTGCTAAAAACAAGCTACGAGTCAAAAGTTATGGCATTATTACGATTCCCGTAACTGATGGAAAAAGCCAATAGGCCCTGCAAACGGATTAAAAAAGTGCTAAAAACAAGTGCAAAGGGTATCGTGTGATTGCTCATTGGAAATTGCATAAATTTTTAGGTAGGGTTTGCTTTTCTTGCGAGGGGGGATTAGCCTCCTGCCAACCCTGGACCTCGCCCTCCATCTTCGACACACGTAGGAAGGGCATACTTAACAAGCAAAATGAAGCCCAAAAATTATTACAATGCCAAGTGAATGTTTTTAACCTTAAAACATTAAAAAGGGATTGTTTTAACCTAAAAAAATTCTAAAAGGGATGCATGGGGCCCACGATGATCTGGAGGTGACCGAATTAAACACCGAGTCACATCAACATGTCCAAGTAGTGTGCCAAGTTCTATGCAGGTGGTCCATGTTTGGGTCAAAGGAAGGCAGGTGTGCTCACCATGTGGATCAGGGGCTATTGAGCTAGCGGAGGATTCGGTGGTCAAAGACTACAAAATCCATGTAAGCAGATGTGGTTTTGAGCTTAGAGGTCGACAGAGTTTTGAAGCCATGTGTGAGCAGACGATCTTCCAGTGGTGTGAGGAAACTATTATAGTCACAGAGGTAATGAGAGAGCCCGAACATGCAGGAATGGAGGTCATTGGTTGTAGGATCATGGAGTGAAGCCACAAAAACATAGAGTTCACAAGGGGTGAAGCCACAAGCCATAGGATCTCAATGCGGGATGTCAAGCCATCATGCGAGAACCAATGAAACACGAGAGCGACCAGCTAGAAGCCAAGAACCCAATGCAAACCAGGAAATCCTTGAATGGCTATAGGAAATGTAGAGCCAAACCAACAAAACCACGTACTTAGGGAGTAATTGTTGGAATGCCAAAAACACGGGTTGGAGCTGTAGAGTGAGTGGTGAAACCACTAAGTAGGGAGTTAGTGCTTGTGAAGGTGCCTTGAAGCAAAACCCAAAAGAGATTGCGTGAGTGAGAGCACGCCGAATGCACATGTAGACGGGTCTGGTGAAGTTGCAGACTGGAGAACCAAAACCTGAGCACAAGGCATGAGTGGTGCAAGAGCCAAGGCATCCACATTAAAAGCATAACCAATGCAAAAACTTTGCAAACACATGAACACCCCAAAAACACTCATGATCACATGAACAACTCTACAAGAGGTATGAAACCTGAATCAGTGCAAGTAGAGCACGATAAATGGAATAACCATTATGACACATGCAATGAGATCTGGATATCATGCCGGAAGCTAGAAAACACATGAAAAATGTCGAAGAGTGCATGGATCCACAAGATCCACTCTGATACCTTGTAAGAGGGTTTGAAACCCACAAGTGAGGATCATGATGGATGACGTGCACATCAACGGATGTGCAAACAACAACGTGAAGAGATCTCGGGAGGAGCAAGCATCAACTAAATGTGCATGCAAAGATTCAACAAATGGGTAGAACCTCGATAAGCCACAAAACTCTCCTCTATCTCATAGATCAAAAGGGTGTACATATAGGAGGTGTTGAGTAACCCCAGTGCTGCAATCATGACAACTCAAGTAGAGAGGGGAGTTACATTCCCAAAATAGAAGTGTAACTCCCAATGAAACATATGACGCACTGACACACTAATGCGTAAGAGAATCTCATAATGACCCCTTAATGAAACATGGACCTACGATCTCACCTAAGTGAGATGACTTACCTAATGATGTGGAAAATAATACACACCAACAATTTTCACATTCACTTTGTTGAAGTTTGAGAAAGTTCTTTCATTTCTAAGTCTTTTATTTTTGATATTCAATTTATCACAAATCTAGCCACATTATTTCATCGCAGCTTTCTCAATCAAATCAATTTCCATGTCTTATAGTTTTAGTATTTAATTTTTCAAACTTTAAGCACATATATTTGATCATTGTACCTTATATCTTGAAATTCACTTTTCCAATGTATAAGCACATCAAACAAGTTTCCATGTTACTCATATTTTAGAAAAAATGGTAGGAACAAGACATCAAAATTATAGTCCCTTCAAAAGACAAGACCAAAATCCTTTCAATATTAGTTCCGAAGAAGAGGATTAAGATGACCAAGAGAATCAACAAAATTATGTTTCCTTTAAATAACAAGAAAAAATGAAGGAATTTTGTGGAAAAATAAAGATCAATTCCTTCTTCGTCTCCTCGAAATGGGAGAAAAACTACCTTCCGATTTTGATGATGAAAATTTTGAAAAATCTATGTGGCCAACCTAAACCAACTAAGCACTACTTTTAAATCACATCAAATAAGCACATTGAAGTCAGACCAAGTAAAAAACACACTAATAACAAAGGTAAATCTAGTTATTTCTCCTTTGATCCAAACCAAGATTTGATAGATAAAATCAATGTAATGACCAAACAACTAGCTCTAATGGCTTCTAAAGTCACCTATGTCACGCATGAAAAGAGAAAAAGAAAAAGAAAAAGAGTGAAAATGAATCAAGGACACAAAATGAACCCAAAAAAGAAAACCAATTCACAAATTGAAAATATTCCCAATATCCCACATTCTAATTCACCATTCACTCAAGAATGGAAAATAATGAAGGATACAATCTTAGGAATGTAAAAACAAATAAAACAATTCAATTTTGAGGAACTATGTCCTTATCCATTCGATAGGGACATGTTGAGCATACCCTTCCCAAAATATTTCAAGATGCCCAAATTTGACAAATATAAGGAAAAAAATGATCCATGTGAGCATATCAAAGAGTTCTTCATGGCATGTCAAGAAGTGGAATAAAATGATATCTTTCTCTTGTTCCTCTTCGCTAAGAGTTTAGAGTGGAAAGCTTTGGATTGGTTCTTACACCTTCTAAAGGAATCGATCACAAATTTTGTAGACCTCTTGGATAAGTTCATTAAGAATTTATATTTTAACCTAGACTCCGAGATTAACATGATGGACTTTTGTAATGAAAAACAACAAACAAATGAAAATTTTACACATTTTTTACAATGATGGAAAGAGATTACAAATCGATTCCCTTTCTTAATTCCATAGAAAAAATTGGTCATATATATTCATTCCAAACCTTAACAATGAAATGTCCTTTCACACGTAGATGCATTATCTCAATAGTTTTGAGGAATTCGTTGAGAAGGGTTCTCAAATAGAAAAATCCCTCATATCTAAAGACTTAATCAAACCTATAGACACCCATTTTTGGCACCCCTCATATTACACCCATCTCACGTTCCCCCCTCATCATCACCTAGCATGTTCATCCTACCCTTCCTACTTTTTAAATATCTACTTTCCCTCCTAAAATCCCATTTCCCCCATCAACCTATTCTCCATAATCCCCCTTTTTCCCATATTAATCCTTATTATTAATTAATATTCCCTATTATTATCCATATCCCCTAAACCTATTTAATTTATCCCTAATCCTATTATTTACCCTAATTCTACCCATAAATGGCCCCATTTACTACCCCTCTTGGATCCCCACTATCTTTCATCATTTTCCCCCTCATTTAATCCTTCCTAGGATTCCCCACTACCTTCATTACTCCCCTCATCATTCCACCCTCCTTTTTATGCTCCAGGTCTCATTAAATCACCTTGAAATGGTCAAACATCACTCTCTTATCCATTTTTGGCTTCTTTTACATCAAAATCCACATCTCCATAACTTTTCCCATGTTTGTTGCACTCACTTTGATGACTCACCAATGGTCTCTGTTGACCCTATACAACCACATTCACCCCTCCTTTCTCAAGCATATAAAATTAATATTCAACTCAAACACATATAGTAAACTTTGAGATTTATAGTATCTTTTCATGATTCTTTACCTCCTTCATCATATTTTGAGCTTCATGTCATCACTTAGATAATCTTGTTATCCCTTGCATGTTATCTTTTTAGATTGGAGCATTTTGAAGATCTCTTGGAGACCTTTTTGTGCATGTTTGTTTATGTTTTCTAGGTTTGCAATTTTCCCCTCATCTCTACCTAGTATTTGAAACTCCTTATCGTTCTTAGATCCATATTTTCATCCTACCATCTTATCAAGCTCCCACACCCTACTTTAGTCATCGTCAACCCAAGGATGTTAGTCTTTAAATCAATCTCTATCTCTATTAAATCAACCATATTTTGCATCCTACCCATCCCATTAGTATATTGAGGTCAATTTGGTATCTCATAATCAATACTCAATCCTTGTTTCTACATCTTTTATCAACTTTGCATAGGTCGTTGTCAATTGTGTCCCGGTTTACCTTAGGTCATAATCGACCTGCTCCTTACCCCATCAAACTACTACCATCTCCCACATCCTTTTACCTCTTCTTTATCTTGATATCAGATCCAACAACTCTACATCAACATTCACCTTTGTTTTTGCATGTTTTGATCATATCTATGTTAGTCGTCATTGAATATGCTATTTTGACCTGGTCGCCATGAACTGCACAAGTTTGGTTTTCTTTCAGCATATTTTCATTATCAAATCATTATTTTAGTATCTTCTAGCTTATCGGATCTCTATTTTTGTGTATCATTATTGTAGTCACAAAGTCACACACTTACTATTACATTTATACCGTTGTGTATGTTATTTTATATATGGATCTTATTAATAAAAGTATCCACTAGTGACCCATCTCTTGGTATTGTTGTTTGCTAGTCGTAATTATTGTTATTTTCTGATTCGAGTCATCACTTGTCTTTACTGAGCATTTTTGGGCTTCTTTTAGGGAGTTTCAGGAGTCATAATTTTCTCATTTGTAGTCTTTAGGTATATGTTGGGGCACCTATGGTTGACTTGGGCATCCGAGGTGCCCTAGTCCACGATTTTAAGTGGTTGTGTCTTCATAATTTGTGGTCTTAATTTATTTGTCCAAGTTTGAAAAATATTTTTTTTTACCCTCCTTGTGCATTCCCTTAGGTTGTAGTTGATCGTTTGGTCACTATCATGGTAAAATTTGAACAAGAGATCCCTATATAAACATAGCATACTCACTACATTATGGGTGGACATCTTACTATCAAGGGCATTTATCTACCGAGGAAAGGTACGCATTTTGGCATCTTCTACATCTGCATCACATAAGCATAGGGGGAAGGGTTGTATTATTTCCATTCCATCCACCATTTGCATCTTTACATCTAGTTATTCCTCCCTACTTATGTCATTGGCGCTAGGGAATCCTAGGAAAAACATTGCACACACATGCACATAGAACTACATGGGGTCCAAAATGTAGTGCAATACTTAGTCGTAAGACCACTAGTTATTTTAAGGAATTGATGCTTTGCAGCTGAAGTTAGTTTGATCTATGACTAATATATCATTCTACCTTTGCCAAACTTACATATTCAACGATGATCTAGATCTAATAGATACCCAAGCACGCTGGAACATCATCAAACCGATAACCATGATGAAAGGTAAAGCCCCTCAGGGTTGTTTTTGTAGGATGTTAGCATGATGAAGACTTAAAAATAAACTAATATAATTCTACAATACATGATCAAATAAGGTCTTAAAGTATAATGATAATCATAACGAACATTAATGTAGTAATAAACTATAACCATTATATTAACACCTTGATTGATAATAACCTCCATTATATTAAATACAGTAATACACATAAGCTTCTTACAATAGATAATAACATAGTCTATGTGCATATCAGATTTGGTAGCATAACCTCACAATAACTCAGTTCTCACATATATATCCTCACACACCTATACTACATAGTTCATTACATATTTATAAGGGTGGGGACTTTCCCTTCACCGCTTATCTAATCCTAAAATAGGTCACATGCTATTATTAGCCACACATGCACCATTAAAAATAGCCACACATGCAAGTGCACTAACAATAGACTTCTTCTAGTTAACTGTTAGTAGTAAATCTATTCTCAGCATGTATCCATGCAAAGCACTTCATAGCTGATCCTCAAAAATATCCAATGTGTGTCATGTAAGTCTTTAACTAGTTTGTGTGCTCCACATGTTATCTCCAAAAATATCTCCTCATTGTGAAAATGGCTAAGTCCTAAAGGTGTCTCTTTCCTCAGTGCATGATTCCTTTCTGATCCTCCCATGCTTTTGAATGCACTCTTCTCTTCTATGAACCTTTTGTATGTTCTTCACTAAGTGCCATATTTTAACTGATCAACATTACCCCACACTAATTGCATTTCCACCCTAGAAATGGTTGTCTCCAAAATGAATCAAAGAATAATAGAATAGAAAGAATATTTATGAATAAAAGAATGTCTTTACCTGCAACATCTTCTGCTTCAACTTGAAGAATCAATTTTGGATATTCTTCTTTTATTTCCACCTCTAAAGTCTACCAATCATTGAGTGTGGCTTCTACCTTTTCTAGGATATCCACTGCAATTGACTCTAGCTCATCCTTTGCAATCTCTCCTTTCTCATTCTGCAAGACCAACACAATGTTGGACATGGTAGTCATTCTTCCTTCTAATAAGTCCATATTTTTTACATGATGAGTTTCCCAAGCTCATCTAGCCTTTCCTTGTGTGGTTCTTGAGTTGTTGTAAGGGCCTCACGCTTCTTCTTGACAAGCACTAATCATTTTGTGTGGCCCAATGTCTCATCTTTCATGGCTTTTAGGACTTCATTGTCTTCAAAATGGTCCTGGTTCTTATAATGGCTTCTGGGGCTGTACAAATATTCAACGCTTGATCTACTTTCTTTAGTTCCTCCTACAAGCTCTAAAGCAACCCCTCATATGATGCAATCTTTCTCATCACCGAAGCCTTTTTCTCACTCTCTCTTCCTATGTTGGATCCTTTGGTTCTGGCATGCATGCGCAGAGGTTCATCTTCAAGCACTAAGTCCACCAAGGTACTTACATAATGCATTGCTAAAGGAAACGTTTGGTACCTTTGGCTCTAAGTGTGGCTTTTCTTTCATGATATTGTCCCCAACTTCCTCTGCCATGCTGATGAAAACATTATTCTTCTTCTGTGCCAAGTATTTTTTTCTTTCTTTAGGCATGCTATTTCTACATCCTTAGTTTTGATCTCTTCTCTTAGTGCCCTAATTATTGCAGCCTTATCCATATTTTTCCATGCCACCTCTGTGAGACTTTTACCAAATCATTTCTCACTTGTTCATCTGACATAACAGTAGGCTTTACTATTATGTGTCTAGCTTGAGGTGTCTTCTTCAACCTCCTTGATACACATGACTCTTCACATACATCAAAGTCTGGTTCATCCATGTGCATGTGCATAGACCATGACAACTGCTTCCTTGTGCACATGGTCACCATATCTTCATCCATCAACTCCCATCCATACAACTCCTTTTGTGTCACTATGATTTGAAAATGGGTGCGAGATAATTTTACCTATGTCCTCAAGCATAGCCCATGATTGGTGGAACATATTCTCCACTTGTTCTCTTTGATCTTGGCCCCTTAGGAACTTGGGCTTCAAGATTTGGAGCTTGTTCTTTGTGTACCCTGAGTAGTCTCGATCGTTGTCTCATCTACCTCCTTTTCTCCTCTTCTCCATCCTTCATTTCTTCATCCTTTGGTTCTTCCACATTCTCTAGAGGTGTAGGGGAATTGGGTGCACTTTCCTCAGACTCTTCACCTCCTCATTCAGCTTCAACTTCCTTCTTATTCTTTTCTCATTTGTCTCCTTCTATGGAGAGAGTCGAGGTGATGCACACTGATTGTGGAGTAGCACCTTGGGTCCTTGTTCTCCTGAATACTCTTTTGAAATGGTGTCTCTCCTTATACCGCATCCAAGTCCTCATCATCTCCTTCTTGTGGTGAGGTGGAGTAGTCACATGCTCAACTTCTTCCCTATTTGGAGGCTTGCCTCCGCCTCTGTGCTCCAAACCACCACTATCTTCATGCTCCTCTTCTTCATCATCTACTTGTATTGTCTCTGTGGGCTTAGGTGTTGGAACATTTTCCATTGTATGCTTACCTTTTGGTGGCCCTGGGAGCAAACTCATTCTCCACATACTTATTGTTCTCCATCTTGGGCTTGAGTTAAGGTACACAAGCATTTCTCTAGTGTCCCCAACTTCCAAGCTTATAGGATTCATGCTTATAATATCTGAGATAATCCTCTCAATGTAGGCATTCCACCCTGGATATACATATTTCTTTCTAGAGTGTGGTAGTCATAATCTACCTTATCTGCATTGAAGGTTAGGGCACATGCATCCAAAAAAATGGTGAACTCGATGCCTAGGAAATATCATTTTGTGAAGGCATATGGTAATTTGCACCATGGGCTCCAAGCCCCATCTTCATGGCAAACTACATGATGCAAAAGTGCTGGTATACCGTGAACTACACTACCTTACCCACCACCGAAGGTAACTCCTTGGGTATGCGCCATTCTTCTTCAAATGCATGCATGCAGAGCCTATCATACCACTTCTCCACCCTCTACTTGAATGGTCCACTCATTGATCCTTCACACAAGTATTTTTGAAATCTTTCCACTAGAGATTTGTGTTCCATGGGGTACTCCCAAATCTTCTCCTTTGGCCCATTAGGCACTCTAATCTCCATAAACACCAAAGACAATAAAATAGTGCCAAAATTATTCTTTCACCTTATCCACACTTCTTCAATGATTTATTTGCTATGTGATCCATGATATTGTAGATCACTCCTTGAGACATCTTCTTTGCAATGTGTAGCCACATTGTGTTTACCTATGACCACCTTTCTTGGTCATTCAACTTTGTTACAAGATGTGCAGCTTCCTGCACTACTATGGGTACTTCTTCAATTTGTCAATGTCCATGCCATGCATGGACCTTTGGTATACCCCACTCCTTCCTTGTCTCCAGATTGTGGCCTTATTAGTTAAATCACTCTCTAGATCTGCTCCGAGGCCCTTAGTCTTATCACTATTGAAATCAAGGTAGTTATGATTCTAACCCTCCATCCAAGTGAAGTAGAAGAAGTCCTCATGGACTTTTCTCATCAACCATCGATACAATGGTTCATACTTCCCAAAGTATGGCAGCTCATACAACTGGTAGACTCCAATATGCTTTAGTAACTTCTCACCAAGTGTCATCATACACTGGCATATCTTCTGTTTGTGCACTTGTTCATTTTTGTGCTCAACAATACATCAAGATCCTTCTTATTATCTGATGTACGATGGTTGTAATCACTGATTTTACATTGATGGATGTGGGAATCCCATTCTTGTCCCATGATCATGCCCTCTAGATACTACATTTATGAGAAATTACTCTCGAGAGAAATTTCTTCTTCCACTTCAACCTTCTTCTTCCCTTTTTCTCCTGTTGTGGGTGCTTTCTTTGGTGCCATCTAAAAAATATCTCTTTTCTTCCCTCTGTAATCAAGAAAGTTGAAACCCTAGTTCAAATCTCCATGCCCTAGTGGAAATCATGTGCCCTAGCTCATTTGTAACATGTCTACTTCACTCAAACCCTTCACCTATGGGAACACAAGCTTCTCTACATGCACAAACCTTCTCTCCACGTCTGGTTTCACACTCTTCACACCTCAACATGATTTCTCGGATTGTTCGCACTTAGCTCTTTTCAAATTCTCTTAATTGTAATGGTAAAAATGAACTCACATCCCATCCTTATATAGATTTTCAAAAATTTAGTGCATTTATTTCTCCTCCACCTACCAACAATCCTCTCATTAATTGACCATTTTCATTCCTTCCGTATGGTACATCTTCACGCCCAAGCTATAACCTTCTAGCACACCTTCCTACCTTCTAGCTGTAGACTTCTCTTCAACATGCCTCCATGTGCCTAAGTACCTGCCACTACGCCTTTTTTGGTAGTTCCCATGGCCTCTACTTACCTCATGTTATACTTGTTTCTTCATTTACCTCCACCTATGGTCCTCATTTCTAAGAAAATATTTTTTTCTTTCAATTTTCCAACTTGAATAACACTTGTAGTAGTTAGTTCCTTTCATGTGTACTTATTTTCATCAGTCTATGTACCTAGATATCAATAACCACCCCACACTAAGGGTATGTGCAATCCTCTACGCATAAAAATTCTCCAAATAGTAATTAGCTTTTGGTGCGTAAACACTGCTTATTACACAAAAACACCAACTAAATTAACAAAGCATAACAACAAAGAAGGAAACACATTAAGGAAATGTATAATTGAAACCTAATCTAAATGACAACACTACCTTATTATAAACACCAAGAAGACTTATTTATAGTAGGGCTTCAACCTACTCCCATTGAAGTAATCGGGTAACCGTATTCCATCAAGTGCCTCTAATTGACAAGCACATGATTTGAGTATGTGAGTGATAACATATGGCCCCAACCAATGTACTTTGAGTTTTCTTGGATGGTGCAAAAATTTAGAATCATAAAGGAGCACCATCTGTCCTATCTCAAGATTTTTATCCTTGATGTGCCTTTCATGCCATGCTTTTTTCCTGGCCTTTTCTTGTTTTTGACTCCAACGTGCTATTTTTCATCACTCATCAACTTGATTAACTTTTCAATCCATTCTTCTAATGCTTTCTCATCAGCTAGACCTCCAACATGCACATACACAAAGAAGGTAACATGAATTCCATAGGAAGAACTACTTTTGTGCCAAACACTAACTGAAATGGTGTGGCTTTGTTCAACCTTTTATATGTTGTTCGATATGCCCAAAGTACTATAGATACTTTATCATCCCAATCCTTTCTTCCAACATCACATATTTTTGTCAATGTCTAGCTCAAAATTTTGTTGAAAGCCTCAACAATCCCATTTTCCGAGGATGATATGGTGTAGTCTTATGGTGTGCAATCATGAATTCATCCAATAAAATTCTAATTGTCTCATTTAAAAAGTGTGTGCCCCTATCACTGGTCAAACTTAAAGGACATCCATACCATGTAATAATATTTTCCCATAGAAACCTAGCTGTTGTAGCTATTGTACAATCCTTTATAGGTGTTGCTTCTACCCACCTTGTCAGATAATCTATGCAAGTTATGATATAGCGTGATCTAGTCTACACGTGTGTGGCTAGTGAAATAGGACCCACAAAATCTATAGCCCATTTCTCAAATGGTTTTGCACTATTAATAGGTCTTAGGGCATTTCATCTCATTGACCTGGTTTTCCAAGATGTTGACAATGATCACAAGCCTTGCAATAATCCTTACAATCTTTATATAGGGTCTCCCACCATAATCCAACAAGTAGAATCTCACAGAAGTGGCATCACCTGCATAGTGGCCACCTGCAATACCACCATGAGCTTCCTCCATATATATATGTGTGCTCATGTTCTAGTACACAACAATGCAATACTTCATCCCATCCTAATTTGTATAGGTCACCGCTAATTAACATATAGGGTGCCGCATATATAGCAAGTTGTTTCTTTTCTAAGGATTTCATTCCTTTTGGTGTCATGCCTATTCGTAGAAAGACAACAATGTCCTCTAATTATGATGGTGCTCATTATAACCTATATAACTGTGCATCTAACATGGTATCTTCAATTGCTGTGCTTCTTTCTGACTATATTATGGATAAATGGTCTGGTCTAGAATTACTTTTCCTAGTTTTACCACAACTGTGAAATCAAATTCTTGAAATAAGAGTACCCATCTGCATATGTGCCCTTGTAAAATGGGCTTGTTTACCAAATAATTCAATGCCATGTGATATGTATAAAAGACAAATGTGTGTAGATAGCAAGTACTATTTAATTTATGTAGCACATAGATCATTGACAAAGCTTTGTACTCTAGTAGTTGTGTAATTATGTTTTGCAGAGTCAACTTTCTACTAACAAAACATATAGGATGATCTATAATACCTTCTCCAGGATAAGCCAATGTTGCCAATGGCCATGCCAGAGGCATCCACATGTACATGAAATGGTTGGTCCCATGAAGGAAAATGTAGAATAGGCATGGTAGTAAGTTTCTCCTTTAATGTCTCAAATGCGCGCTGTTGTGGTTCTCCCAATAGTAAATACCTTTTCCTTTCAAGAACTAACTCCTCCAATGGTGTGGAAAACTTTGGCATATCCTTTAATAAAATTCCTATAATATCCTGTATGACCCAAAAATCTGCACACCTCACTCTGACTAGTAGGCTCTTTTAGGCCTATAATGATTGTAACCTTAGCTGGATCAACCAACAAACCTTCCAAGATTATGTGTCCTAAAAGTATCCCAAATGGTGTAGCAAATATGCACTTCTTGATGTTCAAAGAGATACTCAACTATCTACATATTTCAAACATTAAGCATAGATTGTCACAATGATCCTTAACTAATCCATACACCATCCAATCATCCAAATAAACTTGTAAGAAGTTGTGAATAAACTCCTTGAACGCTTGAACAACTATGCATGAAAAATACAACAGTAGGTGCATTTTTCAGACCAAAAGGCATCACAAGTATAGGTGAAGCTACCCCATTTAGTAGTAAAAGTAGTCTTTTCCTGATCCTCCTGGGAAATCCTAACCTGATGATACCCAAAGAACCCATCTGTAAATGAATAGATTTCACACCCTACAATGCCTTCTAGTATTTCCTTAGTGAATGGCATAGGAAAGGGATCAATCACACATGCAACATTCAACTCCTGTAGTCCACACAAATCCTAATCCGTCCATCCTTCTTGATATTGATCACCATTGGACTAACCCATTCTGACTCATCGAGGGCTTGATAATCCTAGACTTCAACATTTTGTCAATCTCTTCTTTGACCTTTTCACACAAGTTGGGGTTCATCCTGTAGGGTCTCTTTCTAACTGGGGTGCACACCCTCCTTAAGCTTTATCCTCATCTCTCCTAATGATTCATGCATGCCTTTAAGTTCATGGTACCCTGAGGAAATAAGTCTTGATAATCCCATAGTAACTCTATGATTTTTGCCACTTTAGAGTCTGACCAATATTCCCAATTATGGCCTCCTTAGGCTCAACATCTAATCCAATATTCACCTTCTTTGTCTTCATAGGTTCATGATAGGTGTGTGTGGTCTTATCTGCACTTTCCAACACCTCACACCTACCTGTTGAATGGTTTACATCTAGATTTTCTACTTCTTCATCATCCACTAAGTAGACCATTTTTCCTTTTTCTTTCTCAAGGAAAGTGCATTTAAAGTAGTGTGGCATCGGCCTTTGTCTCTTCAACAAGAATGCACTCCGAGTTTCTTCTTCATCAATAACTCTGAAGGAGTTTATTCATCCTTGGCACTATCTCCCATAGTTAAGCACTTTATGACTTTTAATGCTTCTTCCACTAGAGGCTTGGTAGAGAAGAAGTCAAACGTCTGGGCCATTCCTGTAATTAAATCCTACCAATTTCCATTCTCTCTATGGAGTTCAGCATATACATACCCACACACGCAAGCATCCTTTTAAAGTGGAATAAAACTTGTGCACCCAGAGTGAAGGTGGTAAAGCTTTCCCCCCTCTGTCCAAAGTCTCTCACACTTCTAAATGTGGTGATGAATAGGTTGATTACCATGATAAGTATAGATTTGAGTAGGTGCATTTCTCCTGTAGAACCTAGTGGCAAGAGCAATCCTAATTTCATTCCATCCTATAAGATTATCCTTGTGGACCACCCACCAGCGTGTTGTTGTCCCATGTAGTGTATATGCTAGCATATTTCTTCTTTCTAGTGGGTCTATCCACTATTCCTCCATGGTGCGCATGAAGAACACCATAGGATCTCCTTCTCTAGTGTAACAAGGTACCGAGTTGTTACCTATTCTCCTGATATAATGTGGTTTTCTTCCTTAGAAATATGCTCTTTATTTCACGCCCTACCAACTCATAAGTGCTATGAGCCCAATTATCACAAGCAACACTTGTAGTATTGCTGATAAAATGTGCATCCTCCCACTGAATGATTCCTTCTTTAGATGGCTTAAGCACCTCTGGATCCGGATGGCGTGTACATAAATCCTATTCAGGTCTTCTTCACTCAAGGGCTCAATATAGGGCACATATTTTCCATCTGTTAAAGGGATAATAACTCTTTCCTCCTTGTTTTCAAAATTGATATAACCCTTTTTAACCAAAGATCAACATTATTTGCATAGCACCAAGGATGCCCCAATAGAGCTGGGAAGCTATCTGAATCTGCCAGCGCTAAAACCTCAAAATCTCTAGTGAACTTGGCTCCTTGTATGGTAATGGATGCATCTTTAAAACTCGATGGGAGTGGCCTTAGTCCGATTAGCCATGAACAATACATTAGAGGATGGCTGTAATGGGGTCTCCCATTTTACCCATGCATCTAAGGTAAGAACATTGAATTCCGCACCTATATCAATCAATATATTACTCAATAGCCACCCATCCACAACATCATTTAGAGTTATTTCCTTATCATAATCTAGGCTATGAGGGGGAAGATTTGCATGCATGATCTACCATCGTCCAGTCTTAGAACTTACATGCAGTGTTTCCTTTTAATAAATTTCCTAATAGTGGAATGATATTTTCTGGCATAACATTTTGCACACTTCTCTCAAGTCATCCATATCAGTTTGGATCATCTCTAATGCTTTATTTTGTTCCATCTTCCATGATTTATCCTTTAAATATTATATTTCACCCTGAAGATTCTTGAGTACCTCCATGGTTTCCTGATAAACCTCCTTCTGATGGGAAGGATTTGGGTACCATGCATGTAGAACCTCCTCCTTAGTGATGGTAGGCTTCTATTGTAATGCTTCTTTGGTGTGCTTTGCTTTAATGGGTCGTGATCTTTACCTACAATACCTCGTATTCTTCTCTTCCAACTTGGGCATCCATTGATTTTCCACAGCACATTGTATCCTAACCATCTGTTGCCTTTTTTTAATTATTTATGCTACTTTCTAAGATGTTCATATAAGTCTAGGAATTCCTCATAACTATGATTCTTTCCATAGAAATAACATGTAATATTCTGGGGACATTCATGCCTGTAGTGGTCAGGATATCCACATATATAACATGTTCCTTGAGGGAACTCACTTCTTCCACCACCATGGCCTTGTCCTCTGAATCCACCATAGTATCCTCGACCTCTGCCATGACCACCTATAAAATGCCCTTCATTCCAATCATAGCATGCCTGATTGTGATCCCGATCTTGATGCACGTTCTTTCCTTTAGAGTTATCTAAAACTCATGTTTGTTGTACAATAATATCTATAGCATCATGGATCTGACCAATCAGCCATTAATCTTCCGTGTCATGAGTTGTGGACCTACATATTTTGTAGTAGCATGAAATGTTCTTCCTTATTGTGCATTTTAGTAATGGGAAATGACTATCATCATGGTTTAAATGGCATATCTCACACTCCAACAACAAAAGTGTAATGATCTATGGGGAAAACTATCCTTTGTGTGACCTTCCACACCACAATTTATGCACCAAATCTCTGTGCGCATCTCATGTGCTGAATTTACCAATAGTTTCTCCAAATTCTTTTCCATAGCTGTGATCTATGCTTCTAAAAATGGGCTCACCCTAGTGTCTATACTTCCAACTGCCTCAGCGCGTAAGGCTGCTTCAAGTGCTTCGCATGGATCAATGTATGTCTTATGTGATAATGCCCTCCTAAAAGGAGTAATCAGGCCACCAACGAACCATTGTGCATGTTGGCTTTGCATGAATATCATAAGACAACTTAGATAACAATGTTTTTAAATGGCCATCATACTCTCTAACACTCTCAGTAGTGCCTTGCTTGATATCTTTGAGCGCACTTATACTCTTCTGATCAAACTTAGGGATGTGAAAATCTTTAAGGAATGCATCTTTCAAAGCTGTATAGTCTATGCAAGTCTGATTAGGGTCAAAATTTCTATACCAGCTGTGTGTGCGCCCTTGTAACATAGTAGCAAATTGGATTTCCCTATGCTCAGAAGTCATGATTCATTTTGCATGCCATAGTATTTCACACATGTGTACATGTTCAACAACATCTTCTATACCCCTATACTATAGAAGATGAAGAGACATCTCCATGTAAATATTATTGGGTTGGTACGGACCTTGCCCACCGATCAGAACCTCTTGTCTTTCTTTTGCCCCCAAAACTACGTAGATCCACCAAAGCTAGAGCCACCTATACCTCTTGATCCTAAACCTGTAGTTGGGGTCGGACCAGAAGATGTAATTCCTTGTGTCCCAATAGTAGTACTAAACTATACCTCGATGGTGCAGTGAAGTGTTATTACTCCCTAAGATAGTCTAAAAATATGTGCACCTAAATTTTGTGTAGATGATACACCTAAAAGGTACTCCCATATAACAATGAATTTGTTTGCATTGCCATCCTTGTGCCTCTTATAAGACTCACTCCCGATCTCCCACTATTTGAATTAGCTTTATGATGGTTTACTAAAAACCTAATCTAACTTGCCAAGGAGACAAGGTAAGAAAATGCATAAAATAAAACCTAAACTACAAAGGTGATGCACCGAGGAATGAAGAACACTGTCTTGCCAATAAACACAGACCATTAAAATGCAATGCAAGATCATGCACAGATAGCCAGATTCACAGTGAAAGATCAGAGGATGCAAATGAATACAGAGAGGGTTGAGAATCATCCACAGACATGCATTAATTTTCTCCAAAGATTGATACAACACACTGCAAAATGCCAAGAGGCAAGGTTGCATTACAGTTTCAAATGGGAGGTTTTAACTCCACAAGTTCACCTGCCAAAGAGAAGAAGGGAGGGGCAAAACAAAAATGTCCAACCTTTAGAAAGAAGCCCCTCCTTACAATTTATAGGAGGAAAAAGAGAGGGAGAAGAGAGGAATTTGAAATCTGCCCCAACCACCTCCAGAATGCACTTAACTCATCTCATAATGATGGTAGGTGAGAACCCCAGCGAACCCAAAAGTGGCGAACTGTATTTTGCATTTTTAAGAATTTTTCTCACCCAATTAAATATATCCAGTCGTAGTTGGATAGAGGACCTCGTAAGCTTTCCAAAAAGTCCAACCTTGCATGAATCCGAGCTCCTACCAAAAGTTATGGCCATCTCAATATCTCGCGCTGTGGTCTCGCTTTCCCGTCGCCAAAATGTCAGCGCCTCGAAGGTGCGCCTGGCGCATCCATGTGTGTGTCGACATCCTCTTACATGTGCCAAGGTGCACATTTTTTTCCTATGTCGACACTCGTGTCATGCGCCATTTTTTGTGCCAAGGGCACTTTTTTCATGCGACACCGTGTCGTGCCTTTCGTGCGCCAAGGCGCAACTTTTTTTGTCGACATTTCTCGTCGCCATTTGCGCCAAGGGCGCACACTTTTTTTACCCATTTACGTGCCGTCGCACGCCATTGTCATGCGCACCATTTCGTGCGCCAAGGCGCAACTTTTCCTCTGTGTCGACACTTTCGTGTCATGCGCCATTTCCATGTGCCAAGGGCACTTTTTTTTCTATGTCGACACTCGTGTCATGTGCCATTTTTCGTGCGCCAAGGGCGCGCAACTTTTTCTCCGTGTCGACACTCTTGTGTCATGCGCCATTTCGTGCGCCAAGGCACAACTTTTCCTGTCGACACTCATTGTCATGTGCCATTTCTATGCGCCAAGGTGATAAATGTCGGATTTGAGCTTCTTTGATTTCTATATTCTTCTGCTTGTCTATATCTACCCGGGGAAAGATATATACAACAATTTGGTGACTCAATGGGATCACCTGCCTGCTAGGTAGAAGATCAAAGTGGCCTTTTAGCAATCCATTGGGCATGGAGTCATAAGCAATAACCTGAAACCAACCTGATATCTGATCCCGAGCCTGATACCGCAACTCCTTCTTCGAGAGCATGCTGAATTGTAGAAATTCAACCTGAGAGCAACAAAACTGTGCCAAAGCACTTAGGGAAATAGAAACCTAACTACAACAAGACAATGTGCATACGCACTTAGAGGAATTGAAATCTAGGCTAATATTTACAAGGGTAAACCTTTTCCTTTTAGTAGCAATGTTTAAGATGGATTCCGTTAACCGGAATCGGGAATTCTTCTCCATCCAATGTAGACAATTGGAAGGCATTACTACTTTTACATCCCGTGACCATGTAGGGGCCACTCCAAATGGCATCAAACTTGGAATGCCTTCCTGGTTTTGCCCGATCTGCATCCCATTTCAAAACTAAGTCCCCTTCTTGGAAGGTCCTTGCTCTTGCTTTCTTATCAAACCATCTTTTTACTAAGGCCTGATCTTTCTCAATTGTTTGAACTGCATGTTCTCTAATTTCTTCCAATTCCATCAACTCTGCATACCTAGCCTCCATTGGTTCGAACTCAGCCAACTCCAACTGCTTCATGAACTCCAATGTAGGCAGTTCTAATGATATAGGCAATACTGCCTCTTTTCCATAGACCAACTTGTAAGGGGAATTACCTGTAGACCTCTTTGGTGTTATTCTGTCAGCCCATAATGCTGATTTTAGCTTGGTATGCCATGTTCTTTGATTTTCATCCAGAGTCCTCCTGATGATTCTTAGCAAATTTTTGTTCGTGGACTCTACCTGTCCATTACCCTGTGGGTAATAATTTGAAGAGGTGCTCAAATAGATTCCATTCTTGACAGCCCATTCTGTAATCTTGGAACCTATAAATGCCAATGCATTGTCTGATATGATAGTGGCCGGCACACCGAACCTGGTCACTATTCCTTCATAAAAGTCTAGTATGTTAGACTCATTTGCTTCTTTGAGCGCTGCTGCTTCGGTCCACTTGGTGAAATAGTCCGTTGCCGTGAGAATCCACTTGTGGCCTTGGCTTGAGTTTGGATTGATGACCCCGATGAAGTCCAATCCCCATTGCATAAATGGTTGGTCAACCAAATTGGGTGCAATGGAAGTGCTGCTAGTCTTTCTTTTGCCTGTGAAGAGTGCACATTTCTTGCACTTTCTTATCCATGTATATAGCCATCAAGACCGCGGCCAATAATACCCCGCCTTCATTATCTTGAGAGTCTGTTACTCATGGGGTGAAATGTCCTCCGAAATCTCCATCATGAAAATCTCGTAACACCCTTTTAATTTGATTTGTCCCAATGCACCTCAATAGAACTCCATTGATGTCTTTCTTAAACAAAACACCATCAACAAGCACATATGGAATGGCTTGTAATCTGAAGTATCTCCTCTTTGCTTTGCTCATTTCTGGAGGGCATAGGCCTGTCTGTAGGAAGTGTATCACATTCTGAGTCCAACAGGGAGTGGGCACATCATCATTTTCCTGTTCTTGACCATCCTGTAGTACCAAGACAGCCTCTTTTTCATTACCTGCTTCAACTTGTTGACTCAAGGCTAGTTGCTCACATAGTCCCTTCCCACGTACTAGTTTGGTGACCTTGATCTCGATGTCATATTCCATGACACGAGTTATCCATCCTGCACGTTTCTCATTCAGATCCTTGTTTAGAAGGAAGTCCCTGACTCCCGCATGAGAGACCAATAATTGGATCTTGTTGTTTGAGACTAGGTGCTTGAATTTCTTTAAGCTCCTGATCACTGCAAGGACATGCTTTTCAATGAAAGAGTACCTAGTTTCGTATTCCTCCAAGCCTGATCAAGAAAGCAACTGGTTGTTCTAATCCTCCTTTGTTTTGTTGTACCAGGATTGCAGAAATTGTGTCCCCACCACCAAAGGCATATAACATGAAGTCCTTGGAGAAGTCTGGATTGACGAGAGTCGGAGCTTGAGATATAGCCTCTTTTATTGCCTCAAAACTTGCCTTGCCTTCAGATGTCCACTTAAATGCCATGCTCTTCTTTAACATCAGCGTTATTGGCTTTACAAGAGCAAAGCAAAGTTTGGAACAAACCTCATGGACAAAATTGATCCTTCCAAGAAGCTTTGAAGAGCCTTCTTGTGACTTGGCAATGGCAATGCTCGAATTGCTTCAACTCTTTCGGGTCAATCATCAACCCTTCCTTTCAAAACAATATGGCCTAGAAGTTTTCCTCGTGAGCCAAGAATATGCATTTTTTGGGATTCAATGATACCCCAAATCTTCTACATCTCTGAAATACTTGCCTCAAATGAAAGAGGTGATCCGCTGCATTTTTTGAGAATACAAGTGATGTCGTCAAGATATAAAACTATTTTATTGATCAACCCCTTAAATGCCATATCCATTGCCCTTTCGAAAGGTGGCTCCAAAGATTTGATAGCCCAAATGGCATTTTCTTGTAGGCATAGGTCCCCCATTTGGTGGTGAAAGCCATCTTGAATTGGTCATCTTCTTTCACCATCACCTGATTGTACCCCGAGTAGCCATCTAGGAGAGAGAATCTCTCTGAACCGGATACTACTTGCAATATTTGTTCCATCAAGAAGAAGTGGGTAATGGTCTTTGAGAGATGCCCTATTTAGGTCTCAGAAATCCACACACAACCTGATTTCTCCACTCTTCTTCCTGACCGGAACCAAGTTTGCAACCCAGCTTGAGTGCTTGATCGGGAATATAATGCTTGCCTCTATTAGCTTATTTAGCTCTTTCTTCATTAGAGGCTCAATGTGAGGGTTGACTGTCTCTCGCTTCGCCCGATGGGCTTAGCATCCGGATCCAATTCTATGGTATGTTGTGCCAAATTTGGATCGAATCCTCTTAAGTCTTCATAGCTCCAAGCGAAGACATCGGAAATTTGGCAAAGTTGTATGAAATCTGATTTCTCCCGCTCAAAGGGCCACTTTACCAATTTGAAGTGTTTTGCCTTCCCAACCGGAATTGGCTCGAATCTTCTCTTGACTCGTATGTTAGCCTTTTCCTTACGGAATCGGGTCGTTAGGGTCAAGATAGACTCCAATGTTACTAAACCCTTGGGAAGCTTGTTTGTCCGCAGCTGCACTACTTGATCCCCATACTGCTGCTCTAATCTGTCCCGATTCCTAGCTGAGAATTCAGCCTCTTCTTGTAAGAAATTGACGATCTGTTGATCATTCTCAAACACCGCCACCTTGTGTTATTATCTCTGAATCGCTGGCCTCACAATCACATGGATATGTGGTTGTGTTTTTCCCATTTTGATGTTTCAACCACATCAAACGTTGCTCCAACTGCTGCGAGCCTATCTGTGGCTTCATTTTTCTTCCTGGGTATGGACACAATGTTGAAAGCTTCAAAATCCTCAATGAGGTCCCATACCCTATTCTTGTAGCTCTTCAAAAGTCATTCATTTTTTGTAGCATGTTGTCCCCTGACTTGGTTGACGATTAGCTCGCTATCTCCAAACACCTGCAAGTTCTTTATGCCCTTTTTCCTGGCCCAATGAAGTCCATGAATCAATGCCTCGTATTCAGCCGTGTTGTTTGAACAGGAAAACTGGAAACGAAAAGCTGAAAAATATTTGATGTCTTGTGGTGAAATCAACATTGCACCACCTCCAAGACCTTGTCTGCTTCTCGAACCATCAAAAATAATTTCCAAACTTTGTTTTCATCCTTTTGTTCAGCGAATGATGTCGGGAATGGGTGAATTTTCTTCATGTATACAATACACGCCCAATTCAGATTCTTCAATTTCTCAGATGGGTCAAATTCATGACTCTTGTTTGCCCATTCATCCAAAGTTAAATCAGAATTCCTCGACCTTAGTACTATTTCTAGATCACTTGAACACTCCTCCCGATCAAAAGCCGAGCAATTTGCATTGATAGGATTTGGTACATGAGGCTCAATATGGAAATTGGCAATTGGTTCTCGACCGATTGTTGCTTTGGCCCATACCTTGTCCTAAAATCATGTGTGACCAATCTGCAGATAAATATCCACCGATTTTTGCAAAGTGAAGTCTCTTGATAGACACAACGCAAAGAGTGGCGGAAGGTCAATCACATACATCTTCAGTAACCGTAACATTAGGACAGAATGTAGTGTTAGGCTTAACCCTCGATGACCCCAACTATTCCTACCGCTGCTCCATCTAGCCTGCACTACTCCTTTCAAGATCGGCTCATACTTCAAACCCAGTTGATCCGCTATTTGCTTCGGCATCACTGAACTACTTGCCCCTGAATCTATCATGCAGTTGTGTACCAAGTGGTTTCCAACAATCAATGAAACATAGAATGGTGGAGGCTTCAAATTTTTTCTTGTCTGCCCCCATCATGTTGCACTGCATTAGTGAGAACTTTCTCATGTCCCCGGTTTGATACATTTGAGGCAGACCAATTAGCCATTGCAGCTTGCAATAAATCTCGTTGCCCTGGGATCGCAAGTGATTCCCACATGGAAATGTTCACATGTGTCTTCTTCATTTGATCGATGATGTGAAAGGGGATGAATTGTCCTTTTGTTGTCCCTTGTTTGGCACAACCTTTTCTTGGAGCTTGAACAGTGTGTGTGTTGCTACAACAATGTACCTTAGGTTGATTTTGCACATTTGGAGCTGCGTGTTTGGTCTATCGACCCCTTGTTGTGTAGGAGTGGACCGAGAAACAACCGGATTACATGGTTGTCCCTCTCTCTATTTCTCTTCTTTGACGTGTGTGTTGGCAGCCACGCCTTGAAAAGGTGTTGGTTAACTCCACGTAAGTCTTCCGCATTTGCCAATTGGCCAATGTGGTTTCGCTGAGGTCCTTCTTGTTGCATTTCTTGCTGTTGATTCTCCTCCTGGCTTGGTTCTTGAGGAACACCAATGGTTTGCACCATCAAGGCCTGATTTAGTGCACCATTGAAACATGCTGACTGATTGTGAGGTAGATTGCAAGGGTAACACCCCGCCTGTACTCCCGTGCCATGTTATTTTGTGTCGGGACCAAGGCTCTTGAGGACGTCATTGCATTTGGATCATACGGTCGAAATGGCCTGGCAGCTTGAGGTTGTCCTTGGTTTTGGTTTTGATTTGCAGCCTGAGGTGGTGGTCTATTTTGTTGGTATGGGGGCCTAGCTTGGTATCGTGCTTGAGGTCGATACGGTCTAGCACTTTGAGCTTGTTGTCTTTTGATAGTCACTAGCTCATTTCCAAGGTTCTCAGCTTGTTTCATGACCTCCCGCAATTCCTTCAAGTATTTCAAGAAGTCGATGCCTCATTATTGCTTTGATTTCTAGGAGTTGGAATGGGATTCAACTCGTGCTTGATCGGGTTGTAGGATTTCCCATATCCGGATAGAGAGGCATTGGTGGCCTTGGTGCAAGCTTGCCACTTGGATCAAACAGTTCTCTCGCTCCGATAGCCGTGTCGTAGGCCCCGGCAGCAGTGTTGTTCCTCCCATGATTGGATCATCATGGCTATGTCTCAATTTATAGCCTTTAAGAAATAAAGGAATGCTCCTTCGCGGTTGGTCTAATGGCTATTGGAATCTCCGTCCCATGTCCGTTGGAATCAAGTTGAAATCTGTCATTTGTTCGTTAGAGCCCTTTTGATTGTTGTCAATTGTTCCAATAAAGACAAAATTGTCCGCCCTCTCCCGAATTGGTTGCAAAGAGCGAACAAAGTTGGTTCCAATTGCGTAATAGACCCCGCCGCTAGGCTCCTAAACCATCAGAAGGCCTTACCTTTGAAAGATGAAGCCAACAGCTTGACCGCAACATCCATTTCATTTATTTCGTGAATTGCACATGCATTAGCAATATCCGGATGTGATCAATAGGAGTAGTATGATTTTCTCCTGTGAAATAGGGTATATTCTTTAGTGCTGCAATCGGAATTTGATTCTCGAGCATTTAGGCAAGTGGACTACTACCGCCCGTGAAATTGACAAAGGGATCGGTGGTAGATGTGCCATTATGATTGGCCTAAGAACCCTGGTCGATGCGAGAAAAGGTCTACTAGGTGGAGGTGTAGACAAAGTCCTGTTAGGTGGAGATGGTGATCTTTGTGGTCTTCTTCCTCTCCTCCCTCTGGTGATAGTTGCAAGTGGAAAATAGCCCCTCTTCTCGAGTATTAGACCTGGTTCGAATTCTTCTCATGTGCCTGGGCAACTTGTGCTGCTACACCGCTGAATTCTATCCCTTCGGAGTCGCCAGATGTGTTAGAAAAATGAGCCTCAAAAGGCTAGATTTTGCCAAGTTACACACCAAACTTGACAATATTGAAAATGGAATTTAAATTTTAGAGGAGACAACTTCAATTCGAACTTGGGGCTTTTTGCAAACCGTGAATTCGAAAGGTTGGAACTCTGGGTCATGAATGCAACTTACAAAACCCGAATTGCCATGTGGAACTTGGGACATGCCCGACACCCTAAAACCCGAAATGAATTGTCGGGAATAGGACCATGCAATGCATCCCCCAAAACCGAAATGACTGTTGGGTCGTGTCTTCTTTGATGTTCTCGACTCAAAAAAACCAAAAACCATGAAATTTTGAAAATCAAAATCTCAAAAAACTAAGGATACCCTTTTGAAGATTACCCTCAGATCTACCAACTGGTGAAATTTTGACTTGTTTTGAGCAAGTTAAGCCCTTGAAAATTGATTTCGGAGTTCAGCCTGGAAGGTGCAAAATCTGAAATTGTAAAAACTGCAATTTTTTAGTCCAAATTTCATGAAAACTCCTTCAAATCTTGTGGAATGACCTCTTGGTCCCACCGGGCATGCCAAAACTATTGATGTCGAATCGCAAGCACCTCGAATGTCTCGCAACACGATGGGTTGAGACTCTCAAGCAGACGACAGCATAACATGGAGCTTTTCCCAAGTGTGGGACTCGCAAAACGGAAAAGCTCTCCAGATGAAGGCCGGTTCCTATTCCTCTATTCAGATGCACACGTAGAAAATGCAGAGGGTTTACTAAAAACCTAATCTAACTTGCCAAGGAGACAGGGTAAGAAAATGCATAAAATAAAACCTAAACTACAAAGGTGATGCACCGAGGAATGAAGAACACCTGTCTTGCCAATAAACAGACCATTAAAATGCAATGCAAGATCATGCACAGATAGCCAGATTCACAGTGAAAGATCAGAGGATGCAAATGAATACAGAGAGGGTTGAGAATCATCCACAATACATGCATTAATTTGCTCCAAAGATTGATACAACACACTGCAAAATGCCAAGAGGCAAGGTTGCATTACAGTTTCAAATGGGAGGTTTTAACTCCACAAGTTCACCTGCCAAAGAGAAGAAGGGAGGGGCAAAACAAAAATGTCCAACCTTTAGAAAGAAGCCCCTCCTTACAATTTATAGGAGGAAAAAGAGAGGGAGAAGAGAGGAATTCAAAATCTACCCCAACCACCTCCAGAATGCACTTAACTCATCTCATAATGATGGTAGGTGAGAACCCCAGCGAACCCAAAAGTGGCGAACTGTATTTTGCATTTTTAAGAATTTTTCTCACCCAATTAAATATATCCAGTCGTAGTTGGACAGAGGACCTCGTAAGCTTTCCAAAAAGTCCAACCTTGCATGAATCCGAGCTCCCAGTCAAAAGTTATGGCCATCTGAATATCTCGCGCTGTGGTCTCGCTTCCTCGCCGCTCAAAATGTCAGCGCCTCCCGAAGGTGCGCCTGGCGCATCCATGTGTGTGTCGACATCCTCTTACATGTGCCAAGGTGCAAATTTTTCTCGTGTCGACACTCTCGCCATGTGCATGCGCCATGTCATGCGCCATTTCATGTGCGCCAAGGCGCAACTTTTTTCGTGTCGACACTCGTGTGCGCCATTTCATTTCGTGCGCCAAGGCGCAACTTTTTTCTCGTGTCGACACTCGTGTCATGCGCCATTTCGTGCGCCAAGGCGTAACTTTTTTCCGTGTCGACACTCTGTTCATGCGCCATTTGTCGACACTCGACACTCGTGTCATGCGCCATTTGTGCGCCAAGGTGCAACTTTTTTCGTATCGACACACTCGTGTCACGCGCCATTTTCGGCGCCAAGGTGCAACTTTTTCTCGTGTCGACATCTCGTGTCATGCGCGCTTTTCGTATCTTTGATTTCTATATTCTTTTTTTCTCGTGTCGACTCTCGTGTCATGCGCCACTTCCTCTCTTTGTGCCAAGGGTGCACACTTTTTTCACCCTAGTCGACACCCCATGGTTGTCATGTGCCATTTTCTCTCCAAATTCAAAGATAAATGTCGTGGATTTGAGCTTCTTTGATTTCTATATTCTTACAATCTTGAAAAAAACTGAAATAAAGGTCCCGATAATGGAACTAAAGATGTAACCTAGAATTCACCAATAAAAACCTAGGCACGCTAGTGTAGATCAAGAATTTTCGTGCTTGTTACCTATCCAATTTAATGTACCAAACTAAACACAAAAACCTTGAAAAACTCAAATGAAATCAATATCGATAGATAAGACAAGATCCAAAGATGTAGATGGAAAAGAAAGCCGATGTAGACAAGATGGGCGCACATGAGAAATCCTGCAAAGTAGATCCGAGAAACCTGTGAGACACCAGATACTTGACAGAAAAAGACAATGTTAAAAGATATTTAAGTGGACTTCTGAAAAGTGGGTCCAGGAATTGATAAGCTCCTCGATGGATGTTAGTCCATGTTTTCAATTAAATAAAAAAGCATACATGATAAAAGATGTAAGTGAATGTCTAGATTTTCTGATTAAAAATGACAGATAGAATGTAAACAGAAGACAAAAAGCAACAGAAAATAGGAAACTATGAAAATAATGATGGATTTATGTTACCTGATTTCTTTTACTGTTTGTAGAGGTTGATCGGTGTCGATTGGGTGAATCGGCGTCGATTAGGATCAATCGACGTCAATTGGGCTAGGTCGGCGTCGATTGGGGGAATATTGCGGGAAGCTTGAGAAATGGACAACGAAGGCTGATTTGTCAATGTCTCGCTAGAGTTTTAGGAGCTGTAGGGATACTGAAAAAACTCCACCTTAGCTAGATTTAGGAACAGAGTCACAAAGAGATCGATGAAGCCTCACGATGTTGATGTTGTGGGAACAGAGTAACGGTACTCCTCTCAGGGATTGATCTGGATAGAATTCGTTCTCGTTTGATAGACAATGCTCAGGCTTGATGCTCAAAACTCTCTGTCATTCTCTTTGTCTAACCAGAACTAAATTTTGCCCCGTATTTATAATCGGTGCCATGAAATACAATCGGTGTGCCGTTACGAAAAAAATTGGCATCGACCGAGTACCAGTCAGTGCCGATCAAGGAAGAGAGTCCCAAAATGGCCAAAAAGGATGATTTGGAAAGATGAAAGTGTATCCTTCCAACTCAAATACGGGAAATATCCCACTGCATGGTTTGGGGGAGGAGAAATAGGGGGATAGATGGATAGAATTGATATGGGAGGTTAGGAATTGATATGGGGTAGATAAGCGGTTAAGATACATGTAAAAAGTATAATTAAATAGTTAATATTTAATTATCCATGGGTAAAACACAATGGGGTATAATAAACTTAGGATAGATGTTTAATTTAATTAATACTCCAAAGTGATGATATAAAGGTGCCCCAAGTTACCCGAGAAGGTAGACGAATGCGGGGGACACTAAATTGAGTAACCAATTTTAGGTGTCTACATTCTGCCCCTTTTTGTTGAGTAACTTGCGATAAGAAAAGTTGCAAGACAAAAATAAGGAGTTGGAAGAAAGGAAGAAAAAGTGATGATGTGATCCCCCTCAAACTAGGGATGGGATGAATCCCAAAAGACCAACGATCCCGAGTTTGAAAAAGGTAGATGAGAATGCAGGATGCCCCAGCTAGATATCTGGAGTGAATCTGATTATTGATGATGCATGAAAAAAATAAAAAAGGTAGCAACCTAAGGACCTCACATTGGTAGGGCAGGCTAGACAGTCTTCATATGAGATGACGTTAGTACCTACAGACCCGTGAGTGGAAGGAGGGCTGCAAAATAGTAGCAACTAAAGAGTGACACATTGGTAGGTACAACTAGACAGTCTATGAACCAGACGATGTTAGTGCCTACAAACCGCTATCTTTAGGCTGCCATAAATGTGAGTGACCCATGTACAGGGAACAGACTTGAAATGGGTGATAATATCGAAAATATGTACCAAAAGGAAACACTTAGGTCATAATAATGATCAAATAAATAAGCCAAGCATCAACACTTTGGCAAAAAAAAGATGAGGAGACATTCTTGCTGGAAGAAAGTGATGTGGAAAGGCAAGATTGTAACCAATCGGAAACGATTGGCCTCAATCGGTGTCGATCAAGCCAAAATCAACGTTGACTAAACCAATCGGCGTCGACCATAAAAATCGGCGCCGACCGTACCGAACCCATATAAATATGGGAAAGGGAAACATGAATGATTTATTTACACCACGATGATTGATTTAGAAAGAGTCAAAAATTGACTTTGAGCAACATGGAAGCCTCTAGGAGTAGTCAGAAGTGGAAGAGGACATGACCTGGGGTAAGTGGATCTACCTTAGCCTTGTGTATATGTTTACCATTAAATAACATACTAGGATGCTAGATTTTAGGGGAAAAGGGATAAGTGGGAGGCCAGAGTGTTTTGGACACTTTGCCTCCCAATCGGCGTCGATTGGAAAAATCAATGCTGATTAGGTTTAATCGGTGCTTGATTGGAATACCGATTGAAGTTGACTAAATTAAATTGACATTGATTGGAACTCAATCGGCGCCGATTGGATTGATTAGACCGAGAAAGTAGTAGAATGTGTTTTTGATGTTTCGATTTGAATAAATGAGAAGCTAACACCACTCTTGATGTCGTGGATGCAGGCATGAGAGGCTTTACAGATGCGGGATGCTATTCCCGAGCTTTTGGAGACTATTCTTCTTGATGTGATAGATGTCAATTGGCATCACCTGGAGCTAGCCGAGATCAGGGGCTTCTGTAACATTACTGATAGGTGCCCCGAGATGTAGAGTTGATGTGAGCATTGATATGACTATGGGACAATAGGACATGCACATTCTAGTTCGGGTGACAGTGAGATGACCATCACCCACGAGGATATCTATAGGATCCTAGGTTACTAATTACTAGGGACCCGATAGAGACCACTCCACAAGAGTAGCAGTAGTAAAGGGCCCTGGGACGATTGTATGGAGATAGGGTAGATGATTGAGAGATAGTGTCTCTGGGGAAATGAGGATAGCCTCTCATTATGCATGACATGGATGATGCCATGAGAAGATAGATAACATTGATTTAGATGGTGATCTCCTTTTTTTCTCTACCAGATTCGGGAGGCGGGAGATTTCCATTTCTTCTACTGGGTGTGTTTGTGACATCCTAGAGTTTAGGAAAGTGTTCACATTTATAGATGCCTTAGTAGCACAGATATATCATGAGCTATGGATGTACACCACAGGTAGGTGAACATGTATTGATGTTAGCTTTGTGATCCCATACTGGGCATATGAGCATATAGTAGTGATTAGGCCATCAAGGCTTCCATAGATGCCGTAGTAGAGGGGGCCCTTGATTATGGATTTCAGTGATGGTGGGTAGACATGGCCCCAGGAGATACATGGAGATCTGCAAAGTGGTATACTAAGTGATTGGGACTCTGACACTAGAGCAGGTTATATGGAGTCCATATCGGGTCTACCCGATAGGGGCTGGTTAGGATGCTCACCTGGTGGAGCTGAGACGGAGCAGGGTGGTCGGGGCCTTGAGGCCAGATATTTTAGAGAGAGTCTCGTTTATACGGGTGTTGAGGTAGTTTGCTTTGGTACAGATGGTCCCGACCACATATGTGCCATATAGGTGAGATAACAGAGAGATTGACCTACCGATTTTGATCCCAAAAGATCCACTGAGGGAGGCCCCACCTTCCACAGATAGTGATGACAATGCAAGAGTGGATGGTGGCTACATGGCATGGTACTCCACAAAGCTACCACGACACCTCCCAACATCCATAGATGTAGATGAGGAGGACATAGCCAAGCACTGGAGAGACTGGAGGGAGAGCATGCTACCCACACACACACACACCAGGCTACCCTCAAGGAGATTAGAGCTCTGATGGAGGAGAGGGATGCACTGATATTGGAGAGAGATACTGCACATCAGGATCAAGATGTAGTGATACAGTAGAGAGATCACTACCATAGACACAGAGAGGCCCTCAAGGCCAAATACGGTGATATAGGCACCACCTCAGAGTCCAGGGGACAAGGTGTGGTAGTAGGAGGGCCACCACCTAGTAGCACCAATGCCATTACAAGCACCCGGTATGGTGAGTCTGAGAACCTATCAGGCTCTCCTTGCTGAGGTGAGATACTATGAGGATGCCTTGGCACAACATGCCCTTGATGTGCCTCATTACAGTGTGAGGAGGAGATCAGTGACAACCATAGCTAGTGGTGCATCGGAGGGTGCGAGCACTAGGAGAGATTGAGATGGCAGTAGGGCCTCAGCAGCAAGTGCTTCTAGCTCTGTAGGATATGGCCGGGAGAGACGGCTGGACCGAGAGGAGGGTGGAGGAGATAGTGTCTTCCACTTATCTGACTTCACCATATAGATATGTTATTCTTATATCGATACACGATGTAGCCTTGATTTGAAGGTATTTTTTGTGATGTATGATATAGATGGCTTGATTGGAAGCCATCCATTCTTTTGTACAAACATTCATGTATATATATTCATCATTTTGTGTTATGTGATTGTACTTATGCATTTAATTTTTGATAGAGATAGATAGATGTAGTGTAATTTTGATGGACATAGATACATGTTTATAGAGGATAGATGAATATATGTGATGTGATTTGATAGATTGATAAAATGAACATGTTGAAGATGTTAATGCAATTTAAATAAGATAGATAGATGGATTCACATGTGTTGTTAATACATGCCTTAATGTGTATTTAGATAAAGCATATAAGATGAGCATAGATAGATGATAGATTTGACTAAATTAACATGTTAAATGTCAATTTAACTAGATGAACAACAAATGCTATTTGTGATAGAGAGGGATGTGATGATATTATCTTTGTTTAGGAATAGAAATCACTACACCTAGATAGGAAAAAGAATGATAAGTTAGGCCCTTAACCGACCATAAATAGAGACCTTGATAGAAAACCAAAAGACGATGCACACTGGCCATAGATGAGGTTAAAATGAACTGACACAAGTTAGTCATAAACCGGATCGAGGAGGTAAATAAGGACGAGAGATCTATATACATCTTGTCGAACATATGAAAGATCAAATACGTGCCCATATGGGGAAAACAAGATCTCCATATGATCGAAAAGGTCTCATGTCACGACTTCATAATTTATTTTTATTTATTTATTTTTAGAAGAGAAAACCGATCGATGTGGGAAGCTTACCAGATATAGAAAGACCGATCGATACGGAAATCTTTCGAGAGATGCTAAAAGTGAAGAAAGCTGGAAAATAGAGGAAGTTTATTCTTTCGCTAAGGCTGAAAATGCCATAAACAAATAGCCATCCTTCGAGGAATGGTCTATATTTTTATTTTATTTGATAAGGCACATGTATAGCTATCCTTTGAGGGATCATTCTATCCTTTAGGACTAGGATATATTTTTTTTTTAGAGCTTTGGAAGAAGATGAGTTTAGAGTAGATAAATCGGATAGAGGGGAAGGAAATGTATATAAACACGTATTCATGCCCCAAAGTTATTTTGATCAAGATGAACACCTAGGGCGGATGAAGCGGTGATTAAGGAATTCCTACCATAAGAAGGAACAAATCCGTAAGGAAAATTCCTTAAGTAGAGCCGTGTACTCATATTCAAGGTATAACAGACATAACATGAAGAACCACATAGTTCGAATCACTACAAAATACATGACTGGTTGTAGATGGATGAAAAATCTGTTATGCGACTAATCATGTAAGATAGATGTTAACAATAGAAGGGCCTCGGATGCAAGGCATTAAGAGGTTCCATTTCAGGCACACCATCCATGGAATATATGTGATAAGCCTCGGACCCATATTTATGAGTGACAACATATAGACCCATCCAGTTAGGAGAAAACTTACCACGCTGACTCCGTTCTAGTGTAGTGACATTTTGGTTTTGTTTAATAACAAGATCACCAACTTTGAAGTCACGGTTCTGCAAGTTCTTGTTATAATAATGTTTGACACACTCAAGATAGACTTGATGATGCTCAAGAGCATTAATATTTTGCTCATCTAGCAACTCAAGCTACGCTAGATGATTTTGACGATAGCCCTCATCGAGACAAATTCTCTAAGAGAGACATGAAGAGATGGAATCTGGACTTCCAAAGGAAGGAAAACCTCGAGATCCATAAATGAGAGAGAAGGGAGTAGCACCGGTAGGAGTGCAAATGCTAGTCTAATAAGCCCAAAGAGCAAAAGGGATATGTAAATGACAATCCCTACCATCTCGACTAGTTACCTTTGTGAGGATATTACGCAAAGTTTTATTGGAAGCCTCAGCTTGGCCATTAGCTTAGGGATAGTACGGAGAAGAAAATTTGAGTTTGATATTGAAAGTGTCACAGAGATTCTATAAATTGATGTTTTTGAAAGAATCACCATTGTCTATGATGAGTTTTTGTGGGACACCAAAGTGACAAATGATGTGTTGATAGACAAAATCAACAATGGGTTTAGCTTTGGTTGATGAAAGAGGAATACATTCCACCCACTTAGTGAAGTATTCTGTGGCAGTAATTATAGAGTGATGGAACTGTGAAGAGTGTGGATTGATGAGACCGATGAGATCAAGACCCCATTGTGAAAAGGGCCACAAATCCACTACAGGTTGCAAATCCTGACTAGGGATATGTGTAAGATTGGAATGTTGTTGACACTTGACACATTTCTTAGTGTATTCGCAACAATCTTGATTAAGAGAAGGCCAGATAATAACCTAAACATAAGATCCACCATATATACCGTTATGGATTTCTTGGATGGATTTAGATGATTCGGGGTTTTGAGGCATTGAAGGAAAATACCATCAAAACCACATTTGTAGAGGATTCCACCCAGAATAGTATAGCGATTAGCACATAGGATAAAATATCTTTTGCCATTGGAAGTTAGATCTGGAGGAAGCACTGAATGGGATAGATAATCAAAAATGTGCTTATACCACTCATCTTGAGTGTTGGTTGTGATGGCATTGATTGAAGTCGACTTCCTGAGATGAGATGGTTGGTCTAAACACTAAACAACCACATAAAGTCACGAGTCTTCGGTAAAAGGTGGAATAAGCGAGGCTAAAGAAGCCATTGTATTTGTGAATCAATTTGCAGTGTGAGGAATAGCTTGGATAGTAAATTTATCAAAAGATTGAAGTTGAAAGAGAATGATATCATGATATTTTTGAAGGATATCATTTTTACACTGATAGACACCAGTGAATTGATTAACGATAAGCTCAGAATCACTAAAGATGTCGATATGGTGAGTGCCAAGATTAATGGCATTTTGAAGACCTAAAACGAGAGCTTCATATTTGGCCATATTATTGGTACATTCAAAGTTAAGCTTGTGTGCGACTAGGATAGGTGCACCCCAAGGAGGAATCATGATGAAACCTGCACCTCCCCCTTACTGACACTTAGACCCATCAAAGAAGAGTTTTAATTTAAATGGAGACAGACCGAAATTGATTTGTTGAATGTATTCATCTGGGAATTGAGCAAGGGGGATTTGAGTGTCCGGAAGAGGAGTATCAACTAATTGATCTACAATGACCTGACCCTTGATAGATTTTTGTGAGATGAACTCGAGATCAAACTCTATCATGAGCATGAGCCAACAAGTGATACGATCATTGTGATAAGGTTTTGCATGCATTGTCTTGAGTGGATTGACACTTGTAACAATATAATTTTTGTGATTAAGGAGATAGTGACGAAGTTTAGAAGTCGCACAGAAGAGAGCACAACATAATTTTTCAGCTTTGGAATAGTGTGTTTCATACTCATGAAGAGTACAACTTATATAATAGATGGCTTGTTCTTTGCCGTTAGCATCCCGATGCAAGATCATGGCTCCCAGAGCATGGTCAGTCATAGAAATATAAAGATAGAATGGCTCCCCCTCGCGTGGTGGTGTAAGCACAGGAGGAGAAAGAAGATAAGTTTTGAGATCATCAAAGGCCTTTTGGTAACGCTCATCCCATTCAAAATGAACATTCTTACGGAGGAGATGATGAAAAGGTTGACAACGGTCCGATAGTTGTGAGATAAAATGATGCACTGATTGAAGGTGTCCTTGAAGACCATGAAGCTGTTTTAAGTTAGAAGGGGGAGGCATCTTGAGGATAGCCTTTATTTTTGTGGGATCAACTTCAATTCCCCTAATAGAAATGATAAAGCCTAAGAGTTTACCAGTGAGAATGCCAAACATGCATTTAGATGGATTTAGGCAAAGACAAAAATGAATGAGCCTCTCAAAGAGACGTACAAGAATGAAAAGGTGACCTTGATGGAATTTGGACTTACTGAGGAGGTCATTGATGTAATCTTCCACAGTTTTGTGTAAGAGATCATGGAATATGTAGGTCATTACACGTTGATAAGTTGCTCCTATGTTCTTAAGACCGAAGGGCATGACATGATAACAAAAATTCCCCTAAGGAGTTATGAAGGAATTCTTATCTTTGGTCCTCGGTGCGATGATAATTTGATTATATCTAGAGAAACCATCCATAAGAGAAAGCATCTCGTGACCTGTAGTTAAATCCATGAGTTGGTCGATATTAGGTAGAGGAAAATCATCTTTCAGACAAGCAAGATTAAGATCCCGAGAAGTCAGTGTAAATTCAAATTTTCCTAGTTGCTTTGGTTACTTGTACTACATTTGAAACCGATTGTGGATAGTCAATGGGTTGGATGAAGTTAGCAGAAAGCAAGCACTGCAACTCTTCTTTAACAAGAAGGGCTACACGAGGATGCATTTTACGTAATTTTTATTCAACCAGTTTGATGTCTGGAAGAGTAACGATATTGTGGACCACGATATTAGGATCGAGGCCTAACATATCTTCATATGACCAAGCAAAAGCTTGGAGATGGTTGGAAAGAAAGGTGGTGAAGTCTCCTAACTCCTGTGGATTAAGAGATTGGCTGACCTTAATGATGCGAGGGTCTTTAGAAGTCCCTATATTAAGGTTGACAAAGTGGCTTCATAGAGAAGCGTAGACATGTCGAAGGAATGGTTTTGGAAGATAAGAATCCTCTTCCCCTAGAGATAGGTGAGGACAGAATCATCATCACACAATGGATAGTGTTGATAGTGGGAGAATCATCTCCAACTATTTCGGGAAGACTAATGGTAGGGAAGTGGATTTGCCATTAGTTTTATAGGTCAGTGGACCTAGGGAAATGTTATTGACTAAAAAAAAAAGTTAGGCGGGATGGAAATGGTGTCATCCACATCAAGTGATGCTTCTGACCTGATGGGAGAAGATGGTTCCTCAATGGAAAGAGGCTCATCGAGAATGGTGACGGTGGCTTTTGAGAGAGGTTTAAACCCTAAACCAATTTTTCATGTGGTTTAAGAGTTGGAATGGATGTGAGGTCATGCACACCCTGCTCATACTTTCCCGAGGCTAAATCCCTTCCACATGCATTGATATAGATAAATTTTTGCGAATGCGGGATTCTCAGAGAGAATCAAACCCTATTGAATAGGGTTTGGCCCTAGGGAGAATCAAGCGATAGTGAGGTGTATCAAGACCACCGTAGATGAAGTTAGTTTATTGATTCGGTAGACCAATGGTGATGATGTGACCAAGACTGGCTAATATTCACGTTTTTTTGGTCTACCATACTCGTTAGGTTTGAGATGGGAATCAAAAGAGAGAGAAGAGGAAGCTCTCCTAGTGAAAAATGCTGCAACATTTCTTCTACATTTTGTAAATCCATTAGTTTTGTTAGGGTATGGAAGAGGATGATGCCTCGTCGGGAGAACAAGCATTCTCCTTTCAAGGGGTAGACCACTGTGGTCATGTTACATTGTGCGAAGGGAAAGGATTTCTGGATGAGTATATATTTTTCCCTCATACTGATATTTTAAGCATTGATGGAGGGTTGATGGGATGCAATGCATTGTATGAATCTAGGAGTGTCGAGGATCATATTGTAGTGGAATTTCCCTTCAACAATGTAAAAATCTGTGAAGTAGTTTCTTACCTACCTGAATGGGTAGGACCACAGTTCCTAAAGTAACTACCAGCTGATTGTTAAATGATCGAAGGGCGAAAGGCGGTGGTGACACTACATTCTTTGGTAACTTAAGTTGCTCGAATGTGTGGGAGGAAATGATGTTGATTACAACACCACTATCGATCATAGTGTTTTTTAACGTAGTGTTGTTGATTTGAACTGTGATAAAGAGGGGAGCCTCTAAATCCTTGAAATAAAGTGGAGGAATTTCATAATCCTCAAAGGAAATGGTGGTTGATGGTCTATTCAATCCAAAAATGATCTCGAAAGGTTGGGGCTCATCGGAATTCACCTGCGATATGACACATATTATCAATTAGATCACAGCGTCTTGTGGAGATGATTGAATGAGGTCAAAAAGAGAAATTTTGGCGAAGCATGGGTGAGTTGTTTCATAACACTCTCCTTAATTGACATGGGAATCTAAGGCCGAGGTGAAGCATGAATAGAGATTTGAAGTCTCAGGTCTAATGAGGAAGGATGAACTCTTTTAGGGGCTGCATAAATGACAACCCGTGGTCGAGAGGTTGTAGAAGATGATGGATTATCATACTATTGTGCTCTGGTGGCGATATGAATTGTGTCGATTTGAGAAGGTGGAAGACCATTTGGAGTGGAATTAATAGAACTAGAGGCCTGAGTAGACCGTTGAGGCTCAGATGTAGTCGAGATGACAGGAGACACTTGTTCTTCCTCCTCTTCCAGCAGAAGATCACTTTCTTCCAAGAGGCTATTAACGACAGATTGAAGGGCTTTACATCCCTCGGTGTCATGACCTAGAGTGCGGTGGTAAGCACAAATCAAATCAGAGTTTAACTAGGAAGGTTTTACTCCTTTAGGATTATAGGGTTTGATTGGAGGAAGAGATATAGATGAAGATTGGATAAGTTGGTGAAGAATTTCAGTATAGAATCTAGTAGACAAAGATGAGGACAGGGATGATGGAGGTGCCTCTTTTGCCTTAACAGACTACCGAGGTAAAAGAATATGCATATCTGGTTTGACAGTCTTTTTAGGGATTGTTTTTCTTTTCTGGTTATTGGGAAAAGTAGCCTTGGGTGCTTGAGATGGAAGCGAGTGAGGCAAGATTGATTTTGGTGGAGGAGGAGCTCCTAAGATAGATTTTAAAGATGATGAAGATGTGACAAGTGTTTTGGTCTTCAAAGATGAAGAAGGTTGCTTGGCCAAAATAGATGACAATTTAGATACGAATGATTTAGATGGGGGAGGAGCTCCCAAAATAGGTCTGATAGGAGGGACAAAGGGTGCCTTGTCTTTTGGTGACGAAGATGATGGTTCTGATAAAAGAGGTGATGCCTTTCTAGAGGGTAAATCCACTTTACGAGGCACTAGTGAAGATGGTGTTGTAGAAGAAGATGCCTTTTCAAAGTGGATAAATCCAATCTTTTATGAGGTGCAGAGAGGGATTTTTGAGGGAAAACACCAAGAGTTTTGATAGTCTAAAATATTGGTTTTCCTTTTTCAGGGATAGTGACAACTTCAACCACATAAGGTGATTGTAACCTTTTCGGGGAAGTAGATGGGGAGGTGCGATGATGCAATGTTAGACTTTAGTTATCTCGGTTTAAGTTCGGGAACCGAAAGTGTAGGTGCAATGCTATTTCTTTATATTTTTCTTAATAGGCAAGGCAAGTATTGGTGATGGAAGAAGTGGATAACAAAGAAGTGGTTCCTATGAGGAAGATACTTACAGTGCAAAGTAATTACAAAGTGCAACTACCGTAGGAAAGGAAACGGGAAGAGTCAAGATTAAAGACGCTTCCATCGGTAAAGAAGTTGGTACGACTATAGGTATGTTCACCAATGGCATAGTCACAGTGAAAATAGGAGAAACAGAAGTAGATGTATTCGTAGTGGAAACTTGAAGGGATGTAAATGCCTCAAGCATCGAAAGAATGTTTGACGATGAGATAGATGAGGATGACACTGTCTCTAGCATGGATGGAATATCAAATAAAGAGGCGAGAGAGATGAATCTTTCTCTAACAATGGAGGAATATTTAAAGACAGATTATCCAAAGATGGTGGAATCTCATATATTAAGAGTGGGAGGAAGTCCTAATTCGGTCGACATGTTCGTAGATGGCTCCAGGTTTAGAAGAAGATTCTTCAGTAGAAATGAAGCGATAGTATGATTTTTAGTTTTGAGATCCTAAAGCATCATTATACGGGAATGATTGGGAAAAGGTTGTTTAAAGACATCAAGCACCTGATTTGGGGGAGCATTTGGGTTATCTAGAATGAGCTCACCTTTATCAATGAATTTTTGGACAAGATTTTTGAAGGTCTGACATCATTCAATATCATGGCCTTTACTTCTATGATAATGAGAAGTCATTTTCCCTATACCAGAATGGTCTTTCTTGGCTCTCATCAAAATTTCTCATAGGGGGAAGTTCAATCATGTGAACTTCCAACATTTTTTCTAAGATAGAAGCATATGATTCCCCCAATGAAGTAAAAGATCAAGATGACAAGGACCTTTTCGAGAAGATGAAGAGTCTCTCCGAGGTGTTTTATTAGAAGTGTTATCAGCTTGTAATGTTTTTAATATGATAGCATTGGTGGACCCCTGATTCTTGTCTTTGTTAGAAGCAGAAGGGTTTGATTTTGTAAACCGAGAAAAATCTGGTTTAGACTTAGAGCAAAGTTTTAACTTCCCTTGTTCAACGACATGGGACTCAAGTTTTCGTGCCATCGTAAAGGCTTCTTCAAATGTATGAAAGGTTTGAATCCTTAATGTGGAAGAAATATGATTAGCATAAGACTGAGTAAACAACTCTATCTGTTGAGATTGAGGAAGGGAGAAATACAATTGATTTATTATCCCTCTCCAACGAGTGACAAAGTTTGCAATAGACTTGTCATCGAATTGATGAATGTTATAAAGATCTGTAATCAAGATTTTATGTGCGATATTTATTGAGAAGTTTTCAACAAACATCTGAGCTAATTGAGAGAAAGAAAACATGGAGTGTTGGGGAATGTTATTGTACCAGTCTAAAGCAGGCCTGCTAGAGACATAGGGAAAGTACGGAGCATAAGCTCCTGATCCTAGACTATAAGGTAACAAGCATGTTTAAATGCTTGCAGGTGTTGTTGAGGATCCTCCCGGCTATGAAATTTTGAGAACTTAGGAAGTTCCCATTAGGGAGGATAAGGCTTAAAATCCAATGATGGATGAATCGAGTTCATTACATACTTCTTCAAAAGAGTATGAAGGGTAAGCCCCTTTGGTGGAGGCTTCTAGGTCTACGATTTTCTTGAAAATAATTTGGACAACGTCAGATTGAGGAGGGGGCATGTTGGTATGTCTTGCATAAGAAGCAAATGGTAGGTTTTGTTGAGGTGTTAATGGGGGATTCATCTGCTAATTAACAGGATGATAAGAGGAATAATAGGAATTCTAGGTGATGCCTGGTGAGGTATTTGTTGTGAAGGATCCTATGTATGAATAGGATATGAGATGACAAGTGGTTGAGAGGAAGGTCATTGAATGAAAGACGGAGCCTGTGATTGGTGGGATCCTATACTTATTGACTAAATCAAAATGGATTGAGGAATGTGGGTGTTGATTTGATTGGATATGGTGGGGCACAAAGTTTGAATGATGATTTTGACTACCGGATTGGTTATTAAGGGCGCCGACGCCAGAGGATGGGTAAAGGTCACTATCGCTGGAGCATTAGAAGAAAGACCAGCTGGAGGACAAGAAGAAGGAACTGACTGACTCATAGAAGGGGGTTGATTCATAGAGAGGTACTGACCTTGAGACGTAATAGATGGCATAGAATAATTAACAGCAATCTGTGAGAGCATAGATGCACTCATCATAGCTAAAGAAGAGGGCCTCTCAAAAGTAGGTTGTGGAGTAGCCGAGGTAGCCACGGCACTAGGGATAGGTAAGATCATTTGAGAACTAGTCAACATGGTCGGTGGAAGAGAAAAATGAGGCATAGATGAACCACCCTCTTCCGTGATTCGAGGTGAGAAAAAACATGCTAACTGTTCTATAAAAGCTTGGGATGGTTCATGAGAATAATCGTAAACTTATCGGATTGGTAGTCCCCGATCGAGATATTTAAACGAGACTTATGCACTAGATAGTCCATAAGGGCTCTTTGGATCGTGATCAAGGAGCACCTAAAATTTAGGATCTCCGTGAGGAATATACTCTATATCAGAAGCAAATGATACCTATGAAGGAATGGGGGAAGCTGGATGTGATGGGATCACCTTAGGATGATAGAAAGGATTATATGACCAAGATGGGGAACCAACTAATAGTGGTCTTGAGGAAGACCCGAGGGGTGCCGAAACATCCACATTAGTGGTGATCTTGATGAAGAAGAGGCCAGTTGAGCCATTTTTCTAGATTGTGACCGAGGTGATGACCGTCATAAAAAAGTAGAAATATAGAAAAAAAAGATTGACCTAACTAATGCATAGATAATTCAAGTAGCGTGGGTGATTATCTCTTTTAAGTTTTCATGCTTTTAAGAAAGAAAATATTAGGGAAGGATTTTTAGAACAAGAACTACTCAGATAGCCAAACTAAGGATGGTTTGGGGAATGTTTTGGTGAGGAGTCCCGAAGGCACTTTAGTAAAAGACCAGTACGTGGCTTGATATAGGGGCCTACCCCCACACTTCACACCGCTGCAATAAGGGAGTCGGGTGCTTTGCCAATATATACCAGAACTTCCATGAATTTATAGCGTAGCCCGAGTACCGTGTAGGACCTTCCTCTTGGATGTCACTTCCAAGTAGGCGAGGCCAGGGAAGGAATTTTTGTTTAAATGCTTAATACCAACTGATTTTGGCTTTTTGTGCAAGGGTGAAAATTTAAAATCAAATAGTGTCACTATCAATTTTGATCAATTTTCCAACCTATTTAGAAAAATAGATGAATAACATACAACATAAATGACAAAGAAGAAGTTATTTTTAAGCACTAAAAATGAAGTGTTGGATTTCGATGAAGACAAGTCAAACAAGTTCTTTCCCAAATGCGATTAAATTCTTTTTAAGCACCAAAATCGAAATGTTTAAATGTGATAGAGAAAAAACAAACAAGTTCTTTTTAAGTTCTTAAAAAGAAGAAAACACCGTAAAGAGAAATACATGTAGATTTAGCTCTCAAGGTGTGTGGACTTCAAAAAGCGTGTTGTTGAGCTCTTCCCTCAAACAATCCCACGAATAAGAAAAGTTCTACGCAAGAAAATATTAAGTAAACACACAAACAAATCCAAAAAAATATGTCTAGATAATGTTAGAACAAAGATTTCTATTTAAGAAACTAGAAACTTTCAAAGAAATGACAATCGCACCAAGATATAAATCAAAAAGTGCGTTTTGAAATCAAATGAAAGATTTACTAATTTTAGAAGCGAAATGGGAATCTAGATATGCAAGAAAGAAATAATTTTGATTTTGCAAATTATAAACGAAAGAAACAAGAACGAAATGAAGAAAGGAAATGCTTTAAGGAAAATTGATGAAAATCAGTGAAGAAAAAGAACAAAAGTTCAAAAAGAGATGAACTTACCAATAGGGGACTTTGGTTAGGTCCCACTGAGCATGCCAGAATGTAGATCAAGAATTTCCACGCTTGTTACCTGTCCAAGTTAATGTACCAAAATAAACACAAAAACCCTGAAAAACTCAAATGAAATCAATACTTGATAGATAAGACAAGATTTGAAGATGTAGATGGAAAAGAAAGTCGATGTAGACAAGACGGGTGCACATGAGCAATCCTGCAAAGTAGATCTGAGAAACCTGTGAGACATAGATACTTGATAGAAAAAGACAACGTTAAAAGATATTTGGGTGGACTACCTGAAAAGCGGGTCTAGGAAGCAATAAGCTCCCTTGGCGGATGTCAGTCCATGTTTTCAATTAAAGAAAGAAGCATACATGATAAAAGATGTAAGTAAATGTCTAGATTTTCTGATTAAAAATGACAGACAGAATGTAAATAGCAGACATAAAGCAACAGAAAATAGGAAACTATGAAAACAATGTTGGATTTGTGTTACCTAAGTTCTTTTACTATCTGTGGGTTGATCGGCGTTGATTGGGTGAATCGGTGTCGATTAGGATCAATCGGCATCGAATGGGCTAGTCGGCATTGACTAGGGGAATATTGTAGGAAGCTTGAGAAATGGACAATGAATGCTAGATCGTCAATGTCTGCTGGAGCTGCAAGAGTTGTAGGGATACTGAAAAAACTCCACCTTAGCTAGATGCGGGACGAGTCACAAGAGATCGATGAAGCCTCACGATGTCAATGTTGTGGGAATAGAGTAACGGTACTCCTCTAAGGGATTGATCTAGATAGAATTCATTATCGCTTGATAGACAATGCTCAAGCTTGATGCTCAAAACTCTCTTTCGTTCTCTTTGTCTAACCAGAACTAAATTCTAGCCCCGTGTTTATAATCGGCGTTGATCGAAGTAAAATCGGTGCCATTCGGAAAAAAATTGGCATCGCCAAGTACCGGTCGGTGCCGATCAAGGAACAAAGTCCCAAAATGGCCAAAAGGATGATTTGAAAGATGAAAGTGTATCCTTCCGACTCAAATATAGGAAATATCCCCCGCATGGTTTGGGGGAGGAGAAATAGGGGGATAGATGGATAGAATTGATATGGGAGGTTAGGAATTGATATGGGGTAGATAAGCGTTAAGATACATGTAAAAAGTGTAATTAAATAGTTAATATTTAATTATCTATGGGTAAAACACAATGGGGTATAATAAACTTAGGATATATGTTTAATTTAATTAATACTCCTAAGTGATGATATAAAGGTGCCCCAAGTTACAGAGAAGGTAGACGAACACGGGGACACTAAAGTGTGTAACCAATTTTAGGTGTCTACACTAGCACATCACTCGGCCCTAGACCGAGCACTCACTTGAAGCATGCAAAGGTACCGGGCCCCTCTTTAGGGTTGTTTTTGTAGGATGTTAGCATGGTGAAGACTTAAAACACTTAGATATATGACTAATATATCATTCTGATACATATTGAGATATAGGTCTTAAAGTATCATGAATCAAACAATAATCATAGCAAGAACATTCATACGGTAATAAACTATACCCATGATTAACACCTTGATTCAGATCTAATAACCTCCATTATATTAAATGCCTTAATACACGAAGCTTATTACAATAGATAATACCATAGTCTATATGCGCATCGATTTGGTAGCATAACCTCACAATAACTCATTTCTCACATATATATCCTCACACACCTATACTATGTAGTTTATTACATATTTATAAGGGTGGGGACTTTCCCTTCACCACTTATCTAATCCCAAAATAGGTCACATGTTATTATTAGCCACGCACCATTACAAAAATAGCCACACATGCAAGTGCGCTAATAATAGACTTCTTCTAGTTAACTATTAGTAGTAAATCTATTCTCATCCTATATCCATGTAAAGCGCTTTGTAGCCGATCCTCCAAAAATATCCAATGAATTTTGTGTAAGTATTTAACTGGTTTGTGTGTTCCACACGCTATCTCCAAAAATATCTCATCATCATGAAAACGACTAAGTCCCGAATCTGTCTCTGTCCTTAGTGTGTGATTCCTTTCCGATCCTCCTATGCTTTTGAATGTTCTCTACTCTTCCATGTGAACCTTTTGTATGTTATTCACTAAATTCCATACTTTAATTAATCAACAAATGCCCAAAGTATCCTTCTAGGCACCTCGGTATAGGAAAATATCTAAGCTTACGCCCTTCCCGAGGTTGTTCATCCACAACTTTCCCGGTCAGTATATCAGCCTACTACAGTCTAGCACATAGTGAGGTAAGTTAAATTAAGGTTAGTACCATGTCCCTCTTATTTCCATTATTTTAATACATTCAAATATTAAAATAAAATATTTAGATCTAACATTTCAATATAACATTTAGTTTCTATTTAGATTAACTCATAAATAAGAAGAAAACCTTTCTTTCTATCTATTTTTAGTTAATCATTTTGGTGAACCCTACTCTTTGAACATTTTTCTTTTGGATCCTCTTTCCTACCTTGGTGGTTACATATATTTCTTCTTTTCTCCCATCATGTCTCATTTTAGCATCAATCCTATCTATGATGAGGCTTCCATAGCTGAGCTTAAGGCTTTATATAGTTCTCCTATGATTTTACGTGACGATACACAACAAGCCCTCTTGGAAGGCCAACAACATTTGCCAATTAATCTTTCCAATTTCCTATAGGTATATGCCTTGTTTGCATGTGGTTCTTCTTTTGATCTTCCCCCTGATGATTTAGATGACTCTATCATTGATTATTTATTAGGCATTGATCCCCAATCAGGTGTACCTCCTACCTCTACTCTAGCCACTCCTATAGCTACTCCTATGTCTTCTATGGCTTCTGATAGTCCTCCTCACACATCTCATTCGAGCATGCATTCTCCTTCGTACTACATTGATGATACTATTGATTTTTTCGCTTACCGTAACATTATTTCTAGCACCTCATCTTCTCCTAATGAGCACCATGGGTCTCCTTCTTTCCATATTTCTGCATATGACTCTCCTACTCCATTGTTATCCTCTCCTAAGGTTGCATCTACTATTGTACATGAGTCACCCCCTGCTATTTCTTCTTCTTCTTCTATCCCCATATCCTCTACCTCTCCTACTACATCTTCACCTATTGATGTTTCCTCCTTGCTCACCACACCTACTAGGGATTGTGTTGATACTAGTCTACTATAGCTCCTACATCATCATCTACCACTACTCCTTTAGCATCTGAGTCCACTATATCACCTCTTGACATCCCTATGATCACCCATAATGGAAAACTTCAACTACTTAATACATTATTTCCATCCATTACCATCCCATCATAGGATATTTGATCTCTCATGCATGATATAGAAAAATTCTAATCGTAAGTTCATACTCTTACTTTAGAAAGTAGAGCCTATTATGCCTCTATTGACAACAAATCTTTGCATGGAAATCATGTTCCTAAAAATATTCATAATTCCACCTTCCCTAAATATTTTTTCATGCCTAATTTTGCATGCTTGTATGGTACCATTGATCCTCATACTCATATCCTACATTACTGGACACTTATGGCTGATTACTCTAATGATCGCTTGTTGCTTAAGGCATTCTATTATAGTCTTACTGATGAGGCACTACAATGGTACACCCACTTACCCTCTGGGTCCATTAGAACTTTCTATGACATGGAGGATGCTTTCCTCCATCACTTTATTCTTAACAATGGCCCTAGGGTTACATATGACCACATTCCTACATTACATCAAGGCTCCTATGAACCTATCCAGGATTATATTTTATGATTCAATGCTTGTATACACCAGCTTATTTTCCATCCTAGTGACTTAGAAAAACAATTCATATTTTGTCATGGTCTCACTCCTCCGCTTAAACAAAGGTTACAATATGACACTTTCAATTCATTCATTCTCTTGCACTAGAAGGTTTTTGATCTAGCACAAGATATTTCATCCTCACATGTCGTTTAACCCCCACATATTTCTCTAACAGTTCCATTTTATGCTCCTCCACTCCCACCGCTAGTTGAAAATCTAAAGAAATCTCCACCCTTGTCTAAAGTGCATTTCAAACAAGCTCAACCCTCTTCTTCCCCACCATTACATTCTTCTCTAGCTCTACAGCAAGCTCCTACTTCCACCACTCCACCTCCTTCATGAGAACCTTTTTATTTATCTCCTCACACTTGACCACATGATGTGCTTCACATATTACTCAATGAATGATTGATTTGGTTACCCTCTAACCAACATCATCCCCCACACCGCTTGCAACATCAACATGACCAACATTATTGTAATTATCATCACATCTCTGGCCATAGGGATAATGATTTCCTTTCCCTACATGAGAGGATTAAAAGGAATGATAACCAGATCGTACCAAGCCAAGAACTCATATGCTAATCAAACACCATGATCAATAAGATGAAATAAATTCACTAGAATAAATTTACATAAACCTTTGCAAACAAATGAGTAAAAATATCATGTATTATTATGGAACTCAATGAAATACAATGAGAATGGGCCTTTCTTATATAGGTAAGGAATAACAATGTAAGATCTAGTCAATGTCGTAGATCAAGCTATAAATCAAGGAAAGAATTAGTCATCAAATAACTAGTCAAGACCATAGATTTAGGAGAGAACTAGACATCAAGGAGCTAGTCAATACTATAGATCAAGGAAAGAACTAGTCAATACTATAGATAAAGGAAAGAACTATACATAACAACTAGATAATATCCCCTAACATCTAAATAAATAAAAATAAATATCCACACACAAGTGGGTGAGGATAAATACAATAAATGTAAATAAAGTACATTGGTGAACATGAGCTAAGGTAAATACCTACTCTAACACCCCCCTAAAGTGAAGCTAGGGTCCAAAATTGAAGTGGCATATCCACAATGCGAGTCTCAAAACTAGGCCTAGTGAGGTACTCATTTACAATATATCCATGAAGAAATATTGAACCAAAATAAGGAAATAATACTACTAGAAGGAAAGATAATGAAGAAGAAGGAAGATGTTCTCACGAACATCCCCAAGAATTTTTTTGAAACCCCAAGCATACCACGTAACTAAAGGTAGCGAGGTGATGTAAAAGGATTTGTAAAGATGTTCACAACCTCCTATTGAGTAAGAATGTACTCCAAGCAAAGAAATCCATCATGAATGTGTTGATGAATGAAGTGGATGTGTATCTCAATATGCTTGGTCCGTTGGTGCTCAACTGGGTTACAAGAAATGTGAATTGTACTTTGGTTATCACACCAAAGTACAGTCAGTGAATCCTATGGGAATCCAAAGTCTATCAATAACTGTTGAAGCGAAATAATCTACTGACTAACTATAATTGCTGCCCTGTACTTTGCCTCTGAAGATGAAATTGTAATAGCTTGTTACTTTTTACATGCCCAAGAAACTAGAGAAGAACTAAGAAAAAAAGGTTAGCCATAAGTGGAACTTCTATCATCAATAGAACCTACCCAATATGACTATGTATACCTAACCAAATGAGTAGAACCCTAGTGTAGTGTAGAACAAAGTGGGAAGTGCCCTGTAAATATCACAAAATCCTTTTGGAAACCTACCAATGAATACTATGAGGAGAATGTGAAAAATGAGATACAATCCCTACTACAAATGAAATATCAGGGTGAGTATGGGTCAAGTACATGAGACTCCCAACTAAGTACTTATACAATGTAAGATCACAAACTAGTGTGGTACATGTGGAAGTAAGAGTAACCCTAGACTAAAAAGGAGATGGACTTGGCTTGAAATCAGCTGTATAAAAGCTTGAAGAAGATCATGGGTGTAATTTTGCTAACTCAAATGAATCCCTAAATCTATCTGAGAAATATGCAAACCAAGGAAATAATGCAATAACCCAAGATCTATCATGTCAAATTGTGTAGAAAGAGCCCTCTGAATAGTCTGAATGTGGGAAGAAGAGTTGTCCAGTAAGTAACAAATCATCAACATACAAGACAAGTATCACAATATCCTCACCAACATACCTTGAGATACATAGTATGATCTGAGTGGCAACAAACAAAACCAGTATATAGAAGAAAAGAATCCATCTTCTCATACCAAGCCCAAGAGGCTTGTTTGAGGTAGAGAGACCTTCGGATCCTACAAACAAGAGAAGAATCCTAAAAAAATCTAGTAGTTTGCTCCATGTATATTTCCTCTTGTAAATATCCATATAAGAAGGAACTCTTCAGTCCATTTGGTATATGGGCCACACCGTGATGTATTAATAACAAGTAAAGGTGTACATATTCCATCTTGGAAATGGGTGAAAAATCTTAGATTAATTAATACCTTTAACTTGTGAAAAACCCTTTCCAACAAGACAAGCCTTATACTTATCAATGGACCCATTAGCTGTGTATTTGGTTTGGTATACCCACTTACACATAACCATATTTCTTCCTTTAGGAAGAGATACTAAATCCCAAGCATGATTCTTCATCAAAGAAGAATACTCGGTTGTTATCACATCATCCCACTCTTGTATCCCATGAGCCTTTGAAAATACTGTGGATCCTCAAAACTACCTAACACAAAAGCCTAGAAACCTGTAGAATGTGTGTGATGATGCCCAGTGGGTGGAAGATCTGTATGAAAGGTATTACCTCGTAAAGCGTAGTATGAGCCACTTAAGCATAGTGACAACATCAATGGGAATAGGATTGTCAATGACATCTATAACCTCCTCATCAACCTCCTCAAAGAAAGGATCCTCAAGATGAGATGAAGAATTAGGAGTGAAGTGATAATCAAATTGAACATGTGTTCAAAAATAATGTCATGAGTATCGAGAATCTAGAATTTGATAAGCTCTCATGTCCTCACAATACCCTACAAATATCAAGGGTTTTCTCTTCTTATCCAAAACTTTAATTTTATTCTTTGGAAAAAAGGCCCAAGCATGGCACCCAAAGATTTAAAAATGAGACATCTGGCTTAGTGTTGGACCAATCTTCCTCTGGAGTCAAATGCTCAAGTTATTTGTGTGGTGTGCGATTCTGAATGTAGTTAGCAAAATTAAATGCTTCTTCCCAGTAGATGGGAGGTAAATCTCTAGAATGCATCATATAGTTAGCCATTTCCTTTAAAGTTATATTATTTCATTTTGCTAAGCCATTCTATTGTGGAGTATGAGGAACAAAATTTTGGTGAATAATGCCTTCAGTTTCAAAAAATGAGAAAACTCTTTTCGAAGTACTCCCCCATTATCGGTGCGAAGGTTCTTTATGCAACTAGAATATTATTTCTCAACCAAATCCTTGAAGAATTTGAAGTGTGAAAAAACATCAGTTTATTACTTGAGAAAATAAACCACGATGTACGAATAATCAACCAATGATATTAGGTCTCATACCCTTTTTTTCATTAAATGTCAACCTGTGGATGTAAGCTTTTCAAAGGGCTCTGAGAATATATGCTACAAAGACTTTGAGGAAAGGGATAGAAATCTCATTTAAAGAGTAAAAACTCAACACACATATGCACTCATGAACTTTGAGAAATAAAATGAATAACTAATAATCAATCCACACAACATAAATAGGAAATGGAGGAATAGGATCTTCCTACAATTCCTTCCGAGGGGGCCCTTCCTCGTGTAGAAGTGAGTTCGATCCTACCCTAGAAACTCAGAACTGCTCAAGAAGATAAATGATTCATCTATTGAGCTATAGCAATTAAAGATTGCTACAACAAAGAGAGATTACAATGAATTCAAGAGCACAACTCACATTAATATATTCTATCTTCACACATTCATAATTCTACCTTTCTCACACAGCTATCACTTCATTCCTCAAATCTATATATCCTCTATCCTTTGTCTCTATATATATATATATATATATAGACAGATCACTAACTTATTCTATACTAGGAATATGATCAAAAACCACTCAAACAAATTATAGTTGTTTGGTTTCATATCTATTAAGTGAAGACAACTAATTCTGTCTTATTTACATGATAGGAACTAATTACAAAACTACTTAACAAAATAACCATAATATTACATATGATGCGTTAGGATAGCTGGCACTTTTTGTCTTATGCTGCGGTGTGAGCTGGACAAGTTCTCTTTGGCTATGGGTAGCTGGAGGTGCATACTTGCTATGTTGCTACAGGTAGTTCTGGAAGATGCTACGGGAAGGCTTGGAGCTTGCTATGGGTAAGATAAATCACCCGAAGACTTTTTAGACTTGTCCAAACAATGTTGCCACTTGGTTAACTGTTCTCTAGCTTCATATGCTCAGCTCCATATTCTTCATGATGCCTCATTGTTTGTTGAATGCCACGATTCCCTCTTATCATTTCCCCAGGTAGTGGCTATGGGGCTGTTGTTGTAGAGGAGCACACAAGCACGGTGGCTACGGAGCTCTTTGAGGAGCATTGCCAGAGTTGCTACGGGTTGGGCCTACTACTTCAAAAGCTTATGGCATCTTGTAATTTGTTCATGGGGACATCAGAAACATCATTTTGCACAAGAGACAAGATTCACCATAGTAAATAAGTATATTAAATCTTAATGAACATATAAAACTAAATATATGCAAAATCATAACTTTATCTCATATCAACCATCAAGAGGAGATCAAAGTCTCAAAACTGTATGTGCAAGAGGCTTCAAAAAGGATTTAGATGAGGCCAAAACATGCCAATATGTGGCCTCATCACACCCCCAACTTATCTTCTTGCTCGTCCCTGAGCAAGCTGGCTCATCTTGAGGGCACAATATTTTTTGTAGTCATAGGGGTCTTGATTACCTATCTGGCCATATCCATAGAGACCTCCCCTTATCCCAAGCTCATGCCATAAGGCTATCTCTTTTTCTTTGTCCAAAGGTACTATTTCCCTCCAATCTGGAATGGGATACTAGAAGATGGGAGGATGAAACCTCAATCCTATCCATCCTTCCTTTTTCATTCTTACTAGTTCTATGTAATCATGCACCCTTTTTAAGGCCTGCTTAAAATTTGTAGGTGAGTTTGGCTCTTTATTTCTCAGTATAGTGGGCAACTCATCCCATCTTGATTTGTAGGATACATAAGTTGTTTTACCTTCTTTATCCAGGAATATCAAATATCGGTTCTGGACAGCTATCCACCTTTCCTGACCCATGTAGCCAATCTATCCTCTGATACAAACTCTACCCATTCTTCTACAATGTCCTCAGGGTAACCACTTTCTCCCCTTATCATTAAGGTGGACTGTTTTTCCATTTCTAGATACTCATCTGCCTCTTCTTTCCTTCTCTTCTCATTTTTTAGGTAAGATGTGAAGGCATCTAGAAGTATGTCACCTAGGTACATGTTAGGATTCCACTTTACATTAGAAGGAACAACAAAGTTATGAATATAAAACTCACTCAATTGTGCCTGATGTGGGGTGATCAATGTAGGATCAGATACTCTATACATGTTTAAAGAATGTTTTGGGGTCACAGCACAGGGAAGGAAGGTTATTGTATACCTTCTCATATCTAAAATGCAACCATTTCTCTTAAGATATCAGATAGGGCATATACTGTGGTGGTGGAGGTCTGCATTCTAATTCTCCTAGTAGCATTCTAAAATCCTAGTAGAAAGATCATACATATTTTCTACTTTCATCTTGAGTCCTCTATTTCATCTTGAGTCCCTTATTTTCTGCTTCCCTTTTTCCACCTTCTCCACCAATGTGTCATGTTGTTTGCCTTGCTTCAACATGCCCTTTAAATCTTTGTACTAGCCTTTGAAAAACATTATAATCCTCAAGAAAATTTTCTTCTAAGAATGTATATAGGTCATCCTTAGGTCCAACTGAATAAATATTTTCAGAAGTGAGGTCAAAATGTATTACCTCAGGCTCTACTGTAGGTTGTCTCTGTGCTTTATATGGGACCATTTGGAGTAAGGACTCATTCTTTCCTCCTTTGTATTTACCTTCATATTTTGGTTCAGGTTCAGGTTCTTCTGCAGGCTCTTCTTCTTTCTCTTCTTCCATGGAAGTCTTTTCCAAGGCTTCTACTACTCCTATCAGGGCATCCAATCCTCTTGTTCCCTCTAGGTTTCTTATGATGTTTCTCAAAATGTTGATTTCCTCCACTGCTTGCTCCAGAGTTTGGAATTCAAGGTTCTTGTTTCCCTTCACTTTTCACCTCTTCAATTTCTGCCTGTTGTGGTATTTGAGGAGGTATTTGTTCTTGCTTCTCCTCTTCTTTGAACTTGTCCATCTCTCTTACTATCTCAAAACCTTCTTTTGTGATAAAGACTTCTTCCTTTTTCTTCTTTGGAGGTGTTTCTTCACTGATTTCTATGGTCTCTATTTTGTGTTGTTCTTTTCCTCCTTATCCTGTGAGATCTTCTTACAACTGTTATTTTTCTCTTTTGTTCCTTCTTGGGGGTAACTTCTTCTACTACCTTTTCTTTTCCTTTTTTCTTAGGTGTTGAGGTAGTCTAGTTTCTTCAGGTGCCTCCTCTACTATAGGTGTAGGGGCTTCTTCTTCCTTTTCCTGCATGTTATGCTCTCTAGTAGGTGATGTTGCCTCTACACCTTTCATCTTCTTGGAGACAGAGCCCTTTGATTCTGTAGACAGAGAGGCATTTGTTTCTTTCTGAGGGCTACTTTTCTTACTCCCTACCTCTTCTGTGGTTTCCTTCTCTGTGGAAATGATGAGCCTCCTCCTTCTTCTACCCGTAGCAGTAGAGCTCCTAGTATTTCTTGCTATGGGTATGCTAGACTCCTCTTCTCTCTCTCTAGGGACCCTTATGATATGCTTTCTTTTTGTCCTCCTTTCTTGTTGTGGCTGTTTCTCAGGGGTTTCTTCTTTTTCCTCTCTTTCTTCAGATTTTTCTTGACTCTTCTCTTCTTCTGATGTTGCAGGTGGCTGGTCTGGGATTCCCAATTACCTGGTTTAAATCAATCCTGGGCTGGATGTTTTGGAGGCCTTGCTTGGTGATTAGCCAGATCAGACAGTGATGAGACAAGGCATTCTTCACCCCTTTCTGATATTCTTTTTCCATTTTCTTTAGGCTACTCATCAAGTGGTTTGGGACATTTATTACTACTCCATGCCTTAAGTGATTTAAGTATTTAAATTGCATTGTATAGAGTAGGGAATACCTTCCTTCGCATGTGAAGTATTTGATGATGAATGTAACAATTTCTCTCTCAGGCCTCAGGTAGGCTTCTTGTCTCAATACCCCCTTTTGTCTGATTGTATTGCTCCCCTTGGAAGAATTGTTGTCTGATTTGTTGTGCATTGGGTTTCTCCTCCCAATTTTCTCCATTTTGAGGGAGTCCTGTCACTTGCCCAATCAAGTCTTTTGTTACTGGAAATGATATGCCAGCTACCGTGGCTTGTTGTCCATCGAATGTGCTTGCAAATTTCTGCTCTCTCATTCGAGTACTCGGTTAGTAGCTGGAAGTAATTTTTCCATCAGCCCATTCAAATATATCCCAACAATGAGGGTTATTTCTCAAGGGTGTGACATCGGTGGGCTCTCTGTGAACAATTGTTCCTCCCATAGCTTCTGTAGACAAGTTTTTCTTTCTTCTCTCTATGTTGCTTGTCACCCTTCTCTATTTTACTTTATCACATCTCAGGGGCAATCTTTAATTGTCCCCTATAATCGAGGTGCATGCATCATTACTTCCTTGGTTCTCATGTTGAGGGTAATTAAGTCTACCCGTAGCGAGATCCAATCCTGCCTCCTCCCCCGGATAGTTGTCACTCATCCCGAGTGAAAAAAATGTTTCACGCGTGCCATATATTTATTGCTGAAGGAACTTTATTAATGTCCCCTCATGATGGTGATAGAAAAAGAGTAAATGATTAAGGCGTATATTTAATTTTAACATGTCTTTTCAAGAAATAAATACTTACTACTTGTAGATATTACCTTTTTACCTTAGTGTCACCTATTTGTTCTCCACGTGACACCTTTTTATGAAAATATGATTTGTGCAAGGGTTTGGCGTGCAACACTTCTTCCAATGAGTAATTTGATTGCAAGGATCATCTGAAAATGATTGCTCTCCTGGAATTTGTTTATGCATTTTTATGCTTATGTAGATCAGACATGAGGTTCCTCTTGGACTTGGCTGGAGGTCCTTGTTTCTATTTATGCTTCTGCAGTATGTGAAAACCTATAAAAATGATACCTCCTTGCATGATGCTTGTGATTTTTAGAAACTTACATTCCTTCCTCTTTTGTATGATGCCTGCAAGTTTAGAGTGGATTTGTGCATCCCTTGTCTTGACTACCCGTAGCACTACTTTGTTGCAACACTCTGAAATTGTGCCCATAGTGACCATGAGGTGGCCCGTAGCATTGAACAGTAGTAGGATTTAACCAAGGGTTCACCTGTAGAAAGCAAGGAATGTTTGTAGGAAGGGAAAGAGTACCTGTAACATGAATTCTACTTTGTGCAATTGTTTGTGACCCAATTTTGCCTTACCTCATTTTGAATATGCCTGTGGCTGTCCAAAACTCTACCTGTAGCACTTTTAGAAAGTTGCAACAACTGGAAGGTTACCCAGCAAGAAGAAGGTTGAAGGTTACCATGCAACATTGGAAGGTTTACCCCAAAAGAATGGAAGGTTACCTGCACAGAATGATAGAAGGTAAGCAAATTGAAAGGTAAGTAGCTGGAAGTGGAAGTGGCAAAAGTAGGTTTGGCTGAGGTGTTTTTCTTCCCATTATTTTTTTTTCCCTTGAATGGCCAGAGTTGGTTTTCCATTCAGGCCCTTTTCTATAGTTTTGAGCAGCCAACAAGCTGGTTTTCTACCCAAAATCTACCAACAATGCCCAAAAAGGGTTTTTTTCATTGTTTTTTTTTTTTTTTTTTTTTATCCTACTACTGCTGTAGTAGGATGTTTATTATGGCCTTATTAAGGTCCATATACAACATTTCAATCTTCTTCCCATGGGAGGTAGAGATCATCCTCCCTTCCTTCCTCATCAATCTCCTTTTCCTTTGAACTTGGTGGGTCAATATGAGGGTTTTTCTACATGGACCATTGCTGTACTTGCTGTGAAAATTGCTCCTTTGATAAGGGTTTCTTGTATACTTTGAGTCTGTGACCATTAACCAGGAGTTTGAATCTCACTGGATCAATTGTTCATAGTTGGACTGCACCATTGTCATAGACATGTTCGATCTCGTATGGCCCAAGCCATCTTGTTTGCAATTTCCCTTTGTGATCTTTGTATTTTGAATCGAATAGTAGGGCCCAATCTCCATGTGTGAACTACCTAGGTTTGATGTATCTGTCATGCCATCCTATTCTTGCTTGTTGTATCAATTCTGTGTTCTGAAGTGCTTGTTGTCTGTACTCATCCAAAGCATTGAGCTGCATCAATATTTGCTTGTGTGCTTTGAAATATCAATTCCCAGCTCTACTACAGTCCTCAGAGTTTTGTGTTCAAATTCTATTGGCAGCATTGGTTTCTTCCCATACACCAGCTCATATGGTGTGAAGCTAGTAGTTGTTTTCCATGTGATTTTGTATGCCCATACAACCTCGTGGAGTCTGGACTCCCAATATTTTCTTGATAGATTAACTATTTTGGTTAGGATATTTTCTAATTCTCTATTCGTGACTTCAACCTAGCCATTGGACTGTGGATGGTATGGTGTGGACTTCTTATGTCTTATCCTATATTCTTCCACTAGGTCAGCAATGAGATCAAGTAAACTGTGGCCCTTGATTTGTAACTATTTCCCTTGGTACACCGTATCTTGTGAATATCTCTTCATATAAGAAAGCTGCTACTTTCTCATCTCGAGCATGTGTTAGTGCTTTTACTTCAGCCCATTTGGTGACATAATCTGTACATACAAGGATGTACTCTTTGTTGTTTGATTTGGGGTCTATGGGCCCAACAAAGTCCAACCCCCATTTGTCAAAAGGTTCTAGTTGCAGCTGAGGTTGTAAAGGCATCTCATCTGACCTTGTAGGCCTCCCCATACATTGGCACTTATCACAGTGGGTTGTATATCTATTTGCATCCTTGTGCAACGTAGGCCAGTAGTATCCTGCAGTCAAGATTTTGACTGTTGTTCTTTTGGCTGCAAAGTGTCCTCCACATGGCTCATCATGGCATGCTTTGAGAATGTCAACTACTTCATCTTCTCATAGACATCTTCTTATTACACAATCAGGTCCAGTATAGAAGAGAAAACCTAGAAATCCAAGAGTACTTACCACTTTTCCGTATCAAGGCATGCTTCTCTTTTGAGGAAAAGTGAAGTGGCAGTTGTCTGGAAACAAGGTAGTTTTGCTATATCAACAAACCAGGGTGTAGAGATAGCAAGGCGAAGAGGTGCTCATCGGGAAATGAGTCATCTACTATGCCATCCTCTTGATTGCTTTGTAATCTTGAAAGGAAGTCAGCTACAACGTTGTCTTTTCTGGTTTATCTAGTATAGTAATGTCAAATTCTTACAACAAGAGAAGCCATCTTACCACTCTTCTAGATACCGATGGTTTATTCATGAGGTACCTGATAGTAGCATGATCTGTGTGTATGAAATTTTGATAGCCTGTGATGTAATGTTTGAACTTGTTGATTGCATATACAACCGCCAAGAATTATTTTTTTCCATCACCGTGTAGTTTAGCTTAGCTCTGTTGCTTGCATATTTTTTCTTACAAAGTAGATAGCATAGCTGAGATGGCCTTCTTTCTATCCTAGTACTGCACCTAGGGTAGTATCAGAGGCATCTATATGTATGTGAAAAGGAAATGCCCAGTCTGGTCCACGTAATATGGGGGTTGATATGAGCAACTGCTTCAGTAGATTGAAGGCTTCATTATAGGCGGGAGTCCATACAAACTCAACATCTTTGTTTAGCAAAGTGAACAATGGGGCTGCTATTTTGCTGAAATTGTTGATGAACCTCTCGGTAGTAACCAACATGACCCAAGAAGCTGTGTACATCTTTTTGTTTCTGTGGTACCGGTAGGTCCTTGATGATGGCAATCTTGGTTGGGTCCACTCTGATCCCCTTTTTAGAGACATGGTGTCCTAGCACTATCCCTTCCTCCATGAGCATGAAACATTTCTTATGACTTAGGGATAGGTGATTTTCTTGATAGTGTATTAATACTTTTTCTAAGTTATTCAGACATACCTCAAATGTGTCTCCGTAGATGGTGAAGTCATCCATATATATCTCTACACAGTCATGTGAGAGATCTAAAAATATGCTAAGGACTGCTCGTTGAAATGTGGCAAGCGCATTGCATAATCCAAATGGTAGGACAACATATGTGAATGTTCCCCATGGGCATGTGAATGTGGTCTTCTCTTGATCCTCGGGGAGCAATGCGGATCTGATTGTATCCGTTGAAACCATCTAAGAATGCAAAGTATTTCTTTCCTGCAAGTGTATCTAGCACTTGATCAATAAATGGCAATGGGAAATGGTCCTTCCTTGTAGTTGCATTCAATTCTCTATAGTCTATACATATACGCCACTCACCTCCTTTCTTGGGTACAATGACTAATGGAGAAACCCAATGGCTATCAGAGATTGGATAAATGAATCCTACATCTAAGAGTTTTTGTATTTCAGCCTTGACTATTTCTTTTACTATTGGGTTCATCCGCCTTTGTGGTTGGTGTATGGGTTTGCATTCTTCTTTGATGTAAATGTGGTGTGTACACTTTTTTGGGCTGATGCCTTGCATGTCTTCATAGTCCCATGCAAAGGCTCCTTTGTTTGCATGTAATATGGCTATCAATTTTCTTTCTTCTTCCACACTTAATTTGTTATTTATGTGGAGTGTCTTGCCTGGCATTATTTCTATGGCTTTTGTGTCTTCTTGTCATTTTCTCTATGTTGTTGATTGATCACATGTGGCTGCAGTTGTGTGGTAGAAGTTGATGGAAGATCCTTTGATCACTTTCAGTTGGTTCATCTTTTGACCATAGATTAGAAAAAGGACAATGAATACAAGGAAATTCTTTAGGAGTGGATTGTTCTACCTGATAGTTGTTTTGTAGTATGTTGGAGATGATGGTATCCTCTTCTAGATCTGCCAATGTGCATGCATGATCTATTGTGTTGCATGGAAAATGGGTGCCTCTTCTTCTTCTTCAATCTAGACAGGTTGGTCCTTGTCTTGTGATACCTGTGCTGGGGGGTACAAAACCAATTGCTTGGTGATGTTCCCATTAGAAATCTGCATGTTTCTAGATCTACAGCTGATTAATGCATCTGTGGTGGCCAACCATGGCCTACCCAAAATCAGAGGATATCCTCCAAGTTTTGTTTTTGGCTGCAATACAATAAAATCTGTAGGGTACTCCCATGAATCTATTGATATGACCAGATCTTCTATGATTCCTTTGGTCATACTGTGGATCTATGTCTACCATTTGCAGCATTGTAGATGTGGGATGAATATGCTGCAGGTCTAATTTATGCATCATTTCCATTGTTATGACATTGATGGCAGCTCTAGATCGATCAAGGTATTATGGACTTATTGTCCATTGATCGAATAAGTGACAACTGGATAGCCTGGGTCTACATATTTTTGTGGTAGCATTCCTCCCAACATGATTTCACCAATTGTCCAATGACATGGACTGTATTAGGATCCTTCTTCTTCCTTCCAGATTTCGAAGGCACAAATCTCTGACTACCTTGGAATAAATGGGGACATCTTTAATGGCCTGAAACAAAGGAATATTTACACAAACATTCTTCAGCTACCCTAGGATATCAAACTCAGGTTTAACAGAAGTGTGTTGAAGGTTCAGGCATTCTAGGAAGGGTGGTGATATTGTTTTTGCATTCTCTTTATTGGCTGGTTCAGGATCCTCCTGTGGTTGTGATGGAATGGATATTGTGGGGTTTTTCATTATGGGTGGACTTGGAGGTGGTAGAGTTCTTCTGAACGTAGGTGGACTTCATTGATGTCCACTGTATAAGTGGGGTACTGTGTTATTTCAGCAGTACATGTTGGTTGAGCCAACTTATTGGTAGGATTTGGTACAAGGTTGAGTAGGTATTTGAGCCGGTCTTGTTGGTTGTGTATTTGGCATTATTGCAGGATGTTGTGGTTGTTGTGGAAACCCACCTTGCTGATTTCCCCAAGGTTGTTGCCCTCTCCATGGTTTTTGCCATGGGTTTGCAAGATTTTGTGGACCTTGGGTTGGCTGATTTTTCCATTGGTTGTGTGGTGGCTGCCATGGTTGATTTTGCTAGGGTGGAGTGGGATACTGCTGCCATTGATTGGGATTATATGGTTGTTGCATAGGCCAATGTGGGTTGGGAGGGGTTGGGGGCATCCAGGGATTACTCCAATTGGGCATGTTATTTGCATTTTGATTGAAAAATGATGATTGTGAAAATGGTGGATTCGATCCCATACCTGGATAGCTTGTCCTTGGCTGCCAAGGTTTCCTTTGTGCCACGTAGAACACTTGATCTTCATCTCCTCCTATGGCATGCAGCTACTATGGAATTTGGTTCTTCGATGTAATGCTTGCTACCTTTGTCTTTATGACTTGACACTTGCAATCAGCTTGCTTCTTCTGACAATCTGGGTAGTAGACTGTAAGGGCTTGGTCCATTGCTTGTTGTTTTTGTCTGGTGTGTAGCATATCCAATTGTGTGGCCATGTGGCTGATTATATCCATCTTCATGTCCCATAGTAGATTACTTACATCAGCTTTAGAGATCCCATTGGCTGATGCTGGCAGCATTTTGTTATTCAAAGTTTTCCCAATGTTGATCTCGAATAATTCTTCCCTAGTTGTTGTATCTCTTGAAGGTTAGCTGAGATGCATCTCCTCCACTCATGAGGTCTAAGGCTTCCAAGTAGTCATCTCAGATTCCTTTCAAAAATACCAGCTTGAGCATGTCTGGGCTGAGATTATTTTCTTATGCTTCTGTAGAGTGAAGGTGAACCTCTCCGTGTAGTCTTCCAAAGATTCATCCTCATCTTGAGTCATGTGGAATATATCATTTCTTCTAAAGTTTCTACCTTTGCCATATTCTGATATTTGGTCAGAAACTTTTTCTTCATCTCATCCCAACTACTGACTGTGTTCCCCCTAGTCCCATAAACCATCTTAATGTTGCATCCTTCAGGGTGGCTGGAAAGAGCTTGAGCTTTTGTTCATCCATTCGGTAATCGTAGCTTCGGCATAACACATCATACTCAAATAGGAATGTATCTAGATCCTCATTGGATGTCCCCTAAAGTGTGGGAGGGATGAGGGTGGGATATTCTTCATAGGAGTATCCTCTGTGTGGTTTCTGTAATTGGGAATTCAAAAGTGGGGGCAGCAGGTTCTCTACCTTCAACTTCATTTCTTGATGCTCGATCCATGGCGTATTTCCTTGTTATATGGATCCCAAGAGATTTTAGAATAATGTCCTTGAATTCCTGATCAACTTCCCCCTCGGTATGATAATGTATAGATACTTGAGGTGTTGTACGGTGGGTGGTAGTAGTTGCAGCAGAACTTGCTGAATTGAGTAGGTATTCTGGCATTCTTTCTCCTCGTGGAGTATGGGATTCGTTCGAATCCTCCTCTTGTCTTTCTTCCACTAGCATGGCCAAGGTCTTCTCTGCTTCTTGTTCTTCTTCTTGAATACATTTGCAGCTCCTCTGCCACTCTTCTTCTTTGTGTGGGAGTATACTCCTTGTCTTGGGAGATAAGTGGCTCCTCTGCTACAACAATTTGTTTTTGCTTTGGCAAAAATCTTCCGAACGAGTCTCATTCTCTATGCATAAATTTTCCAGCTCTCTCTCTCTTCTTTTTCTTTTTTTTTCTTTTTTTTTTCAACTATATGAGGGGTTGGTTCTTAATACTATTTGCAAGAAATTGAGTAGTGCGGTAATGACAATTTTATCCTAGAAAGTAGGAATTCTAGCTCCTAGAAAGCTTTTGAAATGACAGGAAGAAAAGCTGATCTAAAAAATAGGATGACTATTCTAGAAAGCATGAATGGTTATTCTAGAAAGTGGGAAATGAAAGCATGAATTGACTGAAAGTGGGAAATGGAATCACTTCTATAGTACTTGTATCTGGACACCTTCCCCAGAAATGGTGCCAAAATGATGTAGAATAATCAACCAATGATATTAGGTCTCATACCCTGTTGTTCATTAAATGTCAACCCAGGGGTGTAAGCTTTTCAAAGGGCCTGCAAAATATATGCTACAGTACTTTGGAGTGAAGTCTTTGTAGGCTAGAAATTTATCAAAGAGTAGAAAGTAATGCTTATGCAAATTGGAAAGTAAACTATGGAAGTTGTTGATCTGCAGATCTAAAACTCAACACACTATGCACTCATGAACTTTGAGAAATAAAATGAATAACTAATAATCAATCCACACAACATAAATAGGAAATGGAGGAATAGGATCTTCCCTACAATTCCTTCTGAGGGGGCCCTTCCTCGTGTAGAAGTGAGTTCGATCCTACCCTAGAAACTCACAGAACTACTCAAGAAGATAAACGATTCATCTATTGAGCTATAGCAATTAAAGATTGCTACAACAAAGAGAGATTACAATGAATTCAAGAGCACAACTCACATTAATATATTCTATCTTCACACATTCACAATTCTACCTTTCTCACACAGCTATCACTTCATTCCTCAAATCTCTATATCCTTTGTCCTTTGTATATATATATATATATATATATATATATATATAGATCACTAACTTATTCTATACTAGGAATATGATCAAAAACCACTCAAATAGATTATAGTTGTTTGGTTTCATATCTGTTAAGTGAAGACAACTAATTCTGTCTTATTTACATGATAGGAACTAATTACAAAACTACTTAACAAAATAACCATAATATTACATATGATGTGTTAGGATAGCTGGCACTTTTTGTCTTATGTTGTGGTGTGAGCTGGACAAGTTCTCTTTGGCTATGGGTAGCTGGAGGTGCATACTACTCTGTTGTTGTAGGTAGTTTTGGAAGATGCTATGGGTAGGCCTGGAGCTTGCTACGGGTGAGATAAATCACCCGAAGACTTTTTAGACTTGTCCAAACAATGTTGCCACTTGGTTAACTCGTTCTCCAGCTTCATATGCTCAGCTCCATATTCTTCATGATGCCTCATTGTTTGTTGAATGCCATGATTCCCTCTTATCATTTCCCAATCTAGTGGCTATGGGCTGCTTAGTAGAGCATGAGCCCGGTGGCTATGAGCTATGGCTAGAGGCAAGCTGGCTAGAGCAGAGAGTTGCTGCTGATGGGTTGGGGCCTACTACTTCAAAAGCTTATGGCATCTTGTAATTTGTTCATGGGGACATCAGAAACATCAATTTGCACAAGAGACAAGATTCACCATAGTAAATAAGTATATTAAATCTTAATGAACATATAAAACTAAATATATGCAAAATCATAACTTTATCTCATATCATAAAATAGAAGGCTATAAATAAATATAACCATATAACAATTAATAATTAAACAAACTAATTATGAAATGCATAATTAACCTAACATTCCCCCTCTTAATTTTGTGTTGTTTCAAGAGATGAGGAGAGGAATTCTCTGAACAACTCAAACTTGTCACGTGCAAGTGACTTTGTGAATATATCTACTCGTTGTTCAACTATTGGACAACTAAAGTTCTATATTATGCTTTAAGACATGCTCGTGTATGAAATATATATGTACCTCAATGTGCTTTGTTATTTCATGAAAAACTAGATTGCGAACAAATTTGAGGACAAATTCATTGTCCACATACAAGGTGGTCAGTTTGTCATGTGGTATTCCAAGTCCTTCCAAAGTATGTGACGTAGCCATATCACTTCACAGAAAAATTCACCTGCAGAATGATACTCAACTTCTATAGAAGAGTGAGAAACAAAGTGTTGTTTCTTGCTTCCCCATGATATTGGTCCAGATCCCATAAAGAACACAAACCCTAAAGTGGATTTTTTGTCATCAATGTTTCCTACATGATCTGAATCTAAATATCTTGACAAGAAGAATTTTTCGTTCTTCTTATATTCTAGACCAAGATCCACTGATCCCTTGAGATATCTCAAGATGTGCATTTCTTCTTTTCAATGACAAACTTTGGGTTCTGCATAGACCTGGATAGATAGCTTACTTGTAAAGATGATATCTAGTCTAGTGTAGGTTGGGTAAATGAGACTCCCAATCAACTACCGATAGAGAGTGGCATTTACCATAGGATATGGATCTAAATGAGATAACTGCAATTTGTTCTCCATAGGTGTAGTAATAGGTGTGCAATCCATCATCCTAAATTTCTTGAGCATTGTCTTGGTATATTTCAAATGAGAATCAAAGATTTAATTCTCTTTCGCCATACTTCCAATCCACGATAATAATGCATCATCACGGGATATTTCATGTCGAATGATAGGTTAAGATATTTCATCATTGCATCAATCATCCTCACTGAACTACTAGTGATGACTAGATCATCGACATGCACAATTATCACAATCTCTCCCCTTGATTTTTGAGGTAAATATTGGGATTGTATGGGTTTATAACAATTCCATGTTGTACAAGATGCTCATCAATTTTGATGTACCATGTGGGTGCCTATTTTATGTCATACAAATATTTCTTGAGTCTTTATACATTTCCTTCTTGACCGGGTACACCATATCCCTCAAGGTTGAGTCATGTAGACTTGTTCTTGTAAATCTCTATTCGAAAGTAACTTTTTACATCCATCTAATTGACTTTACAACAAAAATATGCATCTAGAGTAAAGATCATCCTAATCATTTTGATCTTAGTGGTGGGAGAAAATGTCTCCTTATAGTCAATGAATTCTTTTTGTGCATAACCCTTTTCTACTAGTCTCGCTTTATACTTCTCCGTTGTCCCATCTACTTTGTACTTTGTTTTGAATATCCATCTGCATCCCATGGGTTTCTTTCTTGGTGGAAGATCAAAAAGCTACCAAGTGTTGTTTTTCATCACTGAGTTGTATTCAACATCCATGGCACCTTTCCAAGATTTTGTTTGTATGGCTTCTCGCACTTTGTAGTAGGCTCATTGGATTCAATAACTCCACTCATCAAAGAAAATTCCACTTCTTCTCTTGCTTTACTACAAGTCTATGCTCCAGGGGTGGATGTATCTAGTGGATCATCCATTCTTTCATCTCGGAACATGATAGTATACCACTTGGGCATATGGTGAACTATTTTTTGGGTCGTGGTTCTATCTAATCATCACCATCATCCCCATCATCACTTTCATCATCAGTGGGAACATCAGATTCAATTTTTATAACTGGTGAAGGATCTAAATCAGGTGAGTCTGGAGGAGGAGACTCTTCATCCTTCTTCTCAAAAAACTCAACATCTCTGCTGGTGTAGACTTTCGTGGTCTTTGGATCTATCAATCTGTGCACCAAGAGTCTCTTCATTGTACCCCAATGAAGATGATTTTTTGTTATTTCATATCAAATTTCTTTATTTTCGATTGGGTATATGTATACTTTATTTGAACCCAAATACTTTGAGGTGTGTAATAGATGGATTCCATTATGACCATGCTTTTTTGGTTTTACTCCATCAAGAGCAATGTGGGAACTCTATTCAAAAAAATACACTATTGTATTTACTTATTCTACCCAGAATGTGTTTTCTAGTCGAGAATCATCGATCATGCATCATGTTTGTTTCCATGATAGTATGATTTCTTCTCTTAAAAACACCATTTTGTTGTAGTGTGTGTAGAGGAGGCATTTATCTACGAATCTCGTGAGCTTGTAGGTAGTCTTTGAACTCATTACTAGTGAATTCACCCCCTCAATCTGAAAGAGAGAGTTCTAATGTGATGACCAATTTCATTCTCAACAACCATTTTGAATTTCTTGAAGCTTTCCAAATCTTCACTTTTCTTGCAAACACAATATATCCACATTTTTCTCCAATAGTCATCAACACAAATCATGAAATATTGGAAACCGGAATGACTTGGTTGCATCAGACCACCAAGATTAGTATGAACCAGATCAAGCTTACCATGAGCTCAATACGTACTTTTTGGAATGAAAATCTATGTTGTTTTCCTGCAAGGCAGTGAGTACATTTATCTATATCCTTCTAAAGAGATGGTAAACCATTTACCATATTATGTCAACGAAGTGTCTCAAGATAGTTGAAACTTATATGACCAAGTCTCTGATGCCACAACAGTGTAGAGGTAGAGTTCTTAGCCACAAGTACCTAATCATCTCTGTCGACAAAATCAAGATGGAACATGTATCCTACATTAGAGGATATTTTAACAATTTTTGAGCCTCGTGATTTGTCTCAAATTAAACACATTTTCTTATTGGAATGACTATCAAAGTCAATTCTCAAGTTGTGATCTAGGAGTTTATTGACTGGAAGCATATTTTTGGTTAACCCAGGGACATATAGTACATCTCATAATCTACAGTTGCGTGAACCAAGAAGTAGAGAAATGTTCCCAATCCCCTGAACTATGTATGAAGAATCATCACCTAACGAAAAACGTTTTCTAAGGTGTGTCTCTCATTGAAGTAAACTAGTCTGTGTCCAGTCATGTGTCAAGTGGCTAATGAATCAACATACCAAACATCACTAGATGATGTGGATGGTTCACTTGATCGAGAAGTCTAAAGTAGTCTTGAGTATCTTAATGTTATTCTTCCTCAAAAATATTTCCTTCTTGATGGGGTTTTCTTTTCCGGTTCCCCTTTTTCTACCCTTGGTTGTAGTTTTTATGTCCCTTGTGAGATTGGTGGTGTCGAGGTCTAGAGATGCTTGATGAACCTTTCTTGTAAGTATTATACCAACAATATTTCAATTTATGTCCACTTTTGTAGATTGGACATTTTTGCTTTTGTTGCTTATCCCCTTGTTGATTCTGATTTTGGATTTTTTTTTATAGGAATTAGGTTTTCCTTTCCCTTTTCCTTTCCAATTTTGATGAGAATAAAGTGCCTGCTCCTCTTTGTCATATTTATTATACATGGATTCCTCTTGTTGCAGTAGGTTTACCAGCTTGTCAAAACTAACTGTCATATATGAAAAGTTTAGTGTTGTCACAAAAATGTGGTATGAAGAAGGGAGGGATATTAGAACAATGGGAATGAGAGCTTCATCTATGACCACTTCTCCCAGGGCTAGAAGTAAATTCCTCAACTCTACAAATCTTCTAAAGAAAGCTTATATTTTCTCATTTTTATTAAACTTTAGTGTGTGTAATTGACTCTACAAATTCAATATGACATTTTTGTTTTTGGCCTTGTATACTATGCTCAACGTATCTCGACGCTTCTTTTTCTAATTTGGCATCCGAATGTGGGGTTTCACATCATCGAGACACTCCAAATAAGATGACGAGTTTTTTTTCTAATCGATCTATCAAGCTGTCGTTGTTGTCTTATATCGAGTAGTTGATATGGTTAGAGTACCTATAGACACTGTAGTTTGGTCAAAGCACTATTATTCCTAATATTTCACTACCTAATATCCTTCTTGCAAATTGATGATACCTCAACAATTTGACTCCTCTAATTCATGGTTTACGACATTATTTTAGTCATATTTCTTCTATAAACCAACTAATAGGGTTAATATAGTCCATTATTAACTAAACCGTCTTCTCACCCTCTTCTATAGCACATTTACTAACTTCCTAGTCTATCAATCAATTTCATTGGATTGATTAGACCTCTCAAAACCCTCTTGAAACCTTAATTCTTCTCTAAATAGGATTAGCTAGTCTAACCTAGTTTAATTAACCCTAAACCTTGATTAACCTCTTCTAAACCTAGTCAAATCTTATTTTGACTCTCTAAAGTGTGTTTTGGCTTATCCTTTTGTCCCACATGCACCAAAAGTCTCCCATTTCTGATATTGGAAAACTATAAATAATCCACTACCTCTAGACCATTTTTAAGAACTCTCTTTCTTCCTAACATAAACTATAACATTTTTCGTAGGGTTTAGAGCTTATTTCATTTGTTTTATTGAGATATTTCTTTGTCATTGCACTACACACACAAGCATTGAGTAAATGGGAAGAACCATTGGCCTTGAAGCCATTAATGGTGAGCTCCCATTCTCATAATCACATAATTGATTGCTTAGAATCTACCTAGGTTCATTTTAAAGCTTTTAAGAGTAGAGGATTACTAAATATGCTAGATTTTCTTGTTTCTTTCAAGATTAATGTATACAAAGTGATGAATCCTTGTTTATCTCTTATTTGATGGTCCACTACCTAGTTTGTTAAAATCCTTTGGGGTTTCTTTAGAGATTCTTACCCCATGTCCATGGATTTTACAACTTTTCATTGAACACATTTGGCATGCCTAGTGGGATACTCACCATTGTCATCTCGGAGAATTTTTCAATATTTTTAAGTCCATTTTCATGTTTTCTAGGGGAAATAACTTTTTATTTACTTGATTTAATTTTTTAAGTGATATGAATCATCCTTCTTCATACGTATTTTATGGGTTTGATTTGGAACTAGGATTATTTGACTAACGTTTAACCGGTTTGATTATTGAAAAATTTCATTTCTGTGAATTTTGTAGGTTTATCAAGGGGTATGCATAGGTTTTATGGAGGGGAGTGTCTCCATCAAAACCCTAAGCAGACAGACGTTGAGTGGCCACACACCCATTTAGTCATATTTTTTATAGAAACTTCTTTTACAAAGGGTAGCATATTCATTGAACCATTGGCTTCTCTATTGATAGTCGAGGCATATTTTTGCCTCTGGATGTGTTGAAGTGTTCTTTGCCTACTACGTAAATTTGTCATTTTGGCTTGTAAGTGTACGGAAAACTATTAGCATATCCGTTGACTATCATGCATTCCTACTTCTATGGATGCATTGTTGTATATTAACATACTATGTTGGTTTCTAGTTTTTCTTACAGTGTCTCTATTGAAACCCTAGCGTACCTATTAGATAGGCCTGCATAGGTGTTGGACCCCACTATCAAAATTTTCTTCCACACATTCACATTGGTTAGGGTGTATATTCATTGGATAGGATGTAAAGGTGTCATTACGGACACGTAGATGTCGTCTTTAAAAAAAAAAATTCTCCTCCGAGATGTAAGATCATTTCTTTGGATTTTTTGATGTTTGTAGGGTTTAACAAGTGATTGCTCCTTAACTAGATTAGCCTTTCAAAATTTGGTTAAAACAAATTCTATCTTTTGCAAGCACGTTTAAAAGTAATTTCCACAAAAATTATTTTAGTGGAGTTTTCACATTGTGTATGCTCTTCCTTCGCACCTTTCGGTGATCTTAGGAATAAAAAACAACGTGTAAACTCTCTTTCTTGATATCAGTATTTGATGGAAAATTACTAACTCTATGTGTATAGGGCATAAACACTTGCCAAATAAAGAAGTCAAGACAAAGAAAAAACTTCTAATACACATGTTTTCATATAGCTTTCCAAAGCGTGTGCTACTTAAAACCACATTAAGATAAACAAGATAAATAACACACCATTTCATCTCACTTTGTATTCTAGGTTTTGAGAAAAGGTTACGTACCTATCCACTCAATTGGAACATAACCCCTTTGGAATAACTCCTTAAGCTACAACAATGGGGGTGGTTCTAGGAACCCTAAAGCAATCCACCACTGATTAACCTCATGGATGAAATAGAAAGTGCTCCACTTACCCACTTGACTAGATTTCACATTGAAAGTTAGAGTCAAAGTTTTCTACATCGCGACCCCATGACAGTACAAATCAATGCACTAGTTGCTCATTGTATCAAAAAGGGGTAAAGTAAATCTAAGATACTCCCAAATTAGTCATTGCAATTCTTTGGGTAAATCGAGCTCACTCCTAGACAACTTGTGACACCTAGTTGAGATATCTTATTAAGGAGGTCATTATGTCTTGGAGCCCACTTTACTAGTTCATTGTTGCATTAGGACATCACAAAGTGATAAATCACTTGGAGTCTTAACCTTGTTTCTCAAATAAGGAAAAGAGCCCATATAAGTTAGATCTAAGTGTATTTAATCACGGAATTAAACAATGTCTCACTTAGCTCATTTTCATTCTAGCCTTCGGATGAGGTAAAACTCTACCCAAGTGGCATTTCATTTATTTTCATCTTTTGATCTATACCCTTGTATTCTCACTACCATTTTTTGGGGTGAGAAGGAAGCATATGCCGATCCATGTTTGTGGCTAGTTTGTTAAAATGTATAAGGTGTGCAAGTATGTTTTCATGTCTTTGATAGTTATTTGATCTTGATTACAATAATTTCTTCACTACTTTGATTTCGGTTCATCAATTATCTCTCCTTAAGTTGATAGTTTCTACTCACATTCTAGTCACACAATCTTGGTACTTGCGTTGTGTTTTCAATTTCATGAGAACTTGACATAAGTCTCTTCATTGTGTGGTTATGCTACTCGTGCAACTAAAAATTCTTGCTATACTCATACTTAGTTTCATTTCAACGTCATCTAAGTATTTTTGAGAGTGTCGATATTGCCTTATATATACCAAAATAACATCATCTTGATACTAACACCTTGTTCTCTTAGTTAATGTAATAGGATAGTGTTATTATGCTATACATATTTATAACTTCCATTTTTCAGAAAACTTACCTTCATTAGCATTTAAGCTAGTTTTAATATACCTCGTCGAGAGATTGTGTTAGTACCACTTTAATATTTAGGCCTTGCTAAAATTATAGCTTGACCTACGTATTGATACGATATTGTCACTATCGCTTTAGACCCTTCACGAGAATCTTAGTTAGGGTATAGAATTAGAAAAATGACAATTCGAGTGATCCTTACATTTGAGTATTCATATGAGTTTTCTTTGAATTATAAAAACAATTGCATAGCATTACTTCTAGAACACACTAGGTTATTTCAACATCACATCAAGTGACTTGCAAAAACACACACCTAGGTTTCATCCAAAATTTGAAGCACATTTAGATGGAACCTCGTATAACTTTTTGACTAAGTGATGCATAGAATCATGAAGGTGGAGTCTAAACCAAATGATCGCAACTCAGGAGAAAACCCTTTTGAGTCCTTCCCATTTAGCGAAACAACTTAGCCCCTCTCTTTTCACAAGTCAAGGATGCAAAGCCATTGATCGATCATAGTGGAGAGGAGTCTAACTCTTATCAAGAACAAAACCAATTAAACCTAGGTCACTTTGACAAACTCCTTTATTACAATAGAGATCAAGTACTCACAAGAGTCTTAGAATTTGGGGCTAAGCTTCCATAGGAACCCGAAATATAAACCAAGGTCATTAATCATAAAACAAAAGAACGGATGTCCCTCTTAGACATGGATAACCCCTTTGACATAGGGTACACTTCTACTTCTAGGAAACATCACAACACCGTTGAAGGATACCCATCTAAGCCACTTGGTGATCCACAATGATCTTATTACAAAGTTTCATGTAAAGTGAAGATTGAGTGAAAATCCTCACCACCTCCCAAGTTTGATGAGGAAGAGGACCCTTTAATTGAAGAAGATATCCTTAAAAAACAAATCCTGAAACTAAGCCAAAAACTAGCAAACTTATGCTCTTCAATTAGGAATGTATACAAAGATAAACTCAATACAAAATCTAGTGAGTTCCACTTTGATCCATATAGTGACACAACCTTTAAAGTGGTGAAGGCACAAAGACCAATGTCACCTACCAAAGAACAACTACGAGAATTACCATCAATGAAATGAATGTTTTCTACGCTATAAGAGGGAAATGTAGGACATAGTAGGAAATATTTGTATGAAGAACTATGCCCTTACCCCTTTGATAAGGACATGTTACGAAAACCCTTCCCAAAACATTTTACCATTCCTAAATTTGATAAATATAAAAGTAAAGGTGATCCTCATGATCACATAAAATACTTTTATATGGCTTGTCAAGAGGTCACATACAATGATAACTTCTTAATGTGACTCTTCTCTTGTAGCTTAGGGAAATATGATTGGAATGGTTCTTTAGCATACCCAAGCGCTCCATTATAATGTGGCCCACGTTAGTAGAAAAATTTATATGGAATTATTACTACAACATGGAAAATGATATCACAATGAATGACCTCTGCAATGCAATGCAGAATCACAATGAGATCTTTGCAAGATTTTTACAATGGTGGCAAGGGTTGGCAATTTGTTTCCCTTGTGCTTTGCTAGAAAAATTGCTAGTAAGCATATTTGTGCCTAACTTAAACCTAGAGATAGCCTTCCATTTACAAATGCACTGTGGCTCTAACTTCAAAGAAGTTATAGATGAAGGCAATCAAATTGAAAAGGCCCTCATCATAAAGGGAACACTTAAACCATTTTTCAAAGAGAAACATGAAGCAAAATCCTTAGATAAATCGAAGTTATTAAAAAAACATGTTGTTGGAGATGGCATTACGAGACTCCATAAGAGTCCAAACCATGCGAGACTAGTTCACTTTTAAAGATCTCAAAATGACCTCACCCCAAGGCACCTACCAAACATATGTTCACACCATTAACAAAATCCCTATCTACTATAGTAAAACACATAGATAACATAAACATGGTAGAATGGTGATAGCGATGGTACCATACCTAGATGATGCTCCAAATCTTAGCTGGTTCAAAGAGTATGAGTATTGTGACTTCCTCTTTGTGTTAAAGGGCACAAGATAGATAGGTGCCTAAGACTATGTCATTACATACAAGACCTCATTAAAGAGGAAAAAATCACCATAGATTATCCCCACGACTCGGGAAAGGTTCCAAATGAGAAAATGGGTATCTTTAAATATCCCTTTCCTAACCATGCAGATAAAAAAAAAAGGAATCCAGATCACAGACAAACCTCCAATGACTATAAGACCACTTCCTATATTTATCCCACTAATGATAGCCCCTTTGATTCCATCATAGGATGCATCCGTTTGTTTGATGAATAGGTCAATACTATTAGGATCTTAGAAAGAGTTACTGCGGTAGGGACGCAACGTTCTCATTTGATCATACTAGATCCCCTACCTATCCCTCAAGAAGGTCAGTACAATCTAATAGAATAGTTAGAGAAGACACCCGCTAGGATATCAATCTTAGATCTCCTCAAAATCTCTACTACACATAAAAACATATTGTATAAAACATTGCAGAGTTCAGGAGTCTCTACCAATGTAGATCCCTCACACCTCCAAGTGATGATTGCACACCTTGGATCCAACGATCATATCACTTTTAATCATGTTGTAATCCCACATAACAACCCAGAACACAACTTATCCTCATATATATAAGTATTTGTTACCCACCGCAAGATAAAGAGAGTACTTGTGGATGGAGGATCTGATTTAACCATTTGTACTTTGAATTTGGTTAAATAGCTAGGCCACTCGTAAATGGATTTATGTGCCAAAACTATTACAATCATGGCCTATGATAATGAGGAGGAAGAGTCAGTAGGCACTATAGTAGTTCCAATGAAAGTAGGGCCAACTTTTTATGATCCATGCCATGCAAGACATTCCTTCAAATTTCCATCAATGTATCAAAATGTTCCATAAAGGACAAATAATCACCATTCAGGGTGATCTAGAACCATTTACACATTACAGAGCCTTGCATAGTTTTTCTTGTGCAACTTATGAATTCCCTTCTACATACATGGTTGTTCCTTTGCAAACAGAGGCTATCAAGGGATGTATAGATCTAGATTCACTCACTCTTTGTAATCAATACTTTCCCTCATTGGTTAACCCTTTCGCATCATGGGAAGTAACATCGAAAAATTTTCCCAAGCGAGCCATTCACTCTTGAACAAGATTTATTAATATCATATTTATTAGTGTCTCCAAGGACATGTGGTAAACCCTAATTTTAGTTCAAAAGCACTAGGAACAATGCCCTAAACCATTAGAGAAGTTCATTCCTAGTGGTTTCTTATCTAAGGAAAAGATGGTAGAAGATCCCACCGGCAGAGTACCTAAAGGTACTATGGCTTCATGCCATCAGGCCCCGCTATATGTCAAAGGCCACCATATGATGTACATCATGGGTTACAATGGGTTTGGATGTGGTATCAATGTGCAAGGGTGATTAGAACCCATTCCTATCCCTCACTTCAAGTTAAAAAACATGGTCTTGGAATAAGGCCTCATGATAATGTACCCATTGAGATTGATGCCACCTCTTCCAAATGTGAGGATGACTCATCTCATTTAGATAGTGACACAGATTCCCAATGTAGCCTCTACGAGGATCTTACCTCCACTAACCTATTCCCTGATTTAGCTATCCTTACCTTATCCAGATCTAAGCCTCAAACCAATTACCAAGTAACCCTTGTATATCTTGAACTTGTAGACTGAGATCAACAATTTCACGTTCCAATTGATTTATTTGAGAATGATGAGGAATTTATAGAATTCATGGGACTCAGGGATTCTATTTTGGTGGGATCACAAGAAAGGCTTTTCAATTCAACTAGAAACATGTGCATACTTTGGAGAATAGCAGATATGTGTGGAAACTTGAGTAAGAATCTCAAAAGCAAGAGTAAGGAAACCTTAGACAAACCTTGTGCAAGGAATAAACATAAGCCTCATAGTGAGGCTCTTTGAAATACTTGTAGATGAATAGAATGAAGAACCTATAGATAAAATGATCTATCCGTTCAAGGATGATGATGAGATACCTAGGAAGGTTGACCTTACTCTTTCCCCCAAATCCCATGTAGATAGAAGATACCTTTAATATGCTTGTGGAAGAAACCACCAGTGTTAACATTGGCTCGAAAGAGGAACCGAAAATGATAACTTTGGGAGCTTCACTCTCAACTCTGGATAAGAAGGTATTTATAGAGTTGTTAAGATAATATGGAGATATATTTGTGTGGTCATACACCTGATATGCCTGGTTTGGACCGAGGTAATGTCATGCACAACCTCATTATGCATCAAGATGCCAAACCCATCAAGAAGAAGTTGAGAAAGATGCACCTTAAAATTTTACTCCTTGTCAAAAAGAACTTGAAAAGTTATTAGTTTGTTGATTTCATTAAACCTATTGAATATTCAGATTAGATATCCGACATAGTCCTAGTTTAGAAGAAACTCATTAGCATAATGATCTCGCACCAACTTCCTTGACATCAATAAGACATATCCCAAAGATGACTTTCCCTTACCTAATATTGACATAATCATTAATTCCACCATTGGATATGAAATGTTGTCTTTAATGGATGGCTTTTCGGGTTATAACCAAACGAGGATTCAGAGGAGGATCAACATAAAATGGATTTCATCACCCCTTGGGGAATGTTATTTTACAAGGTCATGTGATCCAGAGGATCCTCACAGAGAAACACCAATCTAAGATCTTCTCAAAATAAGTTGCAGTCATTTTTAAAGCATGGAGAAAAATTATACAATTCCGACGACATCTTGTTTACAGGAAACGGAGCTCGTTTGCAAAAGTTATAGCTTGCTGAAATTTTTGGGCAACTGGCAAAATTTGGAGTTTTGTGCAGGTTGGACATGTGCACACTCGCCAAGTGTTTCGATTATATTGTGACACGTGGATGAATTGTGTGATGTACTAAAAAAATGGGTTTTGGAACGCCGAGTCTTGGACACTTGTTCTCGGACAAATGGACCCCGCTATTTCTGGTCTGGGGCCCTCGGCCCAGTTCAACACACTCAATTATGGAGGGGTGCCTTGGCCTCCTTCTCATTTAACCATTCAACCAACTTGTGTATATAAAATCCTATATTTGCCTTTGCGCCATGCATGTGGGACATTTAGGCATGCATTATTTAAATTATCCATGCCTATTTGTTATTAACCATTTCCACGCATTATCTATTTCCAATTTCCATGCATTATCTATTCCAATTTCCACACATTATTATACCACTGTTCACGCATTAAAATTTATCCAACTACCACGCATTATTCTTGGGATTGTTTTAGCGCCTAAAACTCAAACCATGCGCCATCCCCAAGAAATGCGCCCCATATAATGCGCCTCCACATAAGCATAAAGGTGGCTCTTTAGCCAATGTAAAACCGCCCTCCATGCATTTTTAAATGCTTACCTTTTTCATGCCCCCACAATGTGGGATAAAACTCTTAAAATGTGCCTAAGGAGAAGGAGGAGAAGTGGAGGGGATTGGAACAACTGACCTCCCATCCAAAAGTATAGGTGCCTAACCAATGCGCCAACTGTTTGGAAACAATATAAAAGGAGGTTTATCATATTTGTATAGTATTCGGGACTGTGTAAAATTATTGTAATGCTCATAACTTGAGCTAGGAGTGGAATTTGGAGGAGATGTAAAAAGCAACCCCTATTATTTTTAACAAAGGAAGACTGTGAGAAATTCAGAATTTTGTAGAATTCTTTGTAAAGAATTAGTTTCAAGATTTTAATAGATCGGTCCCATTTAACCGGACTCGGAGATGTAGGCCTCAAGCGCCGAACTCCGTTATCAATTCTTGCGTCGCCGAATTGCTGGTGAATCCTCTTCATTTCTTTCAATATTGGACAGTAGTTTTGAAGTTTTTATTCTTTTATTAAATTACAAAAAGGATATAATGCTCAAATTTTACATCGAAAATCAATACAAAGCAAGAAAATGTGTGTGCACAATTGCTAGTTAAATTTGGTTTACTGAGATCATTGGTATCGAGCTGGTTTTGATTGATTTTAGGTTCGAGTTTAACATGTTTTGGATTCGCAAGTTGTGTGTTGGATGTTAACAAGGTCTCGATCTAAGAATGGTGAAGGAGAATTAGTTGAAGGAAATCCCAAAATTGGTACCGGACGATCTCGAAGTCCTACAATGGCGGATGTAGAGGAAGTGGAACAAAACTTTCGTCAATCCTTCCAACAGATGAAGGAAATGGTGGAAGAAATGTACCAAGATAGGAAAAGGGAAAAGGGGACTAGAGAAGGTAAGAAAGAAGAAAGATATAGTTCGACATTCCAAAAAGAGACTCTTTAAAATCTGATTTTCTTTCATTAAAGTTAGATATCAAGTTTGAATTGCCTACGTATACTGGAGAGCTAAATGCAGAGAAGTTGGATAACTGGGTCAAGAAAATAGAAGTATATTGCAGGGTTCAGAGAATTGTTGATGATGAAGCAAAGATTCATCTGGAAACTCTTTGATGGGTGGCACAACACTCATTTGGTAGGAGAGTAAGCTTCGGGAAGTGGAAGAAAACAAAGGTATAGAAATCACTTCTTGGTCTGAATTTGTTTCAAATCTTAGGCAACAATTTTATCCTCTTGGTTATAAGCAACAAGATATGATGGATTGGCAAACATTAAGACAAACTAAGGGACAAAGTGTTCAAGAATACACACAAGAATTTAGGAAAAGGGCTTTAATTCTGGGAATTTCCTAAACACAGAAGAAACACTTCTCAAATATATTGGTGGATTGCATAGTTATCTAAGGCATATGATTCTTGCTTTAGGTTCTACTAATCTTGATGTAGTATGTGTTCAAGCAACCCATTTGGAAGCATGAGGAAAATGACAAAAGAGTCCTCTTTATCTTCTTTTAATCAGAAGAACAAGCAATCTAAAGGAAAAGGTTCGAAAGAACAAGGAAAAGGAAAGGGTAAGCATAAAACAAACTCTACTGTTAAGAAGGAAGATGAAAAACCATTTTGAAATCATTCTAAAAAAACCATGATGAGTCTAAATGTTGGAAATTACATCCTGAAAAGAAGCCTAAATGGATGGTTAAGAAAGGAAAAGAAAAGAAAACAAACACCGTAGTGCATGATCTTGGTTCGATTCGGTGATGAAACCAAAATCATAGCTATGGGTTTACAAGGTAAATCAACTCTTTCAATTTCCAACAATAGCACTACGGAGATGTTGCATCTTCTTCTAGTAAACAAACTATACCGACGATAAGAAAATAAATGAGCTTTTCCACATTAGAGTAATTTCAAAGCATACAAAAATTGATACTCTTTTATATAGTGGATCTCAAGCTAATCTAATTTCTGAGGAGGTTGTTAATAAACTAGGACTCAAAACTAAACCACATCCTAAGCCTTATCCTTTGGGCTAGGTTTGTGATGATTATGAGAGTAACTAAAACTTGTACTTTCATTCGCCATTACAGACAAGTTTATTGATGAGGTTAAATTGGATATTTGTGGGGTGGTTTTGGGAAGTTCTTATTTGTATGATCATAAAGCAATCTTCTATAGGGAAGAAAATAAATATTTTCTTGTAAAGGATGGAATTGAGTTTATTATTAGAGATCACCATGAAAAGAATAATCTATCCTTGGTAACTGCAGGTCAAATGAAAAGGCTTGTAAACTCAAGAAAAAGTTTTGTGCTCATGGTGGTCAAAGCCAAGGAAAAATAAAATGAGATGGCTTTTGAGACTTGTGATCTAAAACATAAGGATGAATTGGTAAAAATTGTTTCTCATTTTGATGATGCTTTTCAGGATCCACAGGGTCTACCTCCCAAAAGAGGGGTTTAACATGAGATACAGTTGCTTTAGGATGCACCTCTTCCCAATATTAGAATGTATAGGTTGTCAGTAGTAGAGAACGAGGAAATCAAGAGATGTAATGGAACTTTTGGCTCAAGGTATAATTCGTCCAAGTACATCCCCATGTGGTTCACCAATTATATTGGTTCCTAAGAAGGATGGCACTTGGCGAATGTGTGTTGATTTCCGTGCTTTAAACAAGATTACTATAAAGAATCGTTACCCTCTTCCTAGAATAGATGATTTACTGGATCAATTAAGGAATGTAATTTATTTCACTAAGTTAGACTTAAGAAGTGGTTATCACCAAGTAAGAATTGCAGAAGGTGATGTTTGGAAAACTACTTTTAAAATGAAATAGGGATTGTTTGAATGGTTAGTGATGCCTTTTGGTTTGTGCAATGCACCGGCAACATTCATGAGAGTTATGAATGAAATTTTTAGACCATTCATTGATAATTTCGTTATTGTCTACTTAGATGATATTCTTATTTTCAGTAAATCATGGGATGAACATGTTAAACACATCCAGAAATTCTTAGATGCACTAAGGAAAGAGAAATTGTATTTGAAGATGTCAAAATGTGAATTTGGATAAACATCTTTAATTTACTTGGGGTATATTATAGGAAATGGAGAATTGAGAATTGATCCTACAAAAATAGAGGTTATTGTGAAATGGCCTAGACCCACAAATGTGACGGAAATTAGAAGTTTTCTAGGTGCGGTTCAAGATCTTTGGAGGAAATTTATTGCTAACTTCTCATATATTGCATCTCCTTTGCATGCTTTGACAAGTATTAAACAGGTTTTTAGTGGGGAGGAAAACAACAAAATGCTTTTGATACACTGAAAGAGAAGATAAGTACCACTCCAATCTTGGCACTTCCGGATTTACAACATTCATTTAAGATTGAGACGGATGCTAGTGACTACGCAATGGGGGCAATCTTGATGCAGAACAAACGACCAGTGTGTTACCATTCAGAAACCTTTACAAGTGTGGTAAGAAACTATCCAACTTATGATAAAGAGTTGTATGCTTTGGTTTAAAGTGTTAAAAAGTGGAAACATTATTTAATGGGAAAAGAAACAATTATCCATATTGACCATCAACCGCTTCAATACTTACAAACACAAACCAAATTGCAGCAGTCTAGACATTTCAGGTGGATGGGATTTTTGCAACAATTTCATCTTGTAATCAGGTATAAAAAAGGTATTAAAAACAAGGTTGCCGACATGTTATCCAGACCACCAGTGGTAGTAGCATCTATCCTTTTTGAAGCTAGTTCTTTGGCTCATGTTAGTTACAAGGAACAATATGCAAATGATGTTTATTTTAGAGAAGTGTATGAGGATCTAGTAAGTGGGAAACAAGTAGGAGAAAAAGATTATCATTTGCATGAAGGATTATTATATCATCATTGGAAAACTTTGTATTCCGAAAATGAACGTGTGTGCATATGATTAGGAAGCACATACTTCTCTTATTTCAGGGGCATTTTGGTGTTAGTAAGACAGTTGCACATTTACAAAAATATTTTTATTGTCCTAGAATGCATGAACATGTAAACCGATATATTAAGGGATGTGTTCTTTGTGCCACAAGCAAGCCAAGTAATAGGAAATTAGGACTTTACACTCCTCTTCCTATTCCAACACGGCCTTGGGAAAGTGTTTCCATGGACTTTGTAGGAGGCTTGCCCATGACAGGAAAAACATGATTACTTATATGTGGTAGTGGATAGATTTAGCAAAATGTGTGTGTTGGTTCCATGTACTAAACAAATAACTGGTGAGGGAACTACACATTTATTCTTTCAGTTTGTTTGGGTTCATTTTGGTTTACCTACTTCAATCATATCTGATGGGATTCTAGATTTCTTGGGGAATTTTGGTCAACATTGTGGGGGTTAATGGACACAAAACTGAAAAAGAGCACTTCTTTCCATCCAAGACCGATGGTCAAAAAGAGGTTGTAAACACACATAGTGGTACAATTACTTAGGGGCTATAGTAACAAACATCTTAAATTGTGGGATGAACATCTTTATTATGTGCAACATGCTTATAATCGTGCTTTACATTCTTCTACTTTGAAGTCTCTATTTGAGACTTGTTATGGATATCTACCTAATTCTCCATTAGATATATATTATGGACATGAAACTGTTGTTAATGGTGCAAGTGATTCTGACAAGGCTAAAATATTTGTTCAGAGAATACAACAGGTTCATCAGTATGTCCGTGAACAATTGGAGAAAAGCCAAGGCCAAGTACAAAGCTAGGCATGATAAACATAGAACTGATCACAAGTTCAAAGTTGGTGATTTAGTTTGGCTTCACATCAGCAAGGAAAGACTGACAAGTGAAGGTAAAAAATTGAAACCTATACGGTATGGTCCATTCCAAATATTGGAAAAAATTGGTAACAACGATTTCCGAGTTAGATTTACCTCCATATATGCAAATCTACTCAGTTGTAAATGTTGAGAACTTAATATTGTATGAACCACCTATGATTGTTGATCATGATGATTCTAACATTATGCCTTCCATTGATGATTTTGCTCCTGAGTATCTTGATGAGTTGCAGGAAGACATCATTTTGGACAGGAAAGTAAGAACTTCGTGAAGGGGTGATATTGAGTATCTTCATGTTGGGTTCAAAGGCATGCATCCGAACAAGGCTAAATGGATGGAAACCGGAAAGGTGAGGGAGAAATACCCTCACCTATTCACCAATTAGGTTGACTTTTGGGGTCCAAAAGTTTCTCAGTGGGGAGGAATGATCCAGAGGATCCTCACAAGAGAAACACCGATCTAAGATCTTCTCAAAATAAGTTGCAGTCATTTTTAAAGCGTGGAGAAAAATTATACAATTCCAATGACATCTTGTTTGGAGGAAACAGAGCTCGTTTGTAAAAGTTATAGCTCGCTAAAAATTTTGGGCAACTGGCAAAATTTGGAGTTTATGCAGGTTGGATGTGTGCACACTCACCAAGTGTTTTGATTATATTGTGACACGTGGATGAATTGTGTGATGTACTAAAAAAATGGGTTTTGGAATGCTGGTCTTGGACACTCGTTCTCGGACAAATGGACCCCGCTATTTACTGGTTGGGGGCCCTCAGCCAGGTTCGACACACTCGATTATGGAGGGGTGCCTTGGCCTCCTTCTCATTTAACCATTAAACCAACTTGTGTATATAAACTCCTATATTTTCCTTTGTGCCATGCATGTGGGACATTTAGGCATGCATTATTTAAATTATCCACGCCTATTTGTTATTAACCATTTCCACATTATCTATTTCCAATTTCCACGCATTATTATACCATTGTTCACGCATTAAACTTTATCCAACTACCACACATTATTCTTGGGATTGTTTTAGCGCCTAAAACTCAAACCATGTGCCATCCCCAAGAAATGTGCCCCATATAATGTGCCTCCACATAAGCATAAAGGTGGCTCTTTAGCCAATGTAAAACCGCCCTCCATGCATTTTTAAATGCTTACCTTTTTTCACGCCCCCACAATGTGGGATAAAACTCTTAAAATGTGCCTAAGGAGAAGGAGGAGAAGTGGAGGGGATTGGAATAGCTGACCTCCCATCCAAAAGTATAGGTGCCTAACCAATGCGCCAGCTGTTTGGAAACAATATAAAAGGAGGTTTATCATATTTGTATAGTATTCGGGACTGTGTAAAATTATTGTAATGCTCATAACTTGAGCTAGGAGTGGAATTTGGAGGAGATGTAAAAAGCAACCCCTGTTATTTTTAACAGAGGAAGACTATGAGAAGGTCATAATTTTGTATAATTATTTTTAAAGAATTATTTTCAAGATTTTAATAGATCAGTCCCATTCAACCGGACCCAAAGACGTAGGCCTCAAGTGCCGAACTCCATTATCAATTCTTGCATCGAATTACTGGTGAATCCCTTCATTTCTTTCAATATTTTCACAATAATTGCAGTTTTTATTCTTTTATTAAAATACAAAAAGGATATAATGCTCAAATTTTACATTGAAAATCAATACAAAGCAAGAAAAATGTGTGTGCACAATTACTAGTTAAATTTGGTTTTTAGATCATCATGCCTTTTAGACTCAAGAATGTTGGGGCTACCTATTAACGCACAATGACTATCATCTTCCATGAAATGATGAATGGCATCATGGAGGATTATGTTGATGATATCTTAGCAAAGTCCAAAAGTAGAGGAGAGCACCATGAAGTGCTGAGACATATTTTCCAACGTCTCTGGGATTATAATGTTCGCTTGAAACCCAAGAAGTATGTCTTTGGAATTTTGTCAGGAAAACGTCTAGGTTTAATTGTTTCACAGAGAGGCATAGAGGTGGATCCTACAAAGGTTACAACTATCACAGAAATTCATCCACCTACAAATATTAAACAACTAAGAAGTTTACAAGGAAAATTTCAGGTAATCCATTATTTTGTTTGACAACATGTGGATAAATGCCACCCATTTACACATCTCCTCAAGAAGGATGTTGAATTCAACTGGGGACAAAACTATCAAAAGGCATTTACAATACTTAAATAATACCTTGTCAACCCACCTATTCTCATGCCACCTACCCTAGGTAAACCTCTCCTCTTATACATCTCATCTACCTAGTTTTCTATTGGTGCATTGCTTGCCCAATATGACCTAGACCATAGAGATAGGGAATTTTATCATATTATTTGCAGCTTGATTTCCTACAAACTAAATTACCCATAGATTGAAAAGGCATGCTTAAGAGTCATCTTCACCTTTCGGAAGATTCACCATTATCTCATTAACAACAAAACCAAGCGAATTTCCAAAGTTGACCCTCTCAAATACCTCTTTTCCAAACCCGCCCTCATGGGACGAATGGCTAATTGGATCATTCTCCTAAGTGAATTTGATATTGAGTTTGTAAACTAGAAGTCATTAAAAGGAAAATTATTAGATGATCGGTTGGAAAAATATCCTCTACTAGGGATGGAACCTTTGTCTTTGGATCTCGCGGATGCATCCATGATGTATATTGAAGATTCTATAGAATGGAAAGTCCATTTTGATGGATCATTTAATTTCCATGGATCGAGAGGAAGTGGTAGTGATCATCACTCCCGTAGGTTAGGTGATTCCGAGGGCATTCCGTTTGGGATTCAATTGCACCAATAACATTACAGAGTATGAGGCACTCATTACTAGTCTCAAGTTGGCTATCACTTAGAATATTAGATAGCTACAAGTCATTGGGGACTCCCAACTTATCATTAAACAAGTTAATGGTAAGTATAAGGTTAAAGATGAAAATATTGTTCCATACAAGAAGTTGGTTGGAACCTTGAAAGAATATTTTACACATATTATCTTTTAGCAAAAGCCAAAGTCACATAATAAATCAGTAGATGTTATGGTTACAATTGGGTCTCTCTTGCTCATTCCACCTCAAGAAAGAAAAATGCCTTTATTTGTAGAGCATTTACAAATACCCACATACAACATGCCGAATCTTATTTTTGCATGTGAGATTGTTAGTCCATCCCCCTTGGTATGACCCTATATTTAGATACCTAAAAATGACACATTTCCCAGGACATTACCCACTCGAGAAGAAATCCCTTATCTTCCGTATAGCCCATTATACCCTCCAATGAGGTACCCTTTATCATTGTGGCTATGATAGGAATATTCTTCGTTGTTTGGATGTTCTTGACTTAGTCCATGCTATTAATGAAACACACGGTGGTATTTGTGGAGCACACACTAGGGGTATGGTCTTGGCTAAGAATCTCTTGAGAGTTGGTTATTATTAGCCCACCATGGAAGAAGACTATTGTAATTTTTGAAGAGATATGAGCTATGCCAAAAGTATGGGAACTTGATACATGCACCAAAGCCACGAGGATTTGTAGCCTATTACAACACCTTGGCCATTTTTCAAATGGGGCATGAATCTCATAGGGAATCTCCACCCTTCTTCTTCAGATGGCCACACCCACATTATTACTACCACCGAGTATTTTACTAAATGGGTAGAGGTTGTTCCACTTACTTATGTCACTAGTGAAAAAAATTCCAAATTCACCATGAACCATCTCATTTGTGGTTATGGTATCCCTTCTTCCATTTTCACTAATAATGGTAAATCCTTGAAAAACAAATTGGTTAAGACATTTTGTCAACGCTTCTATATTCAACTCAAGTGGTCTACCCCTATTACTCCCAAAGTAATGGGAAAGATGAAGCTACCATAAAACCCTTGTACAAATCATACGAAAATGGTAAGTAAGATCAGGGGTTTGTAATTGGCACTTACTGAGATACATCCCACCCCCTGCGGGCCTATCGAACCTCCATCCACACTCCTACTAGTGTGACCCCATATTCCCTAGTTTATGGCACTAAAGCCATCATACCATTAGAAGTGGAGCTTCCCTCCCTAAGAATATATCTCCAGGATTATCTTGATAAGAATGAAGACTATAGAGTAGCTTGGCAGAGCTAGAGCTATTGGATGAAAAGTGTATAAGAGCGCTTAATCACCTCAAGGTCTACCAGAATAGAGTATCAAGAGGATATAACAAATGGATCATTCATCTTGAATTTGATGATCTAGTGTGATCTAGTGTTGCCAAAGATAGAAAAGAAGGTTAAGATTGAAGCTAATTGGCTAGGGCCTTATGTGGTGGTTGTTACGTATAGATCGGGAGCTTATAAAATGGCATATTCGGATGGTGGGGAGCTTAGACCTATGAATTCCATGTATCTCAAGTGATTATATACTTAAGTATGGAACAAATATAAGATAAGAACTAAAAATTAAAAACAAGCAAAATATGAAAAAATTGAGAAAACAAGTAAAAAAATAAGGTCATCCACATGTGAAAACCATACAATTGTGGCACAGTGGGTAGGTATTTGGGTGAAAACTGGTTTCCGACGCTCAAGGAGGATTCATCAGTCACAAGCTACTCTTGCATCTAGATGGATAACTCTCACCACTATCTAGGATTAGTTTCCTTTGCTAGGTCTAGGAACCCTACCAAATCTATCTCACAAAGTTGTGATCTAGCTTATTTGTTCTTGTATCTATGTGAAGAATGCACCTTTATATATTTCCATTTGACATTGGGAGCACCTTCAAATTCCACTTTCTTGTACATATGTGTGTGGAATTATGCCCTTTTTATATTCCCACATCATGTTGCAGGCATCCATGCTTCTTTGTCTTTATACATTGCTTTCAAAACATGACCTTAAAAAATACAAAAACACCTAGAAAGGGAATGCACAAAAACCTAAACATTCATAAAACTCCCCCTTGGATAAAAGCTAGACCAATTTCATAACATTGTCTTAGGAATCCCCAAAACAACATGAACAGAGCCATGAAAACTTATCTTTTAAGATGACCCAAAAACATTAGAAAATATATCAATGATATCCCACAAAAACAAGGTAGTGATTTAATTAATTTTTAGTTGTTAGTTTATATAGTTTTGGTTGTGGGTTTATTTTTGTTTTGTGATTTACATAATGGTCCATTTTCTTACCTTAGCGTGTATCTTGTTTGATTTAATTGTGTATTACATTAAGTTCACATGTAAAAAAATTGTTGTCTTTTTTATCATCATTTGTGTGCATCTTTTAGGGTTCATTTTACTTAGATTGAATGTCAATTTAATTTTTTTGTTAAGATTTACATGAGTTCATTATTAGTTACATATTGTTGTGTTATTTTGTATTTATATTCTTATTTAGTTTTGATTAACTTTTGCTTATATGTTTTTGTACTTCACGTCTTTTCTATCACATCTATCATCTAACATCATCAAATACACCATATATATAGAAATTATAAATTTTACATCATGCATGTATGCTAAGCTAATCATCACATACCGTATCATCAATGGGGGTAAGAGGGTTGCACATAATCACCAATCTATCCCCCCGCACCAATATCATCTAGTTTCATCCCAAGTGCTAGAGTAAAAATTAGAAATTCCCATAAATCAAATACATATGATATTATATATGATATATCATCAGCACAAAACATAAGATACAAACATCTCTATCTAACATATACATGGGAAATGAGAAAATCATACATCATGATACAATCATACATATGTGAAACATGAATCATCATCATAAGGGCATATCATAACATGAAAAGTATAAACCATCGAATGTCCATATAAATATTGTATAAATGTCTACCTCAAATTAGGATATACATCATCGATACAATCCACCATCTAAAGGGCGTGAGTCAAAACCGAGCCTTCATCAAGAGGCATAATCACAATAATGATACATCAAATACATACATAGATCAAAACCATCCTTCATAAGAGGCCTGAATATGTACATACATCTATACAAAAAGAAGGGAAGATCACCCACATCTCTCACCCTCTCGGGGCTGCCCTGGTTTATGACCTAGGGGATAAAACAATGTTGTCTATGATGGGTTGACTCTAGGAGTTCCACCCTACTATCTCGTTGGCTAATGTACTAACTCGATTGATTGACTGATCACCATGATCTGGAGCCTATGCTACCCACATCTAAATGATTAAAAGGTGTCACTCGTTGCCCTATTGAACTACTCTATAATAGGCGGTCTTGTAATAAAAGGCCTCGCCACTAGCTCACATAAAATCTTGGATAGTATTTGTATCCCCAAAGGCACTTTGGATGTCTCGTATAATGGAATCCCTTGACTTGGTCAATATGCCCCTATTTCCATGGGCCTATCTCATAATGATCCTCCAGATCCCTATTTGCGGTAATAGTCTAGACTTAGGTTCTCACCCGGTATTTCTAAATAGTAAAACCCCACACATGTGCCTAGGCCTAACCCCGCTATGAAGTGCCACTTTGTACCTAATTATATGACTGATGTAAAAGGACTAATATCTTATACCCTTATGTTGCTAACTCACCGATCTAGTGATGCCCGCTGCACCATCCCCACCCTAAGTGGCCTATGCTCTAGCTTGATTTCTCTCTGTTGTTAAGGCCTATACCTAAACTTTGGCTTGATCCTCTTTGTTTTCAAGGCCTATACCTATGCCCCACTGCCTATTCTCTCTCACCGCCACTTGTAACTAAATGACTATTACCTCCTCGTAGCTATAGTGAAGTGCAGCCAACTATCCATCATCACCACCACCCCTTGGAGCATGAGGTGGAAGACCCTACTATTGAAATACCTATTGTAAAGGGGCATATGTCCCTACTAGAATGCCTATTGAAGGAAACTCTATATATAGTTCCCGGGGTTCCTATCTCTATCTCGATCCCGAGCCCCTATCTCTTTGGATACTATAGTGGAGGGCCCTATCCTCCACCCTCATCATGATGTTGGTCATTAAAATTATCATTTTCGTCATCATCATTTTCACGATCCCCGCCATCCCCACCATCACCACCATACCCTTCACCCTCATCACCCCTAGGAGGCCCCAATGGGGGTTCCCTCACTCGTGCCTTGTATGTAGCTCTAAGAATCATCAATCGACATGGAATCACTCTGTGGTACCATGGGGCATACCCGAGGTACAACTGGATCTCGGACACTGTCCTAAAGGAACCCACATGGTGGCCACCACCTGTCGGAAGCTAGCCAATACTTGGCCCCTGATAATCTATGGCCCCATGTTGAATTACTCTTTGGCCATACGGACATACCACAATCTAGCCCGGAGTTCATCCTAGGTGATGCCAAACTATCTCTGACACTGATCTACCATATAAATCTCTCGCATATAACTACGGATCCCTAGCATGAAGTGATCATTTATCATAGTGTTGAGCTCTATACCATCCTGAGGCCACTAAAAATATTTGTATGGCCTCCATACTACTAGAGCATGTTATAAATCATCTTACTACTCGCGATGATAGTTGTAGGCATCTCACATGTGTGGCAACATATCATCTCCAATTGGAACCCAACCGATACTAGAAGGATCCTCTAGAGCTAGAGCTCTCAAAACACCTATTGGGTGACCAATGGAAATGAAGTCCCATGCCCACATTTGCAGTAACCTAGTTGGTCCTACCATTTTCTAATGGTAGTATGTAATTAAATGAAGATCCGAGTATAAGTGTGCCAAGTATGCATTGCCACCAAAGTAGTAAGTCACACAATTGATCAAGTCACGTATCACTCTAATAAGGCCAAGTCAAAATTAAGATTTAGTTTTGTCGGGAGTAAAACTCACCTTTGAAAAATCCATCAAATAGACTACAAGATGATCCATCTTGGGATCCTCTACATACCACAACAATCTGATTGTCATCCTATGGTGCGGTATAGCTAGGATGCCAAATAACTCAATAATACATTAATAAATGTTTGGCTAGTGACTCGTATACTGGATCATCTCACCCTGGATATGTACCCACATGATGCACCATCCATCCTCAAATGTGATTGTGATATTTCCAATAGGGATTGAAGCACCGAATCTCACGTGTTATCACTTAGCTAACGGTGTTAGGAGGCCATGATCCAAGGTAATCTGTGGCATGTCAGCCACATAGGCTAATCCTGTGATGTATAAAAGAATGTCTAGTATCTGTTGGTGCTCATTATGATCTCACACCATTTAACATTGAAAATACTTCATTTTGTGGCCTCATCACGTTTTCTATCTCCCAATTGGTGCACAAAATTTGTTTTCCTCCATTTTATCGACTCTGATGCCCCATGCTTGTTTGTTGTATAAGAAAAGATGGTAGACCAAAATCCCAATATCCCGGTAGTGGAAGCCATCGGATCCCATATTAATGGGGAAGAAACATTTTCCAGGTTCTCACCCACTAAGGTGCGTTAAGAATGATATTATATGTTTTCATGGTGTGGAGGGACCGCGCATGTTTAGGGACCGGCCCCTGAGTTTTATTTTTGGAGATGCGCCGAGGGAGACACGTGGAAGGCCCGCGCTTGTTTGGAGACTAGTTGTTGTGCCTCACCTTTGCAGATGCACCAGGGAAACACATGGATGGTTCTGATATAAAGTAGAAAGGGGAAAAAATCAACGGTTGTTGTGTAATGCATATTTTGAAATGGGAATTACCAGAGGAGATGGATGTGGGGCAGAATTACAGATGAAAGAGAGCAAAAAGGGGATGACCTGTCAAGTCCAGCTATGCAGAAACTCAAAGGATTGCCAAAGGTTTGTGGCATGGCATCCTAGTCATCAGTGGAGAGGCCCAAGAAACATGATCAGTTCGCAACTGGTCCACCTGGAAACTTTTGAATATAAATTTGTTAAAGGTCACTTTCTGAGGAAAATGAGTAACAAGTAGGGGTCCCTCGAATATTCTTCTTTTTTGGAGGAAAATTGAGTGAATGAAATGTATAAATGCAATGAGATTACTCTTGCAAATGGTCGGGAGTTCATTTTCATGAGAAAATTTTGAGAAAATCTCATCTTCTGAGAAACCAGGTTAACTTCCTCTGTGTCATATTTTCATTCATGTTGAGTTGGTTACGAATGTATAGCCATCAAAAAGCTCTGAGATTGTTTAAAATAACTCTCCCTGCTGATGAATCTGATAAAATTTGAGTTAATTTGTGTTAAATCTCTAGAAAATTTTGTGTTTATTTCACTTTCAGAATGTTTGCAAGTAGTTTTTCTTATTCCTATTGCAATCTTGTATCAAAATCTATTTGAGTCACATAGATCTCAATCCTTGTTATAGTCTAGTGGCATTTGTAGTTTCATTTTTCAGAAGATATTTCATCTGGGAATGAAATAAATGATTTAAAATCACTTTTCTTTCATCTGTTTACAAAGATTGTTTGTAAGCCTCTGGGTGTACCTCAGGCGTGATTGATATTAGATTTTGATGTTTTATTGGGTCTTCTAACTTGATCCTTCATGCTAGAATCTCAAAGATTGTGTGAAAAGTGCAAATTTGGGCCTCCATTGACGCACACTTTCTAGTTGAAGGAATGTTTTAACTATTTTGAAGCTTTATGTTATTGAGTTCTCCATTTGTTATGAAAGTTTCTTGAGGATATGGAAAAGTCAAATCTATCTTGTTGATCTCCCACCAAAAAATTATTCAAATAACCAATCCTACCTTGAATTACCCATGTTTTTCTCTGTATATCCACAAAAGAACAAAATCTACTTGCTAAAGTATAGAATAGATCAGGTTTCTAAATGTCTTTAGTAACCTTAGCCTTGTGTTGAAAATATCTCCATTTTCTAGAAGTGACAACTTGTGAGAGTCAGATTTGGTGTGTTGATCATATTTTCCCAAGGTTTTCTTTATAAAATTTGTGCAAGAGAAAGGTATCTACATCTCCTTCAATAACAAAGGTTAAAAAATAGGTCCTCTTACCTTGGTTGAAAGGCACAACTTAAAATAGTTAGGATAAGATCAAATCCTTTTATGGTGCTATCCATCTCTCCACAAACCGAGTAACAAAGGGTTAGTTAGATTTCATCCCCGGATACAAAACGATACATATTTATGATCTATCTACCTCTAATATCCCTACCGAATTTTGTTTCTACTAGGCTTGAAAAGAAGAATGAATTTGGATACCAACACTCATGGTGCCATTTTTCGAGGATACTTTGAAGAATTTAAAGTTTTCCAAAATGGTAATGTTTCTTGCATTTTGTGTGCAAATACATTTTGTAGGCATCATTTGATGATCAGATCTGTAAGACTTGAACAAGTTTATAAGTTCTCGTGTGATATATGTCCAATTTTCTAGTGCTTGAGTTATTGTACTAAGTTTTCCTCACCATTAATAAATTTGGGTGAAGGAGGGTCTGATTTGTAAAGCTTTGCATGATTTTTAGTGCTGACAGACATTTGACAGATTATTTTTAGTGCATTTGCACAACTAGGGTGAAAATCCTTAGTGGTGACTCCAAGTTATTTTGATTTTGATAAATGCCAGTGTCTTAACCTCTATCAATTGAAAATTTGTCATTAATCTTTGTAAATGGGGGAAGAAGGTCTTTCTTTGCCGTAGATCCTAGTAGAAGGTTGTTTCTAGAGTTTGGAAAGTCTAATTCAGAAGGCGGAAGAGTTTGGAAGGTTGTTGGAGATCAAGCCTCAAGAAAAGAGATCTCCATTGGTGAAAATGATCGGCACGTGATCGAAGATTACAATGCTTCCTCAACTGCTTCTGAATTAGGTAGTCTCTTTGTAAATCTAAATTCTCCATCTGGAGAGGGACCTTCTCATTCCACCCATCTATTTGAAAGATTTCCATCTCATTCTACCCTTGTATTTTCCAAATATGATATTGCCTGCCATGAAAAAAGTCATTAGGGGGATAATCATTCTAAAAATTATATCCCTATACCTGATTAGCGGATCATTTTTAAAGTTCCCTAAACATCCCTAAATGGTGTCGGTTGCAGAAGATCATCTCGAGAGCTTTCCAACGATTTGTGAGAACATGACAAATGGACATTGAGAGCTCTAGATATGTTCGGTCAAAGTTCGAGACGGTGGGAAAGTCAAACTATGGTCAATTTGGTCAATATTGGACCGAATCGCACTGTGACACGTGGCTTGCCAACACTCGTTGAATTTGCTCAATTTTCCTATCGAGAGATGACAAGTGGACTACGGGATTACCGAGTTAATTATTTATATGCCACATTGTAGGGGTTGAAATAATATTATTTTGGTAAGTCCACTTTCCAAACCCTACATAGCCTGCCAACTTAACCATGTTATTGCTAAGCACGTGGGAGGAGGTTTGAGTTGTTTGGGAGGAAAAAGCCATATGTGGAAGCTTCCACGTGGAAGGAAGAAGGTGGTAAGTGGTGGTAGGGGGCGGTTATGCTCCAACATGGTCTTTTGACCACTTCATGCTCATGGAAAGGCTTAATAAAGCCTAAACTATTATTAGCCTTAGCCGCTTTTTTGGGAATTAATCCCATTTCAAAAAAATGTGCCCCTTATGGGATTTTTATCATGCCATGTGCCAAATTTGGGATTTATTCCCTCTTTTTAACAAATGCCACTCCTTATGGATTCTAACCCATTTAAAAATGCATCCGCCCAATTTGGGATTTAATTTCTATGTACGGATTAGGCTAATATTAGCCTATGGATAATATGTATTGCAATATTTGAGGACCCTAAAAATGTATAAATAGGGTACCTATTTCATTGTAATAGGACACACACACACCGGTGCAACGGAGAAGCTCATTGCTAGAGCACGGAAAAGGTGGACACACGCCCAAGCTTATTATTTGTTAAGCTTATTTGTGGGATGTGTCAACAAGTATTGTCTATTGGCCTATTATTTTAGGCAATATTAGATGAAATATTTGTGATTGGGAGTAAATTGTAAACTACCCAATAAGGCCCATTGAGCCACACCAATTACTTGCAAATCCTGGATTGTCGACCGGAGTGCTAGCTTCGCATTGTTTACGTCGGGAAGGCCGATCACAGCCGAAGGAGATTGTGCATCAAGAAGGTGGAAGTCGGGTGCTATTTTTCACCCTTGTCATCGAAGGTTTGGTGTACTGATAGGCAAGTAAAATTCCATTAGGTTTTCTTGTGAAAGTACTATTGTAACTTACAAGTTTTGACTAGTGGAACGGTTCGACTATGAACCCAGAGAGGCGTAGGCAATTGCCGAACTCCGTAATCAATATTTGTGCAATTATCTTATTGTCTTGAATTAATTTTTAAATTGATTACTTAAAAGGAGAAAATCATCGGCAAATATTTAAAGCCTATAAGGGTCCAAGATCAGTCATAATAATCGATTATTTTCGGATCATGTTTGGTATCGAGAAGTTTAGGTAAATATGATTAACGAGTGATTGCTTCAAGTTGGTGCAGTTAGTTCAATTTGTGTGAACAGGTACAAGTGCACTATGGGCAAGATGTCTACACAAGATGTCTACACAGCAAAGCTCGATGAGATTGAAGCTTATAATCACCAGATCCAGGAAGAGAAATCTCTCCTACAATCAATGTATTACTCCTTGGAAGAGGAGAATGCTCATTTGAAATTAGAACTACAAACCAAGGATGAGCTCTTGGCAAGGTTGTAGTGTGGTGATTAGAGAAAGGAAATACCTTCAACTTTAGATGTAGAGACCATGGCAGATGATTGCATTGTAAGTTGTTCACCACGGGAATCTTCTTCTTCCTCCCATTCGTTTTGGATTTAGGTAATGAAGTCTTTGGTTTGTTTGAAAAGCATACTAGAGGCATTGGATCCAAGTTACTAGATAAAATGGGATTTGATGGAAGAGGCCTTAGTAAAAATGGCCAAGGCATTGCTAACCCAATATAGGTCGAGGATCATCCTCGTTTTTACAGTTTGGGTTATCCTAGTGTGGGAATGGAAATTGGAGAATGCTCCAAGAACGCTGACGGGAGACAAGCTTCCAAAAGCAAAGTGATTACCCCACTAGTCCTGCAAGAAGATTATGAGCAGGAAAGTTGTGCTTCGTTGTCACAGGAAAGATGTGGTAAGAGAAATCAACGAAGAGGTAATGAGATTCCACCTCCAGTTTCTTACCATAATCATAAGCACAATAAAACTTCTGATCCACTTTTTCAGCTTAAGAAGTATGGTTATGATTTTCAGAAGATGTGGAATTATTTTCCATGTACTTTTTGTGGATTGCATAATCATTCAGTGGCTGATGGATCTTTGGAAGAGAAGGACACCGATGAAGAAGTTGATGTCGTTAAATCGAGAACATGGAAAATCGAGAAAGACCAATCTCATCATGCAGAGTCAAGAAATGGCAGAAAGAGTTCCTCATCCCAAAAGAAGGAGATTAAGAGAAATTTTTTTGCTCATTTCCAGAGGAATGGGCATCGGGTGGAAAATTGCTGGAAACTGCATCCATCTCGCCATCAGAGTAATGGCAAGCCAAAGATGGAATGGAGGCCTATTGCAAAGGCAGAGGAAGTTTCTACTCCACCACTAGTTGACAAGTCAACCCAGGACCAGGTAATACCTGAAAGTGAAAGTCCTTTGAAATGGGTAAGTCAACAATTTTTCAATTATATATTGCATAATTCAGATTGATGGATCGTATGCAGTATTAAGTTTGGAGATCAGATTTTGTGAGAAAATGCTGAGAGAAAGGTTTACAATACTCAATGGATTTTCTTACTTAGAAAATTTGATTAATGCTCCAAACATATCTCCTAATCAGCTTGTGAGTACCGATACAGACTTGGATACAGGAATTAACTCATATAAAGCTTGGAGATTGATCTGCCATTTATGCAGATAGTAGAGTTCGCAGAGATCAGCTCGGAACTTCATTTTGTGTAGAGGCATTGCAACAGAATGGTAGCTGAATCACCATTGGCATTGACATCGGGTCAGAACTTCATTATGTGTAGAGGCATTGCGACCGTGCAGCAGAATGGTACCTGATATTAGTATGTCAACAAGAGGAGCTCTCAAAGGATTAGCTCGGAATGTCATTCGGTGTCAAGGCATTGCAACCACACATACGAATGGTAGCTGATCAATAGACTTAGCATCATGCATCGGAGGCGTTGAGGTCTACACAGACTTAGCATTGTGCATCGGAGGCTCGCGAGTCTTGAAAGAGGCTTAGCATCATGCATCGGAGGTGTTGAGGTCTGTAAAGGGACAAGGCATTGTCCATCATTGACATCGGATCAATCAAAGCTCTATGTAACATGGAGTTCCTTCAAACCAGTTTGGATTCTATGGAATCAACTCAGAGCCAAGAGCTGTGTTATAGAGTCAAAGAAAATCCTTGTTGTCAGATATCACGAAGCTTAGCACCGCACAGAAGGAGCGTTGAGGTTTCATTCAGAAACTTAGCACCAAAAAGTGGCGGCGTGGAGGTCTTCTTCAGATATCAAAGTGGCACAGTTGAAGCATCATGGACCCATAACCCATAGGTCCCAGGATCGGAGCAGAGTTTCGAAGTGAGAAGGTTGGAGGAGAAGACCCAAGGGTCTACTACAGCAGCACTTCCGAGGTGGCATAGAGTTTTTAGATTCAGGACAGTATGGAAGCTTTTTGGGGCAAAAATCTTTTCTCAGTGGGGAGGTGTGATCAGGGGATCATTTTTAAAGTTCCCTAAACATCCCTAAATGGTGTCAGTGTCAGAAGATCATCTTGAGAGCTTTCCAACGACTATGAGAACGCGACAAACGGACATCGGGAGCTCTAGATATGTTCGGTCAAAGTTCAGACAGTGGGAAAGTCAAACTATGGTCAACTAGTCAATATTGGACCGAATCGCACTGTGACACGTGGCTTGCCAACACTCGTCGAATTCACTCGATTTTCCTATCAAGAGATGACAAGTGGACTACAAGATTACCGAGTTAATTATTTCTATGCCACATTGTAGGGGTCGAAATAATATTATTTTGGTAAGTCCACTTTCCAAACCCTACATAGCCGCCAACTTAACCATGTTATTGCTAAGCACGTGGGAGGAGGTAAGTAGTTTTTGGGAGGAAAAAGCCATATGTGGAAGCTTCCACGTGGAAGGAAGAAGGTGGTAAGCGGTGGTAGGGGGCGGTTATGCTCCAACGTGGTCTTTTGACCACTTCATGCGCATGGAAAGGCTTAATAAAGCCTAAACTATTATTAGCCTTAGCCGCTTTTTTGGGAATTAATCCCATTTCAAAAAAATGTGCCCCTTATGGGATTTTTATCGTGCCACGCACCAAATTTGGGATTTATTCCCTCTTTTTAACAAATGCTGCTCCTTATGGATTTTAACCCCTTTAAAAATGCATCCGCCCAATTTGGGATTTAATCCCAATTTCTATGTACGGGATTAGGCTAATATTAGCCTATGGATAATATGTATTGCAATATTTGAGTACCCTAAAAATGTATAAATAGGGTACCTATTTCATTGTAATAGGACACACACACACCGGTGCAAGCGGACACACCAGAAGACAGAGAAGCTCATTCTTTAGAGCACGGAAAAGGTGGACACACACCCGAGCTTATTATTTGTTAAGCTTATTTGTGGGATGTGTCAACAAGTATTGTCTATTGGCCTATTATTTTAGGCAATATTAGATGAAATATTTGTGATTGGGAGTAAATTGTAAACTACCCAATAAGGCCCATTGAGCCACACCAATTACTTGCAAATCCTGGATTGTCGACCGGAGTGCTAGCTTTGCATTGTTTGCATCGGGAAGGCCGATCACAGCCGAAGGAGATTGTGCATCAAGAAGGTGGAAGTCGGGTGCTATTTTTCACCCTTGTCATCCAAAGGTTTGGTGTACTGATAGGCAAGTAAAATTCCATTAGGTTTTCTTGTGAAAGTACTATTGTAACTTACAAGTTTTGACTAGTGGAACGGTTCGACTACGAACCCGGAGACGTAGGCAATTGCCGAACTCCGTAATCAATCTTTGTGCAATTATCTTATTGTCTTACATTAATTTTTAAATTGATTACTTAAAAGGAGAAAATCATCGGCAAATATTTAACTCCTATAAGGGTCCGAGATCAAAGTCGTAATAATCGATTATTTTTGGATCAAGATTACCACATAGACCCCTCACTCGTCATCACTTTGTTTCTCCCTGTAAGATCACCTCCTCGAGAATAATATGGCTCAGCCCCACCCAAACCTCAATTTGTCATTAATACTTTTGGTCCCATCAATTTTAGAGGTATGGTGGCTATCAAAATGTTGTGCCATAGGATGTAAGAAACAAATTGCCTAAGTTTCAAGGAAATAACGCAATAACTTTGGTGATCAAAACTTGAAACTCTTTTTCAATATGATTGAGGATTTCAAAATAGAGTTTGAAAATGTGTACATTAAATTTTTATTCATACATTAGAGGAGGATTCAAGGGGTGGTATAAAGCTCTATCGATAACTCCATTTATTCTTGGACTGAAATAAAGAATGCTTTTAGATTAAGTATGGTGACAAACAGACCCTAGGTTTCTTTTGTCAAAATTTGAGAATATTAAAAATAATCCTAATGAATCGGTGCATGATTTTAATACACGATTCAATAATACATTGAGAAGATTTCCTATGAATTTGAGGCCATGTTATGAATCTTTTCTTATAAAGTATCTTGATACATTTGACAAGAAGGTTGTATACTATTTGAGGGATAAAAACCCTGACACTTTAAGGCAGGACTTTAACATGGCTTGCAAATTGAGAACAACATCAAAGTAGTTGGAAAACATCCTAAGAGGGAAGGTGTCAAATTGATAAACCCAAAAATCCTCAAGCAAGCAAGAGTGTGGATCTTGAGGAGGTTGTTAGGAATTTGGACAGGGGCAAAAAAATCTCTTACAATAGCCAGCAGAGAAAGGAATTGGGTAGAGTTCAAAAGGTCGAAAAAGGCACAAAATCATGACATATTTTGAAATCATCCTAGGGTGATCAGAGGTCAAATGATAGAGGTAAAGGACCCATGGGATCTACAAATAGACATCCCCAAGAACATGAAAGTAGAATGGTGCTTGATCCTCTAATTGCCTGGGTTGCTCCTGTTAATGAAGCCAACGAGATTGATTAGTATGATAGATGTTTTCTGCCCCATCCTCCATGTGAAATAAATCAAAAAGAAGAAGAATTTGATGATGATGTTGGTACTGATGATGATGTTTGCATGATGGGTTTCTCTTCAAACTCACAACAAGGAACAACTTCAACCGAAGTTATAAGTGCTCAAACTACTACAAATTTTTGGGATTGCATTAACCGAGTACCATTTATTCCTCCTTCTCATACTTTTGAAATAGATGTAGTGCAAGATTTTGAAATACCTAATAATGACTTTGAGTATTTAAGAGCTTTAATGATAAAGAAGTATGATGGAGGAGTCCCTTCGGAGGAAGATAAACAGTTATTGATGAGCGTTGTTGTTGCGTAAGAAAAGGATTATAATACCGGGAGTAGAGTTGTCAAAGGAGCATGGCCTCAAGCCAAACCTAAAACTCCATTGCTTACTAGTATTCCTAAAGAGGCTCTTAGGAAAGATACACCTTCCAAAGGCCTTTTTGTCCCAAAAAGGATTCATATTTCTCCTCATGCCCAAATCGTCAAGAATTGTTAGGAAATATTTAATTAGTGCTCCATTAGTAAATAATAATTACATGAAGTAATTATTATGTTATAAGTATGTGTTAATAAATTGTTATTAGTTGTTATATAAAACAACAATAACAATTATAATTGGTTAGTATGTTTGTTGATATATTGTTATAACAAATGTATAACAATATATTAGTACGGGTAGGTTATTGTTTTGTATACTTCCTATTTTATAGGAAGTTATTCAAAAACATTCCTGGCTATATAATAGCCATTGTATTAGCATGATGTGAATAAGAAGAAATATGAGAATTATTATTGTGTTATTTTGTTGTGATAGACTGAATCTTGCTCTATATTTGGTATCAGAGCAATATCTGATCCTTTGTAATGGAATTCTAAGGATAATGAGGGACGAGCTGCATTTGTCCCTGTGCATGGCGAAACTATTATAGCGAGCTCTTTAAACCCTAGTTCGCTGAAGGAATTGGTAGCTCCTGGTGCATGCTATATTTTATGTGTCCTGAACATACACACTGAGGAGAAGCAGAAAAGTCCGTGGCTCGAGAGAAGCAGCATCAAAACATGGAGTCTCTCCATCCAGGTCACACTGATATAGATCACGGTCTTACACCTGCGTTTGATCAACTCCAGGCTTTAAATATTTATTTTTGTGCAATATTTTACATCCATAATTTGCCTTGAATTCGACTGTGGAAAGAAGTTCACATGAGCATTATACTCTCCGCATTGTAGAAGATCCGCAGATCGATCCATTCTTCAATAGGCATTTTAATTTGCAGATATATCTATCCATGGTTTGATTATATATGTTAGTTTTAAATGTTGTGGTAATCGATTCAAGCATTTAAAGATTGGCGAACCTGCATACACATTACAGTCTGCCATTCTCCTACCTGCGCACACATTACAGTCCTCTCCATTTCTTCCATTGGGCTAGCATCCACATGGCATTTGCATCCTTCAGCCATTTTGATCTGCATGCTTATTTGATTGATATCAAGTTTCACTGGCTTCTGTTACAAATTATCTGGCTGTGAACGTGTAGCATGAAAAGACCTGTGGCATACGTAGTGGATGGCGTGTTGAAAGATCAGCTCATGGCTCAGCTTCGGAGGATCTCAGGACCATTAGAGTGGATCAAATCGAACTCTGTTGTATTTGCCACTTGCATTCTCGTCCTTCGTCCTGGTGAAATTATTGTTCTTAGATCTTCATCGACTATATTTACTCTTCCATCAAAAAGTTTTTACACCATTACGGTTAGCAATTTTTCTTTAAATTAGAGTTTGTAAGTTTGTATTATAGGTTTTGATATAAAGTAAAAGTCATGGTCGATTTGGTTTATGTGGGGTAAAGAGTCAAAATATTATGGTCATTTATGTGTCTAGGTTTTAGGTTATATAGTTTCAGATATTCAATAAGTTCTCTTTTAATAAGTTTGTCAAATTTATTATTTGTGTCAATATTGTAGTGATGTCGAATAGCGAAAAGCTATATTTATTTATTTAAATTGTTTGTTATTAGTTAGAGTAGTTTGGTCATCTTAAGTACAATAGTGTCAAAGTCGAAATAAAGTGTATTGTCGGTCAATGCCATTGTAAAAAAAGTGTCGTCGTCAAAAGTCCAAAAAATTGTAAAAACATAAAAAAAAAAAATTGTTGCCTACATTTCAACTGGATGCACTATCAGTGGAATCCGATGTCCTTTGATATGCATTTGAGCTCCATGATCAAATCCAGCTGAGCTAGCAGCATGAAACTGGAGGCAGGAGGAAAACGGAGGTTGGAGGTCATTCAAACGACCTCTCGTCGATCGCTAATGACGGGGCTGCGTACTGAGATGATTTGGTGGCATTTGTTTTCAGTTGTGTGTTTGCTTCAGTTTGCAGTGATCTTGTTTTCAATAAGTGGAAATTTCACATTGAGGGGGGGAACATCATTCCAATGTTCCATTTCCAGTATGTCAGCTTTTTCTATGTATGTATGAGCAACAGATGTCAGCATAATTTCCTATGTTATTCCCTACAGTGAAATGTGATGAGGGCCGATGATAGTACTTTGCATATCATGATGTGGTTGTAGGTAAACCACTTGAAAACCTTCATTTGTGGTTTGTGGTAAACCAATAGCAAAACCACCATTCTTGGTTGTTGGTAATCCATTTGCAAAACCATCACTTTGTGGTTTGTGGTAAACCAATTACAAAACCACCATTCTCGGTTTGTGGTCAACCATTTGCAAAACCATCCCTGAGGTTTGTGATCATCCTGTGAAAATCACCAGATCATGAGTAGGTGCAAGTACAAAGGCAGGTTTTCCCCATGTTCGCACTAAGGGGGGGAATGTTAGGAAATATTTAATTAGTGCTCCATTAGTAAATAATAATTACATGAAGTAATTATTATGTTATAAGTATGTGTTAATAAATTGTTATTAGTTGTTATATAAAACAACAATAACAATTATAATTGGTTAGTATGTTTGTTGATATATTGTTATAACAAATGTATAACAATATATTAGTATGGGTAGGTTATTGTTTTGTATACTTCCTATTTTATAGGAAGTTGTTCAACAACATTCCTGGCTATATAATAGCCATTGTATTAGCATGATGTGATTAAGAAGAAATATGAGAATTATTATTGTGTTATTTTTTTGTGATAGATCGAATCTTGCTCTATAAGAATCCCATGCCATCTAATGAGTTTGCTAATCTCCTTCCAATGTTGCCTTGCCAAAGAATGTTCCATATGACATTGCCCAAGTTTTGAGTCAAATCAAAGTTAGTGTTCCAATTTTTGAGTTTCTTAGGATCCCGAGCACGGGAAGAGAGCATTTGAGTACTTGGGGTTGAATGAAGAAAAGAGTACCCCAAGCAAAAATGTAAACATTATAAAAACTCCTCCAACCATTCACGCAGACTTTGAAACACCACAAGCGTTGGAGGAGATTGGAGAATCCCAATTAAATGTTGATCCATTTTTTACAACTTTTATCATTAAGGACAAATTGCTACACAATTGTATGTTTGATTCCAGAGCATCATGCAATGTCATGCCTCTTGAGGTCATGAATGAGCTAGATATCAAGGTGACAACAACATATGGAAGATGCACTGCCATGGATTCTAGAGAGGTCCCAGTTGTGGGGTGTGTGAAGGGTTTGGTGGTACAACTTGTGGCTTATCTAGGTAAGAACCTGAAACTTGATGTTTTCATTGTTGATTGCCCTACCAAATGGGGCATGATGTTATCAAGAAAGTGGGTTGCAAGTGTTGGTGGAAGTTTTCAGATGGATATTTCTTTTGCCACCATTCCAATTGAATTCATCCTTGTAAATTGTATGGAGAGAATAAAATGTTGCATCTCATTGAAGATCTGAATAATGATTCTTATGAAGTGTTATATGCTGATGTAGATGCTAATAACTTTGTGGGGTTTGCTAATAACAGGGAGCACAAGACTGATCAATGCAAATGTCTTGAATAAGTTGATCTACCTTGGACCTTGTTACTTGATGAATCATGTTCCAAGTTTGGAAATGGTGTTGGCATTATTTTGATCTCCCCAAGCCAAGAAGAGTTTGTATTTTATTTCAAACTTAACTTTGAATGCACTAATAACATTGTTGAGTATGAAGCATTGCTATTAGGTTTGAGAATTTCCTGGAAGTATTATATTAAAGATATCATTGTCAAAAAGACTCAAAACTAGTTGTCAAATAAATTAGAAAATTCTATGCTACTAAAAATCAAAGAATGAAACAATACAAGCATACAATTTGGGATTTAATTGAAATATTTGACTCATTTAATATTGTGCATCATGATAGAAGGTTCAATACTGTTACAGACCAGCTTGCATTCTTGGGATCTTAGTTTGATGTTTTTCAATGTCCCCCAATTGTGAATATAATGTTGAAATATTGACAAGGCCATCTATCCCTGACAACGTAAAAAATTGGCAAGTATTTGATGATGATGCCCAGGTGAAATGGTTTCTACAGAACAAAGGGGAGTTTGTTGATCAATGTATTGATTGGGAGCTAATGGTGTGTGTAGCAGAAGGAAAATAAAATTTGTTTGGAAAAGATATCATCTAATTGAAAACCAATACCATTCCTAGAGGGTTGGTTGCTCTCGAGTCAAACTTTGATAATGTTGATTGCATTATTAACAGACATATAGCAGCCTTAAGGGATGTTGAAGAGCATGACCTTGGCACAAAAGAAAAACCAAGGAAGATCTGGTTGGGAAGATCTGAACAAAGAAGAGAAATAGTCCTATGTCTAATTGTTAAAGAAATATCAGGACTACTTGGTCCTATTCTAAACTGAAAGCATACAGAGAGGACTTGTTTCAACATGAGATTCCTTTGGAATCTAATGGAAAACCATTTTAAAAAAAAGCAAAGGTTGATTAATCCACTCCTCTCCATGAAAATGCAAGATGAATTGAAGAAGCTAAGGGATGGAGGGATTATTCAGCCAACAAGGTATTCTTCTTGGGTTGCAAACTTAGTGCCAGTTAGAAAAAGAATGGTGATATTAGGTTATGCATGGATTTTAGAAATATGAACAAAGCATCAATAAAAGATAATTATCCTCTTCCAAACATGGAAAATATGCTGCATTTAGTGATTGGATCTAAGTTTCTTTCTACATTAGATGGTTTCTCCGGATACAATCAAGTTGTTGTGAAGGAGTCAGAAAGAATAAAGACTACCTTTACCACTCCATGGGGCACATATGTTTATGTCAGGATGCCATTTGGTCTGATGAATGTTGGAGCTACCTTCCAAAGAGCAATGGATGTTGCTTTTGCTGGTTACATTAATGATTTTATTGCTATTTACCAAGATGACATGACTGTGTTTTCCAAAAGAAGAAGTGATCTCTTGATAAGATGCAGAGAGTATGGCATTCACTCAATCCAAAGAAGTGCCATTTTGGAGTGCAAAAGGCCAAATTTATTGGTCACATTGTATCAAGGATGGGTCATTATTGATCCTGAAAGGGTAGAGGCTATTAGCAAGTTTCCAATTCCAAGAACTAGGAAGGGAGTCCAATCCTTCTTTAGGAAAATCAATTTCATTAGAAGATTTGTGTCTAACTTTGTTGAGTTGACCCTCCCCATCACTTGCATGTTGAAGAAAGACCAGATTATCAAGTGGGAAGAAGTGACTATTTAGGATTTTGATGGGATCAAAGAAGCACTAAAGCATGCACCTGTTTTGGCAGCTCCAAATTACATGAAGCATTTTCAAGTGTTTTCTTTTTCTTCAGAAAACACCATTACATCTATTTTATTACAGAAGGATGATGGAGGGGCTGAGAGACCAATTGCCTTTTTAGTAAAGCATTGCAAGGAGCTGAGTTGAAGTACACCATTATGGAGAAGCAATAATTTTCCTTGGTGAAAGAAACAAAGGTTTTCAGACCTTACATTTTGAGCTCTAAAGTTGTTTCTTATGTTCCCCACACCATGGTGAAAGATATCTTATCAAAGATGGAGATCTCAAGAAAAAGATGCAGATGGGTGAACAAATTATAGGAGTATGACATGGATATCCAAACCACAAGATTGGTAAGAGGTTTGGGCTTAGCTAAGCTTATGGCTAAGAGAAAATTGCAAACCATTGAGGTGAATGAGGTAGAGGAAGAAAGGGTGCATGTGCTTGAAAATTTGGTAAGTTCTAAGTGGTACAAAGATATAATCTTTTATCTTAGACATCTATGCTACCCTGATCATTTGAATAAAAATAAAAAAAGAGCTCTTAAGTTAACCTCTCAAAAGTATGTCATTACTGATTTTGGGTTAGCTTGGAAGAACCCGAAGGGGGTGCTCTTAAGGTGCATTGCTGAAGATGAAGCCCCAAGAATAATTACAGATCTCCATGGAGGAGTTTGTGGGGGACATTTTTCTGGAAGGGTTACAGCTCACAAAATTTTGAGAGTTGGTTATTGGTGGCCCACCCTTTTCAAAGATACAACTCTGTTGGTTAGGAAATGTGAAAGCTACCAGCATTTTTCTGGAAGAATGAAAGCTTCAGGATCCCTTCCTTTGTAGCATGTGTCAGTTGAAGCCCCTTTCAAACAATGGGGAGTGGACTTCATTGGTGAAATTTCAAATCCCTCCAGTGCTGGTCATAAGTGGATTCTTGTAGCTACTGACTACTTCACTAAGTGGGTGGAAGCAATCCCCACTAAGAAAGCAACACATCAAGTTGTCATGGACTTCATGTTGAATCATATCATCTGCAGATTTAGAGTGCCAGTCAAAATTGTTGCTGATAATGCCATGTGTTTTAGAGCTAAACCTTTGATGGAAATGTGCAAAGGATATGGGATAAATCTGACATATGCTTCTAACTACAACCCCCAAGGAAATGGACAAGCTGAGTCCAGCAATAAAAAATTGTTGAAGATCATTAGAAGAACCTTGGAGCTGAACAAGAAGAAGTGGGGTGAGCAATCTGAAATTTGCTATTTGGGCTGACAGAATAAATTCTAAAAGGGTTACTAGTAAAATCCCATTTGAGTTGGTTTATGGAACACAAGCTCTGTTGCCCCTACATTTACAATTGTCTTCATTTCAGTTTGTTCAACAATTGGAGGACCAAGAAGTTAGCCCATATGAGGCTCGAATCAATCAGATTGTTGAACTTGATGAAGAAAGAAGGGCATCCCACCAAAGACATGTAAAGTTTAGAGAAAAATTGAAGAAGCTATTTGAAACGAAGGTCACTCCAAGAGCTTTCAACGTTGGAGATCTTGTGTTGTTATGGGATAGTAGGCATGAAGATGATGGAAAGAATAATAAATTTGATGCATTATGGATCGGACCCTACTCCATTGATATTCGAATAAGTGAAAATACATTTTTCCTAAAATGCTTAGGAGGGGAACTACTTGAATTACCTATTAATGGAAGGCATTTGAAGTGTTTCATTGATTAATTTCTCGAGAATCAAGGTATACTCCATTTTGACGATTAAGTGTATGGTTCTTTGTTTTCATTCTGTTTTTGTGTTTTTTTAATTCGGTTCTTGGTGACCTGGTTTTGTTGGTTTATCAGTTCATTCTTTAGAAGATGGTTCTAGTTTTCTACTGTAAGTTTGACTCCTTTGACCAATGGATATTTTTAGCACTTGGTTTATTTTTGTTCTTGTGGCACTTGACGGGAGTGCCCATCCCTGAGTAGGAGCCGATGTTGGTGCTCATTCTGATCTCACACCATTTGCCCTTGAAATCCCTCAGTTTGTGGCCTCTGTCACGTTTTCTATCTCCCCGAATTGGTGCACAAAAAACTTTGTCCTCCATTTGTCGAGTCTGATGCCCCATGCTTGTTTGTTGTATAAGAAAAGATGGCAGACCAAAATCCCAATATCCCGGTAGTGGAAGCCATTAGATCCTGTATTAATGGGGAAGAAATGTTTTCCAGGTTCTCACCCACTAAGGTGCGTTAAGAATGATATTATATGTTTTCATGGCATGGAGGGACTACACATGTTTAGGGACCAGACCCCTGAGTTTTATTTTTAGAGATGCACCGGGGAGACACGTGGACATCCAAAGTGCTTGTTTGGAGATTAGTTGTTATGCCTCACCTTTGTAGATGTGTTAGGGAAACATGTGGATGGTTTTGATATAAATTAGAAAGGATACTAGAATCAACGGTTGTTGTGTAATGCATATTTTGAAACGAGAATTACCAGAGGAGATGGATGCGGGGCGGAATTGTAAATGAAAGAGAGCAAAAAGGGGATGACCTGTCAAGTCTAGCTATGCAGAAACTCCAAAGGATTTCCAAAGGTTTGTGGCATGGCATCCTAGTCATCAGTGGAGGGCCCAAGAAACATGATCAGTTCGCAACTGGTCCGATTGGTAACTTTCGAATATAAATTTGTTAAAGGTCACTTTCTGAGGAAAATGAGTAACAAGCAGGGGTCCCTTGAATATTATTCTTTTTGGAGGAAAATTGAGCAAATGAAATGTATAAATGTAATGAGATTACTCTTGAAAATGGTCGAGAGTTCATTTTCATGAGAAAATTTTGAGAAATATCGTCTTCTGAGAAAACTTTCTAAGAAACTAGGTTAACTTCCTTTGTGTTAGATTTTCATTCATGTTGAGTTGGTTACGAATGTATAGCCATCAACAAGCTCTAAGATTGTTTAAAATAACTCTCCCCTGCTGATGAATCTGATAAACTTTGAGTTAATTTGTGTTAAATCTCTGGCAAATTTTGTGTTTATTTCACTTTTAGAATGTCTGCAAGTAGTTTTTCTTGTTCCTATTGCAATCTTGTATCAAAATATCTTTGAGTCACATAGATCTCAATCCTTGTGATAGTCTAGTGGCATCTGCAATTTCATTTTTCAGAAGAACTTTCATCTGGGAATGAAATAAACAATTTAAAATCACTTTTATTTCATCTATTGACAAATATTGTTTGTAAGCCTCTGGGTGTACCTCAAGCATGATTGATCTTAGATTTTGATGTTTTATTGGGTCTTCTAACTTGATCCTTCATGATAGAATCTCAAATATTGTGTGAAAAGTGCAAATTTGGGCCTCCATTGACGCACTCTTTGGTTGAAGGAATGCTTTAACTATTTTGAAGCTTTCTGTTATTGAGTTCTCCATTTGTTATGAAAGTTTCTTGAGGATCTGGCAAAGTCAAATCTATCTTGTTGATCTCCCACCAAAAAATTATTCAAATAACCAATCCTACCTTGAATTACCCCTATTTTTCTCTGTATATCCACAAAAGAACAAAAATCTACTTGCTAAAGTATGCAGAACAGATCAGGTTTCCAAATGTCTTTAGTAACCTTAGCCTTGTGTTGAAAATATCTCCATTTTCTGGAAGTGACAACTCGTGAGAGTCAGATTTGGTGTGTTGATCATATTTTCCCAAGGTTTTCTTTATAAAATTTGTGCAAGAGAAAGGTATTTGCGTCTCCTTCAATAACAGAGGTTACAAAATAGGTCCTCTTACCTTGGTTGAAAGGCACAACCTAAAATAGTTAGGATAAGATCAAATCCTTTTATGGTGCTATCCATCTCTCCACAAACCCAAGTAACAAAGGGTCGGTTAGATTTCATCCCTGGCTACAAAACAATACATATTTATGATCTATCTGCCTCTAAGCTCCTTTTTGAATCTGTGTTGCTTCTCGGCTTGAAAAAGAGAATGAATTTGGATACCAACAATATCCTCTCCGATCATCCTCCTCTAAATCCACCTCTATCACCACCAACCGATCATATCTCTCGTGGGTCCGAAGGACGGGAAGTATTCGTTAAAGAAAAGATAAATGTAGTAGAGTTACATTTCTATCTACTTCTATCTATTTGTCTAGTCAAATTCTTCTTTTGTTCATCTAACATACTAATTTTTACTTTCTCTTACAACATTTTAGTCCTTTCTCATCTAACCTTAGCAAATTTTTTACGAGGATGAATTATCCTCTTTCTCGTGGAGCATACGTGCCTATTTCAACACATTCATGCCTCTGTCTCGACATATTTGTGCTAGGCACATGTATGTCTCCACTTCAAAACCTACGCCACTAGTACAACGTGTACACCCCATTTTTTTCTAGCTATCTACCCTATTCACCCAGGATGCATACGACTCCAGTCCGGTGCATATGCCTACCATTCGACGTGTGCGTGTGTGTGTCCATGTGTTTAACCACCTAATACTAACGCCCTCCCTTCAATGGATACATGTACACATACCAATTTTCAATACATGCATGTACCCATACCCATTTTCAATGCATGTACATATGCGTACCCATCAATTTGATGCATGCACGTATGTGAGTATGTCAAAATCCCCTACTCTAGCCTAAAAGTGACCTAAAAATGACATTAAATGTGAAAATGACAAAGGAGGGATAGGGTACTCATGTAAGGTCCATACACCGGGTTTCAAAGGAACTCCTAGATGCAATATTCTTGTCTCCTCCTACTTGGTAGCCTTGCCATCTCACTCCAAGGCTCGACACTCACACTGCAGTGAAAATTTGCAAGAGCTCTACTACAAATGAATTGTCGTGATTGATTTACCCTTGGGTGGGTATATTAGGCCATCACGATGCCCCTAGGGCATGTTTTCTCCATCACGATCACTCTAACACTTCTTTTGCTCACCAAAATTATTATTTTTCTATTTAAAATAATTACATTTGCTAATTTTTGCACGCTGGAGCACTCACTTGTCACCTAGCGACCACTTCTTCACCTTGGAATGATTTATGAATATTCCAGGCACTATTTTCTATCATTTATGTTATGTTTTCTCCTCTATTGTACTTGTCATGTTGATTATTTTTATAAAATATTTTTTTGGTTTGTTTTTCTCCTCGCACGGGCATTTTACTACCACCCAAGACTGTTTTCTTCGCCTCAAGGAATTTTCACGTACTTTTAGGAGATCTTTTATCTCTTAAAATTCTTCATGTCGATAAAAAAATTAAAAATTAGAACATCATCCGAGAAACATTGTGAAAATTTTGAAAATGGACTAAAATTGGTAATCAACTCATTTACGATTGAAATATGTGTATTTCACATGGCATTCATCTCAAATCTTGTTGGCATTTCCTCACGTTTTGAAACAACGACTCATGGATCATCTAAATCTCCAACCCATTTACAATTTCATCGATACTGGGGTACGAGTTTCATGGTATTGTTACGCTATGTACACTACTTTTTCATTAGACCTAAGTGTCATCGATCATTTCCCTTGTATATACCAATTGTTTGGGGAATCATTTTCAACCTTTCTCATTGACCGAGCATTTGGGATTTCAGCTCAATAACAAAATATTTATGAATCTGTCTTGAACGTTGTTGGTTTAAGTGTGTGTGATTGTACTTATTTCCCTATTAGGTTAGTTTGTTTACTTCTCGTATTGCATTACATGTTTGTATGTTGCATGGAGTTATTGTTTTAGCAAGGGATGGTTGTTTGTATCTTGGATTTTCATGTCATTTTACACTTCTATTATATGCTCACATTTTAATAAGGACCAATGATGAGGATTCTAAGAAAAATGATGATTACAAATTGTTTCTATAAGCATTGGTTTGTGGATAGCTCAATATCCCCTTTTCTTGTTGTTTTCTCATCTTCTCTTCACACTTTTATTTCTTTTGTTCTCTTTTCGATCGTTGATTGAGTTCCTCCATCACCCCATCGACACTCAAGGGGGCATCCTTTAGCTAACTAATTTTTCTTCTACCCCTTCACAAAAATCATTTTCTTATGTTTGTCTACTTTCTTTGAAGTGACGTAGCTTATGTCACCCCAAAGGGGGAAAATGTAGACACCTTTAGTTTGATCAAAGAACTATTATTCCTAATATTGCAGTAACTATTCTCCTTCTTGCAAATTGACGATACCTCATCAATTCGACTCCTCTAACTCATCATTTATGACATTATTTTAGTCGTATTTCTCCTATAAACCAACTAATAGGGTTAATATAGTCCATTATTAGCTAAACCTTCTTCTCACCCTCTTCTATACCACTTTTACTAACTTTCTAGTCTAGCAATCGAATTCATTGGATTGATTAGACCTCTCAAAACCCTTTTGAAACCTTAATTCTTCTCTAAATAGGATTAACTAGTCTAACCTAGTTTAATTAACCCTAAACCATGATTAACCTCTTCTAAACCTAGTTAAATCTTATTTTGACTCTCTAAAGTGTGTTTTGGCTTATCCTTTTGTCCCACATGCACCAAAAGTCTCCCGTTTCGAAATTGGAAAACTATAAATAGCCCACTACCCCTAGACAATTTTTAAAAATCTCCTTCTTCCTAACATAAACGATAGCATTTTTCTTGGGGTTTAGAGCTTATTTCATTTTTTTATTGAGCTATTGATTTTCAATTGCACTACACACACAAACATTGAGTAAATGGGAAGAACCATTGGCCTTAAAGTTATTAATGGTGATCTCCCATTCTTGTCATCACATAACTAATTGCTTAGAATCTACCTAGGCTCATTTTAAAGATTTTAAGAGTAGAGGATTACTAAATATGCTATATTTTCTTGTTTCTTTCAAGATTAATGTATGCAAAGTAATGAATCCTTGTTTATCTCTTATCTGATGGTCTACCACCTATTTTTTGAAAGCCTTTAGGGTTTCTTTAGAGATTCTTAACCCATGTCCATGGAATTTGTAACTTTTCATTGAACACAATACCATTCACCACAGGCCAGATCTCTTTAAACTCAAGTTATGTCTTGATTTTTGTCTTCTATGCAACATAGTTGTTTCCTTTGAGTAGTTGTGAATCTGGAAGAAAGAATTTGGGGAATTTGTGCGCATTTTGTAGATTTCACTAACAAGGTTAGGCTCTTATCAATCCAAGTATAAGGTTTCCCAAGCTATATAGCATCGGTTCGATATACCAAACCTTTCTATATATGAGCCCTTCCAATATACCCACAAGATACATGGAAGAAGCTCTCCTTGTGATATAATCGCGGTACATGAAAGAGGTGTCAACGCATGTGAAAGAATTCAATATGTGGTATCGAGGATAGTACTTGAAAGGGGTCTGTGTGATTATTGACACCGGATTAAAGAAATATCCTCATATGCATGCGTAACTTTTCTATATACTCGGATAATTTTCATTCTATATTTAAGTCATATAATCATTCACAAATGGATGGGAGGGCTCAGAGTGTGTGCACCATGTCCTTATTACTCCCCATCAATATCAAAGGTTGATGTTGAGATGAAATTATTGCAGCTATTTTAGGTGTTAAGTGCAATAGTAGTCATGACAACTTTACTCGTAAGTGCTTCCTAGAGGCATTGTTTATACCAAATGTTGTGAATGAGATCTAGGATCTCATGAGTGTTTTACAACCAAATTTCACTATTTTAATTACAATTCTCTTCCAATTTTCTAGCAGCTACAATGTTTACGGTTGACTATGAGAACCTGCAAATTAGTATAATACACTAAAGTATACAAGAACATTCATTTTTTTTAAAAATGGAATGACAAGAATTTTTATTTTTGTTTTTTTCGTGCCCTGGTGGCCTCCGGAGCCCAATACGGCTCTCTGAGAAAAAAACATAAAAATATCTCAAAATGAAGTTTTTAGGTAGCCCTTCTTTAGAAAAAGTTTCTGGAATAAAAAAATAAGTAGAGTGGAAGAAAAACATTTTTGGACCCTTTTTAGGGTTTTCTCTCTAAATTTAGCAGGGGTTTGGTTATCACTAAGGGATTTAGTAAGAGTGAAACCACTATAGTTTCCTCTAGTTGGTGAGTCGGGGGTGGGCTAAATTTTATATGATTTTAAAAAATCATGTTGGGGGTGGGAGTTGAACCCCAAACCTCCCATTCCTAGTTCTTTTGCACTAACCACTAAACCTCTAATGCATTTTACATATTGTATGAAGCACTTTGCATATAAACAATTCAAAAAGGAACTAACCTTTGAAAAGAATGCGACATGGCGGGATGGATCTCCATGTGGTTGCATGCTTAGAGGATACCGGTTTAGGTCTTCCTCATTTGCCGGATCTCGATTCTTTGTATTTGTTGCCACTCTTGGTTTGTAAATTTTTTACTTCCACCATGTTTGGAAGAGGTTGTTGTTTAGATATCCTTTTCCAACATTTGATTTTATTTCTCCCTAATTTTGTATTGGTTGATTAAGATTTTGATTTGTTTTACAGAAGCTCGATATTCTTTGTAATGTTATGGATATTGGGTCGCCATTGTATATCGCCACCTTTGATTATATTTCCTTTGTTATATTTGTGGTTATAGGGTTTTTCAATAGAATTTCAATGCATGGAGTAGTTAGTTGGTTTCTTGTGTAGGTCGCAGGGTCGATGGATGACTTGTGGGAGTGGAGGATGCTCACTGTGAATAGTTTGTAGGGTTCAATGAAGATATTAACTCGGTCGGTGTGGGTCACTTGTTGTAGGTCTAGATATGCTTCAAGACATCAATGCAAATCAACTCATTTACAAATGCAACTCAGAATGGTGCTCACGGTCCAAATTAGCTTAATGTCAAACTGATCAACTCGCCCTTGCCAATGTAAAAAAACAACAGTTCAAAGCTATAACTCGGTAGGAACTTGATTTCAACTTGATGTGAAGGGGAGAAATACAACTCAATCAGGGGCTATTAGCTTGGTCTCTGCAATGTAACTCGATTGGTGTTCGATACAACTAGCTCGGTGCTGAGAACTTAGATGGCTTAGTTAGCACACATGCCTCCAATATAACTCTGCAGAGTAGTTTACAAACCTCTAAATTTGATGATAAATAGATAATATTATATGTACCTATCCTATTCTCTAGATTTAGAGGTAAAAACCATGGATATAAAATAGGAGGTTGTAAGAAGGCAAAGGTCTTTGGGGATGGTAAGTTGCAGGAGGCTACACTGGGCTCTTAATTAGTGTAACTACTCCTCCAATATCCTCAATCTCATATACTCTCTCTCTCTCTCTCTCTCTCTCTCTCTCTCTCTCGCCTTCTCTATCACATGTCCAGATTATCCTACTCTGGTACCAAATGTAAAACAATGAAGGAAGCCTGAAATATTTTATTAATGATCAAAATCAATTTACAAAAGATGTGCTGCAATATTTATATATATTGAACAACAATATACAAACAAATAAATGGGTTTCATGGGTACAATTGTTAATCAATACAAACAATAATATTGTTAAAACAATATAAGAATTCCTGTATGTTTGAATAAAACAAAATATAAGGTTATAAATAAATATAACCATATAACAATTAATAATTAAACAAAATAACTATGCAATGCATAATTAACTTAACACCAACAAATTTCATACTTCTACCCCATGTGGTGTAAAAGTCACTATTTTCCTTGACTAGAATGAAAAATTTGATATATAGAAAACAAATTTGTGGTAATGTTAGGAACATACAGTGCATCTTGGATACTGCCACCATCAAGGTGTATATCACCTTTTCCCTCAATAGAAAGAAAAGAAGAATCTCCAACCTCAATTTTGGAAGTAGAACTCAAACCTAGATAAACAAAAGACTCCTTGGAAGAAGTCATGTGATGAGAAGCACAAAAATCTATAACCCAAATATCTTCAAGTGGTGATGAGATCTCCTAACAACATTAAGTGCTTTGTCATGTTGATTAGAAGGAGGTGGAGTGGAGATAGAAATTTTGTGTTTCTTGATTGCATCCTCTAAGGCTTATATTTTCTTATAACACATATGTTCTTTATGACCACTACCCCCATAAAAAGAGCATGAAAGACTAGACTTATTATTGGATTTAGAAGACTCCTTGGGTTTAGAGTTGTTTTTTTGGGGTTTAAGAGAACTTTGAGATGGAGAAGGGGTGAATTTGGTTTTACTTTCTAGTTTCCCTTGAAATTAGGATTAGATGTAACTAAATCCTTTTTATAGGTGGAACACTCAAGGTGAGACAATTTAGATTCTTCCTAGTAAGTCTTTCACAAAACTTTTCTAAGTCAGGCATTTTAATTGTGTCACTCAAGGCATTCATGCTAGAGAAAAGGTAGAACAAAATATTTGAAATGGTCCTCTCAATTTGGATAGAATCAAGTGAAAACACTATTCATATTTCTTATCTCTTCCACTCCCCTTCAACTATGTCAAAAAATTCTTGAACTTGGTAAGATAGTTTATAATTATTGGAAAATCTTCGGGACAAGAGAGGTGATCTCAATTGCAAGTTACATGGCTCTCTCATATGATCCACCTTACCAAATAAATCCTCAAATTTCTCCCATATTTTGAAAGGAGAGTCACATTTTTCCAAATGAAACAAAATATTCTCACTTACATAAGTTCCTATCAAACCCATACACTCGTCAAATTTGTACTAGTCTTGAAATGTCTCATATTCTCTAGTGAACACTAGTTGTTCGAAGAAGTTAAAGCACATAATCCTTTCCACTTAATTATTTTTTCAATTCATTGTTTCCATGTGTGGTAATTATGTGTTTTTAATGGCTCAACATGATCTAATGCAGAAGTAGATAAAGATGTCATCCTCAAAAAATCACTAAAAGAAATGCAAGAACCAAACAATGCAACAAGAGCCCCCTGATTTTGGCACTTTATAATGAGTGCATGTTACAATATGACACTTTATAATTATAGTGAGATCCTCAAAATAAATATTTCTAATGGAAAGAGCACAAAAAAACAAGCACTTTTACAAAAAAATGGCACTCAAAACTGAGTTTCCGATCAAAAGATACAAGCTTTACAAGTTTATGCTATGCTATTTATTTTAGTTGCCACTAAAACAAAATAAAATGCTCTTGTCTTCACCACACAAATAAAATGCAAGGGGATGGAGTTAAGCACATACTAGTAGGAATAACAATATTTAATCCCTCATATGACCATATCATATGACCAAGTGCTAAGGATTTTAATGGGTGTATGTTGTGTTTCTCACAACAACAAAAAAACTAAAAAAATGACTCGCCTCCGAGAAATGGTCAAGTTTGATCGATCTTAGGGTTTTGCCACCTTCTAGATCCAATGGAAAGATATTTTTTTATAAAAATGCATGCAAAAAAATACAGAAATTTTTTGAATATATGAATATACAAAAAAATTACAAAATGAAAATTATAGATGGATGTCAATAGCAATCTCCTACTCGATACCATAAAAGGAACGATAACCCGATCATACCAAGATAAGAACTCAAATGCTAATAAAAACCCACAATCAATAAGATGAAAGCAATTCACCAAAATCACTTTACATAAACCTTTGCAAACAAATGAGAAGCAATATCATATATTATTATGGAACTAATTGAAATACAATGAGAAAGGGTCTTGCTTGTATACGCAAGGAATAACAGATCTAAGAGCTAGTCAAGGTCATAGATCAAGCCATAAATCAAGGAAAGAACTAGTCATCAAATAACTAGTCAAGACCATAGATTTAGGAGAGAACTAGACATCAAGGATTTAGTCAATACTATATATTAAGGAAAGAACTAGTCAATACCATAAATAAATGAAATAACTATACCTAACAACTAGATAATATCCCCTAATATCTAAATAAATAAAAATAAATATCCACACACATAAGTGGGTGAGGATAAATATAATAAAGGTAAATAAAGTACTTAGGTGAACATGAGCTAAGGTAAATACCTACTCTAACAAGGATACAACAAATAGTGGACTCTGACATCATCTCCTTTGCCTCTTATGAGCGCTCACATTTGTCTCCTTCACCCCAAGCATAGGCATACCCCACTTAGGTCATCCCCATTAGGTGCTCATTTTTTTCATCATGTTCCACCACGACATGTGTGTTCTCCACCTCATCCATCATTTCCACCATCACATTCATTTCATCCACTCCACCCACATTATCCACCACTTCATGCCGCTTCATCACAATTTTCTATTAGTTTCTACATATCCCATAGTCACTACATATGACATTCTATTTGGTTCATACACTCATGCTCCATCCATTCCACATGTTTCCACTTCCACTTATCGTCTTGGTCTTTGGTAGGTGATTCTTATCACCTTACCCCTTAAGACACACATGTGTTCTTACAGTTCTTACATGATTGTTGAGGGATTAGTTCTAAGAACATTTCATCACATGCACTATTCATCTAGCACACCTCAATCATTTCCCAATGATGCACTCTTTCTTACGCATCTCATCCTTGAATACTAAGGGTCTTATTACATGATCCTATTCATTCATACGAGGGGGAATTGTTAATCTCCCCTCCTATTTTCATCACCTTATCATATTACAATTATATTACATTTTTGCATAATCATTATGATACACTCATCTAATTTCACATTTATTCTATTATCACCATTACATTTCCTACACGTTACATACTTTATTCATCTCATCAATCACATTACATTAGTTATCTACATCATCATTTACCATGCATATTTTATCTACCATTACTAACATCATCATACAAATTTATATTCATCACATACAATACAATACACATGCTAGAACAATAACCATATAACCATACAATATCCATTACATCACAATGGAAAAACATGTTAACATCGATCTAACATATATCAAAAATAGGTGTCCATACATATATCATTCATACAATCATCATCCCTAAACATGTTTCATAACTGGGAGGTAAGGTCTCCACATCATATACAATCATCAATATCAAACCAAATCATCACTATTGCTCTTGTGTGCCACAAGAGCCCTAGCAAGAGATGCCTCACCACTAACACGATGCCACATTTAGCAGCCCCAAAACTTCTCCACTTTCCTTCATAACATAACAATATCCATACTCTTCTCTAAAAATAACACTACAAGTCTACATATCATACGAACACATCTTGGGCCAAGGGACCACCACCTACTTTCTCTTGAGCATGTCGAGTCTCCTCATGTGCCCCGTCCCTCTCACAAGAATCACCGTACATTTCACCACCGCTATGGCCATTGGATCAAATAGATGGGCATGCTCACCTGCAATATTGTCCACACGCTCTAGTATCCCTCCACCTAATACTTCACTCGTAAAATTCCACGTCAATGTGTGGATCAATGTGTCCACTATCAATAACCAATAAGCATATATTGTGAATAGAACATACAACCCCTCATTAGCCACATGAGTAAACAATAACATAGATAATTCATTAACCACTATATAAGCATACAAAAATACTTACACTCCACCACATACGCCACTACGGGTCGGGGACACTTCCCTCACCCGATCCTCTAGGTGGAAACTCCATAACACCCAAAATTTTGAGTATAGTAATACCCACCAATGCACTTCCCACCACGCTCAATAATCCTCCATACAACCTACGTCATATCCATATATAAATGATATTGTTGGGTCTACCTCATCTGGCCTTGGTGGTATCAAATGCTCTATCATGGGTCTTGCCTAGCACCCGCCCTCCTAGGGGTTTTGATAGCATGTAACCATATGTATGTCTCTCGGTGAACATCTTTCTCCATACCAAACTATCGAGATACTCTCCACTGAAAAATCTCTGCCACACCTAGAAAGTGGTCCTCTAGCCACATGGTCCTCGAATACATCGCAACTCTGTAGCATCCTCAGGCCATCCCCATAATCATGATATGGCCTCCATATAATTGAATTCAGCCCCATCCTATCTATCAGTGCTTTGAAACTATTTATTTCCATCTTCCTACTATGAATATCAACCCAACATCAATAATATATCTCAGGTCGAGCCCACTCTCCTCGTGGCCCTGCAACTGGTCTTAATACAACTATGTGCTCATATTCCCATACATGTAGTAGTGTGGTGGCCCCTTTACCCCCATCATGTTCATCCTATGTAAACTGATACAAGTCCTTGTATAAATGGGCCAACACACATCGTGCCCACACATATCTCATCCCATCTTCCTCTATCCACTGACATATGCCATGCATCTTATACAAGATGCCGACACCACCTACCGACACGGCTATACATGATTATAACCACTCTGCGATGAATTTCTATAACCGTGGAACCCTAGAGTGCAATATCACATCCAAATTGATATGGGCCTTGGTAGGTACTTGGGACCCTGCATAATCTCATCACCTAAGTGCATCTTCTGCTCCATACCCACTACTTCCTTCACTCATAGCTTCTCTACAACAAAAGACAATCGTAATTTGTGATATACATCCTCCAATGTCACTTTCATCTCCCCGTAGGCAACAAAATGTGCATGTGTTTGCACACCATCTCTCACACAATGTGGTAAACATGGGCATATTATGGGGCACATCCCCCATCTATGCTATATGCCATAGGATGACATGGTCCATCACATCCCACTCATCATTTGACAACCCTAGTCTAAGTAATGTACTCAAGTGACGGCCACCACGAAACTCCCTCGAGTGGATATCCCTCTACACAACACCAAACAACAACAAAAGCAACATTAATACACCTTACACAGTCAAACACACCTCTTCAACATACTATAAACATGTTTTCTACCATCATCCATAAAATCCAAAAATCCTAGACCAGGGCACCCCAAAGTAGGACACAAGTGCTCGGTTCTTGGCGCTCTAGTCCCCTGGGGTCACTAGGGCCCTCACCGCTCTTGTTTGCGTCCCAAATGCTAAGAAAGTAAAAATCAAAATTTTCAAAAATTCAACTAAAATGCCTATTACACCCTATATTTTTACAAAAATAATGCACTTACCAACTTTGCATTAGTACGTGACACTACAACGATCACCACTCTCTCAAACCAGCTAGGACATAATGGTCTTGCTTGAGGCATCTCTACTCACTCCGTACACACTCTCGCACTCACGCAGAAGACAAATGAAGTGATAAGATACCTTTTCACTTTACTATTTATAGTCACTTTTCAATACTACTTTTACTATGGTCTATATTTTTCACTTATTACCACAACTAATACATGCTACACCGTTTCGGTCATATCTTGAGCATTTTTACTCTAATTTACACCCCATTTACGAAATTATTTTTAGAATTCCACCTACCACCGTATTAGCCCCACTATAATCCCCATTACATCACCATGCATTCAAACATCATGAATCCAACACTGTAAATTTATACTTTGACATTTCACCATTAATTCCCCTAATGACCTAATATGGGGGCAATAATCATCTAACATTTCCCAAACACGATCACACAATACAACCTATCAACTCCCCCTAATGACCTAACTTAGGGCGGTAAGTGATTAAAAATCATTTTACGTGACATCTCATCAATTTCTAGTGACTTTCCCCTAATGACCTAACTGGGGGCAATTAGCAAAAAACCTCTCCATGAGTAACCAATCAAAAAAATCAATCAACTAATAAAACCAATGCGTTCAAATCAGATCATTCAAATCTACAAACGGTCTCCTAGATGACCTAACTTGGGAGTTACATTCACCACTTCTCTCCTAGATGACATAACTTGGGATTTTATTCTATATTTCATGCTCCCTTCTAGATGACCTAACTTGGAAGCCATCTCCTTCATTTTTGTTTGCTTCCTAATGACCTAACGTGGAAGCTACCTATTTCATATCATGTTCGCTTCTAGATGACCTAACTTGGAATCTGTCTCATTTTCTATCGTGTTTACTTCTAGATGACCTAACTTGGCATATTTCACATTATGGTGACACCCGTGGAGTGGGGGAAAGAGTTCCTTTCCTTTACCACTCCTATATGGGTCAACTATTTAATCAAAATCATTTGGATCTAAAAATCACAAATTTTGATTTGAGTCTATCTACAATGAATAGATCTTGAAGATGTAGTTAAAGTTTGGAGAATAACACACTTTTATCCCTACACTCTTCCTCCAAGCGAAAGGACACCCAACTCCTCTAATTATTCCGTTCACATACAAGTGTTTGGGTTGGGAACTGATCACTCCCTACCCACATATTCATTATTAAATGACATTCAAAATCATTCTACATCCTAATAATCATTTTCATTTATCACACTTCATTTCGACACTTACGCTTTCTATTACGCTGTATAGATCAACTCATTGATCCATGGTTTGACACAATTTTATAGTTCTATTAGCACACTTCTACTACACATCGCACTTTCTTCTATAACGTGGTCTTCTCTAACTTTTTCTTTATTATGCATCTCTATCTACTTTATGTTATTGAGATTTCCACTCACCAACATAAAGTTGGGGAAAATGTAGTCACAAAATCATGCACTTACTATTACATTTATACCATCAGGTATATTATTTTATATATGGATCTTGCGTAATAAAAGTATTCACTAGTGACCCATCTCTTGGTCTTATTGTTAGTTACTCGGTCATCATTTTTGTATGTCTAATTCGGTCATCAGTTGTCTTTAAAGTTTTGGGCATATTTTAGCGATTCTCGGGAGTTGTAATTTGCTCGGTTTTCATCTCTAAGTCTATCTTTGGGGTGCCTAGGTTTACACTAAGACGCCTCAATCTGTGATTTTTGGCACCCGTACCTTCCTAATTTTTGGTATTAATTTTTGTTTTGGAGGTCGGTCTTTTTGTTACCTTGTGTATTCCCTAATTTGTAGTAGGTAGTTTTAGGTCACTAGTGTCAAAATTTAATAAAGAGATCCCTATATAAACATAACATACTCATTACATTATGGGCGAACATATTACTATCAAGGGTAACTATCTACTAAGGCAAGGGAGTGCATTTTAGGTATCTTCTATATATGCATCACACAAGAATAGGGGGAAAGGGTTGTATTCTTTCCATTCCATCCACCATTTACATCTTTACATCTAGTTATTACCCCCTAATTTTACGTCATTGGCACTAGGGCATCCTAGGCATAAAATTGTAGACGCACGCACACACACATAGAACTCCATGGGGTCTGAAATGTAGTGCAACGCTCGGTCATAAGACCATTAGTTTGGAAGATGATGTCGATTAGACCTATTCATATGCATTTTTATTTTTGAAATTGATGCTTTGAATATGGTTTTGTAGGTGGATCTTCACATAACACTTGCAGAATGAATAACATAGGAAACATGATTGCAACACTAATATGATAGGAATGGAAGTATTACGGAGACATTGTGACTCTTCCAAACTTAGGTCCCAAGATTTTTCACACTCTACAATGCCAAGATTACGAGACCAGGAACCTGGGGTGCCCGATCTCCTCCCGGGCACCTTCAAGTATAGGAAAATGTCCATCATTTTCCCTTCTTGAGGTTGTTCGGTTAAAAGCTTTCGAGTCCACATATCAGCATACTACAGTCCAACACACAATGAGGTAAGTTAAATTAAGGTTAGTATCATGTTGCTCTTATTTCCATTATTTTAATACATCCAAATATTAAAATAAAATATTTAGATCTAGTGTTTCAATATAGCATTTAGTTTCTATTACATTAATTCATAAATAAGAAGAAAATCTTTATTTCTATCTATTTTTAGTTAATCAATTACATCCTTCTAGTTATTATCGCTTATCAACATCTTTTTATCATGAGGGTTGAAATCCATCCTAGGAAGTTCTCACTTCTCAAGATTGACTTCATCGAGTAACCCTCTATATTTAATACTAATAGTTATTGTGTTTAGTTCTCTTTGTTGTGTTGGTCATCGCTCGCAGATGGAGGGGATATTTTATTTTTCACATGTACCATATTCATCATCATCCATATCAAGAGGTCACTTAAACCCTCGATATTTTGATGTTGTTGGATTTCTCATTTAGATTTCACAAATCTGAAACAGAAAATCTTGTAAAAATTATAACATGCTCGGTGGGACACACCCTTCTTCGGATTGCTTGTTTGTGTGCTTTTTTTGATTAGCGTGTGTTGATCATTCATGTTTATGCATTGATATTGAAAATAAAATATGGAACATCATTATCCAGTAATATTTGTTTTTGTTCCCCATACTTTTTTTCTCTTCTTTGCATCTCTTGTCTATTGCTTTCATCGAATCTACACATTTCATTTTGGATCTTAAAAGGAACACCCTCATTGTTTTCTTGTTCACATAGTATAACTAGGGGTTAATCCTTTGCATCCAATTCTTTCACACATATCAAAACTCAAAACCTAACTTACACACCTAAGAAATCATCTACTGTAGAACTATTATGATTTCATCACCCAATAGGAAATCGACATAGTGTTCTACCCACATAATAAAGTTTTTGGCTATTGCTTTATATAGGCTAAGCGCCCAACGCCCTTCTCACCGTGGTGCATGAAGTTTGGGGGTAGGACCCTATATCAGGCCATGTATTGGTAGTCATCATATAATCAGGTCTCATTTACCTTTGGGTATATCAAGGACTCCATCTAAAACATCCTAAAACCATCCTTAGATTAGCCATTTCCTAGGTTCCCTTTGAGCCTTCTTATTTTCTTTTTACACTTCTTCTAATAATCAAGATAATTAATATTATGTTGTGTGACTTGCTTGTTTTAGTAATAATCAACATAGGATTTTGGTTGGTTGTTTCATGCCTATTCTTACTCGATCACATATTATAAAAATGGAACAAACCTCTTCATCTAACATTCCCATATCTAGCACTCTTTCTCAATAGATGTCAGCCCTTGCTATCATTTCGTCTTCTATAGTTAATTAAAATATCACTTCTATCACTCCCTCTAGTGTTCCACCCATGGTTCATACCCACACCCATGTTGAGACTAACCCCTTCCTCTACCTTTATTTGGTCCCTTCCGGATCGGATACTCTTCCATCTGCCACTTCTATGGAGGCCTTCGGGCCCTATGCTATTCCCCACGGATGCATGGAGTTCCAGGAACTTATAGACACTAACCATATATCCCTTCATGACTAAGTCACCCATAATTCTACTCACCTTCCCCTTGATAAACCCCCTCTTCAAGAAATCTATGTCTATCATTCCTAGCCTAATTTCACTTAGGTGCTTACCTCCCAACTTGTAGATTTCTTCTCCCAAGCCATGAATAAGCTTTCCATTACCTAGTGTGAGCATGAATCCCTTGATTATTCCACTCACCAATATAATAATTTGGTGGTCCCCATCCCATCCAATCTATCTTGTATCAACATTTCCCCTTCATCCTCGATCCCCACTACATCCACCGTTGTCACTAATGCCCTCACTAATCCTCTTCTAGAATCTAATTTTCTTCCTTGTTCATCCAAGATACCTATTCAAAACTCAGTCCCCATTCCTACATCCCAAATCCATGCTAATGTCATTTCTTCACAACCACTCCCTTCAAAATCTACTCAAACACATCAACCTCCTCGAACTACCTTCCAACACATGTATCATCACCAACCTATTCAAGCATTTGAACCTCCTCATTATACTCATCCTAAATCTAGCCCCATCATCATACATCAATAAATCCCTCAATATTTTCACCCTACCTACATTCCTTATCAACATCCTATATCATATCCTATCTAATCATATCCTGTCACTCATCTTACCCCATATTAGCCACCTCCTCAAACTTCCTCTTACTCTCAACATAATTAATATCATCCTTAATCCAACCCATCCAATTCTTACATCCAACAACCTCTTCCTTAAATATCTTATACATCCACTTATAATGATCCCATGCATGCATTTATGAGTATATTGGCCAACTTGGAAGTCTCTACTCTGGGTCCCAAAAGCACATTTACATACGAAAAAATATTTAAAGATCCCATACATCCTTTTATCCCCATTAAGGTTTATCCTACTCATTGGTAACTTATTAAGTTTTCTAAATTTAATAGCAAGGAGGACCCTCACTAGCACCTTCATGCCTTTTGACATGCATGTTACCTCATCGCCCATGATTAGGATCTAATGCTTAGAACCTTCCCCATGTTATTATCAGACTTGCACTAGAGTGGTACAATGATATCCCCTAAAAATCCCTCTTTTCATTCACATAGCTCACACAACTCTTTCTAGAACATTTCTCTATCAACATCACTCACAAAATCACCATCACTAACTTATACACCATTAAACAGTTTGAAGATGAATCCATCATGGATTTCATTGCAAGATGGCATGGCATCATCAACCAACTATCCTTTTCTCTTCCTCAAACCAAGCTCATCAAGCTATTCTCTCAATGTTGCACTAAGAAAAATTCTTCCACCCTTAAGATATAGTCCTTTCAGAGCTTTAAATAAGCTTTCACCATGGATCATAAATTAGAACTCCATGCCCTTGAGCAAGGCCACATTAAACTTAGATCCAACAAACCTAAAACAAAGTTCACCAAATCCTCTTCTTCTCATCATGATAAATCTAAAAGTGTGACAAGTTCTATTGTTGTTAAGTCTTCTTCTTCTTTCACCTCTCACACCGAGCCTTCATAAAGGAATCCTCAAGCTACCCCAAATATAATCCCCTTGGGGAGTCTTATAGTTCCATATTTGATAAGCTTATGGATTCCAATCTCATATAACTTCCTCTAATCTGACTGATCGATGACTCACGACCCAAACCCGCTTGGTTTTGTGAGTAATCCTATTTCAAACATCATCAAATCCATAGTCACGACATTGAGAAATCTAATGCCCATTCCAATCAACTTCTAGAGTTTTTAAATAGCCCTTTCCTAATGATTGACCTAGTAATCAAGTTGTTCCTTCTATATTGTAAACATCGACACTCATACAATCAAAACCCTCATCCACTATATCTACTATGGCTACACCCACCACATCCATAACTACCCTTGCATCCATTATACCTCCCTCTCTCTTTACTATACCTACTTCCACATCAGTCTCTTCACCTACATCTTTCTCTGCACCTATCTCCACATCCACCACATCTATCCCCATATCAACAACTCCATCTACACCATGCCCATATCTACATCTAAATCTACGCTATCTCCTATATCTAAACCTTCTTGACTCTACCCCAAGAAACACCCCTATCCCATATTCATTCTCTATAGACTTAAATACTTCCATCCAACCATCTATCACATCTCCTCAACCTATCCAAGATTTATATTATCCTTCCACCCTTGCATCTATCATGTCATCCATGCTTGAGTCATCCGAATCCGCCTCGAAGGATGAATCTCTAGTGAAAATTATTAGCATCCCCACTAAAGGTAAAACCTCACAACATAAGTCTAAAAAACGTGTTCCTCCTATCAAAAAATCACTCACCCATCCACATAATAAACTTGAACTTCTATAACATTCCCATTTTAAGACTTTAGAAACAAGGGAAAAAAATTCTATACATAATGTTCTCTATTCTAAATAATCGTAATTTAGAACACACATTCCATGCTAATCAATCTCATAACAGAGATAACCATATGCGGTTAATCGACTCGGTGAACTACTGATCTCTCATTTCATGATTGGTTTCTCATGTTAACTTAAAGTATTGATTACTAAGTGTATACTAAGTATACTTGGTTCCATTATCCTATTCTCGGGTATTAAGTGTTATATGTAAGAAACCTATCTCGAATATTTGTTACCAATACTCATATGAAATCCCATTTCTTAAACTAGGTGACATAGGACAACGCAACTAGTAGCTTACAATACTTTGGCCAAATATTTCTAGCATACTCTTCATGTTACTATTCCTACACTGCATACTTGTCTAACGAAATACGTCCTTCACCCCACTCATTTATAATCTAGAATGGTCTTCACTAACTCCCGTCGAGTTCACTTGTTCAAGTTTTGACCCTAACCTAGGTTAGTGATATAATTTGGTATAGGAACCACTCATGATGTCCTAGGGTATATAGACATACTCAATCGACCTAAGTCAATAGGGTGTGCCTAGTTACCCTAAGTCATTATGAGTCACTTCTATGTAAAATCATATCCCTAATCTGACCTAGAGAGAAACTAAGTTCAAGTCCAGATTGGAGTAGATCTAGATGAACCAATGTTGAGGGTGTTGTAACATGTCAACTATAACATTGAATCCCCATGAAGACCCTAGTCTTCATGAAGGTACAAGCCCCACGGTTGACGTGTGCCAACATCTCGTGAGTAACTACCCATCTTGATGTACACACCTCAAGAAGAGGTCTTTCACACTCATTTATTTCTTAATTAAGATTCAAATTACAACAACCCCGTTGAACCCTACTTCTAACAACCCTTAAGTTTTTCATCCTTATTTAAGTTCTTAATGTAATACGGAACTTCATAAACTTATTATTACTTTTATGTTCATTAACTTTTTGCTTAATGAGCAATTAATTGAAAATAGAAACAACATCCATCATAAGATTTACTTAATATAACTTATCCATACATAGCCTGGTTAGGATCCAAAACAGGTTCCATTAAAGTAGACTTCATAGAGATGAAGTCTAATTGATTACGATCTCATGTACCAAACATTTGTTTTGAAACCTATCAAGGTATTACTCCAGAGGGAGTGAGCCTTCCTTTTTCTAGTTAAGTGATAGGGTTTGTTATAACCTTTTACATTACATGAGTCGTGGTAGTTAATTTATAATTCTATTATCATATTTTCAATAAATCATGCATGATTATATAAAATAACATCGATGCATGCCAAATTAATAAGTTGCATTCAAATAAGGGATATTGTAACTAATTCCCATACATCCAACCTATTTAGTTACAACAAAAATAAGGATCCATTCAGATAAGAACGATAACAATGTAAATAAGATTACCAATTTCCTTCATATAATTCACTAGGAAAATGACATAACAAGTATGAGTAACTCTCAATCTTCTTCAATTCATCATGGTAAAATACATATTTTATAGGACCATACATTTCAGACATATTCCATGTCAAACAGCATCAAGATCATTAAAGAATACAACTTTTCTTCTTTCAATACATTTCAATAATGAATCAGATTTCTCTATAAAAGATCCAGGACTTTAAGAAAAAATACATCCTATAATTTATTGCCTTCCTTTATCATTTCAAAGTCCATCTACAAAAATTGCTAGCACAAGGCTAGTTCATTGAATCGAGCATGATAAGAACTAAGCATTAAACGATGTGCTTTCAACTAACTATTTCATAAAACCAACTTTTATTTTACGAAACAATAAGTCCAAGTAAAAAATAAATCATAAGTAATAACAACCATAAAATAAGAACAATTAAACAATCTAAATTAACATTAAGAAAAGATCATGATATAATCTGCACCCTACAACATTATATCATATAAGTAATGTTTCAACCAAATTACTTATCTCCTTTTAATAAAGGTACTTACTAATTATTTCCTATATAATTCAATCTGAATTAGAAATACAAAACTAACTCCACTATTTTTCCAAAATAGAGTTACTCTAAGAAACAATCTTTCATCAAAACTCAATATTACTAAATTTCATAAAAAGGCATCTACAACCAAGCTAATTCCAACTTCATGAAAGGCTTTAGGATGAATCATCTATAACCTAAAATAAGAAATTCCTATTTCAAATGCTACATCCTAATTTAAAGTCCAAGATATAGCCTAAGTTCTCTAGTTAGGCCACACATTAGAATTAGGAAAGTATTCACTCAACAAATAGCATTTCACATAAATCAACTATTACAAATATTGATTCCTTTAATACAAGTCAAGTGAATAAGTAAGAAGTATAAACGACTACTCAAATGCATTCATGAAAGTAATGCAACTAAACCTGTTAAATTTATAACAAGATTTATACAGAAGAGGGAAGGACGAACTAAGAGAAAACAAGTTAGAACTTCCCTCCCAATTCGGTTAAGCTGAATATCAATTCACAACTCAGAAAGGAGAATGCAACACATAATCTCAACATGGTTTCCGAAAGAGACAACGATGAAAACTTTACCTCAGAGAATAGAAGAGCAAGGAGTCAATCAATCATGTTTAGATGAGGATTCCAACATTCTATCTCAAGTAAAGAAGGTCATAAAAGGACTAGTATAGACCCAATCACAACATCCTTTAACTCTTTTTAAAAAAATAGAAATCATGCACTAGAGGATGCTAAACTAAGTATATGACTGAAGTATTCAAATCAGTTCTCAAAATAAGGCTCCCCATCATTACACAATTATAGTATCGTAGAACATTATCCATATCAAGAAGGAGATGAAATAACAAGAATTGTTAAACATCTACAGGAAAAATAACAACCTTCAACAGTCATTCCAAATCATTAAAGTATCAGTCAAGAAGCCATAGACTACTCATTCCTTCTAGACGATAGTGCAAAAATTAGTAAGAAAGACTCACTCTCGCATCCTCATAGAGGTGAGAGAAAACATCTTTTGAATGGATAGATAAAGATCCATCATGCAAAATCACAAAGCACTTCGGATGCATTAGGCTTCTAGGATGATCATGTTAGAATCCAGTGTGATTGCATAACATTGAATCCTTTCTACAAGCGTGGGACTTGCAAAAATGAGAAAGGAGTCTCCAGAGAAGGCTGGTTCCTATTCCTCTATTCAGATGCACACGAAAATGCAGAGGGTTCACTCAAAACCTAATCTAACTTGCCAAGGAGACAGGGTAAGAAGATGCGTGAAAATAAACCTAAGCTAACAGAGGTGATGCACCGAGGAATGAAGAACATCTATCTTGCCAATAAACACAGACCATTCAAATGTGATGCAAGATCATGCACAGATAACAAAATTTGTAATGAAAGACCAGGAGGAAGCAAATGAACACAGAGAGGGTTGAGAATCATCCATAGACATGCATTACTTGCTCCAAGGGTCGATACAATACACTACAAAATGCCAAGAGGTAGAGTCGCATTACAGTTCCAAATGGGGAGGTTCGAACTCCACAAATTCACCTGATAAAGGGGAGAAGGGAGGAGCAAAACAGAAAATGTCGACCTTTTTAAAGAAGCTCCTCCTTACAATATATACTAAGAATGAGAGAGGAAAGAGAGAGGAAAGTCAAATCTACCACAACCACTTCTAGATACATTTAACTCATCTCATTATGGCAGAAATGGTGGACCCTGGCAAAATGGCGGACTGTCTGCTGCATTAAAGCTGGTTGTTGAACGCCAGTTCTGGGCATTATCACACGTCAGAGCTGTTTCTCAATTTCCTCTCTCCAAACTGAACCAAAATTTAGGATTGACCCGGAATCACATAGAGCATTTCACTAGCTTTTCATTGATATAAAGAACGTGCAAATCCGAGCTCTGGATCAAAAGATATGGAGATCTGAAGATTTAGGGCACAAAACAGGTGAAAATGTGTTTTGAAACTTTTCCCGCGCTTCGCCACCTGGATGATACGTGTCAAGAGCTGATTGGGTGCGTGATTCTCTCTCCTCTGCTCACCCGTGGGTTTTCTTTGAAAACTTTGACCTTTTTTGTGATTTTCCACTTTTCCCACGCTCCCGCCACTGAGGACGCGTGGCATGCATTGATTGGAGGACAGGGGCGCGGGGTCTTCTTTTACTTTTAGCTTTTTGGCTGAAACTTGGCCAAATTTTCTAACTCCTCCCGAGCTCCATGCTTCCTGTTCCATTGGACACGTGTCCAATTCCTATTGCTCGTGTCCAAAGCTCAAGCCAGCGCTTCAAACCTCTCTCTTTGAACTTTGGACGTTTTTCCTTGTGACACGTGGCGTTACTTGATTCATCCTCGGCCTGCCAAATTTTCACGTCCCTCGTCCCCTCTGTCCCTGTCCTGTCCCAAAGTCTATCGGGACAAAAATTCTGATCCACCCGATTCGGGCTTCTCTGTCCCTCTTTCGGCCGATGACACGTGGCGTAATGTGATTGGCTCTCGGTTCCTTCGGCTATCCGCATCTCGCGCGTACTTTTGGCCCGGATGTCCCTGTATGAAAGTCCTCTATTTCGGCCGAACCGGCCGGTTCACGTCCTTCGCATTCTCATGGCCCAAATGTCCCGAACTACTTAGTGTGAAAGTTCTCCTTTTCGGCCGATCCGGGTGGTTCGCGTCCTTCGCGTTCTCACGGCCCAAATGTCCCAACTTGTGCTTGCTCGGTGAGTTAGTCGATTTTTTTCTTCCTTTTGAACGGCTTTCGCGTCTCTCGCGTCCCTCTGTCCCGGCTGTCCCTTTGCTCTGCAGACTGCCTAGTGGTCTTTTGGCTGATTCGCGCCCAGATGTCCCAACTATTCCAAGGGCCACCTGGACCAGGACTTAGCCAATTTTCATGATTTTTTTTGCCCCAAGCTTGTTTTTAGCATTTCTTCCATTTCTTAGAACTTGCTCTTTTCTTCTTGGACAAGAGGGTGGAAAGAGGCCGAGGGGACCCGAAACATGATTTTGGGCCTGAATCAATCTGTTATCAAAATTACACGGGGGAATTTTTGACAACAGATTTTGGCAATGGTGACTCAAGCGGGGCCACTGCCTGCTAGATGAAGTTACCAGTTGCCTGAAGCATCCATTGGGCATGGAGTCATGAGTTGTAACCTGCAACTGATCTGAACTTTGAAAATTCCCTCTGAACCACTTGAATCCCCATTGGACATGGAGTTGTTCTCACCAAAATGCACTGGGATGATCTGCAAGAGCAAAACCAGCACCACAAAAACTATGTACAGAACTGAAAATCATACATGCTCCAAATGAAACATGCAGAGTGTGCACAAGCACTTCTTCTGCTGAAAGCAAACCTACCTACTCTATTCTAACTGGAAGCAAAGGCAAGCTAAACAAACCCTGCAATTGGTTGTGAGAAATAGCTTCCTTTCTCAAAAGTGGCAGCCATGCAATTGATTTGGCATTGAACATGGCTGATTGGATGAATGGAAAATCAACAAGAAGCTGGTCTTCCACCCAAATCATCAAGGTATCAGCTGAAGGAAAATTCAATACCTCTTTTAGTTGCTCTGCATTTGGATTGAAGAGGTATGACAGCTGATCCTTGGTACTTTGTAGCTCATCCTCATGCTTAGAAGCAAGCATGACTAGTTGTGACTTCTCCTTTGGCTCCAATGAAGCCAAATACCTGATTGGGCAAGGTATGATCCGTTTGATATGCCCATAGCTCTGATTTTCAACTCCAAAAATGGAGTCTTCTTGTAGACCTTCTTGAATGGATGGTGTGGAAGAAATGGTGAAATTCCTTTGTCCTTTCTCTTCCTCCAATGAAGAACATGAAAGATTAAAATCTTCCAATCTTGGTTCCAAAGAGCTGCTATAAGATGCAGGCTACTGCAAATGAATGTTCTCCTTCATGACAACAGACTCAAGTGTTTGGAATGTGGATGATGAAAGAGAGAATGGTGGAAACTCAACCGGCTCTTCTCCATCAAAACAGTCCTCCAAATCTGACAGATAAACTGCCTCATGGCTGTCCTGCTGCAAATGCTCCACTTCCTCCATGGTGTCTTCTTGATCTGTAACTTGACCACCATGGTTTCTTTCACCCTCCAACATTGAGTTTGAGAGATCAAACTCCTCTTCAGTACTAGAACTTGAGAGAGGTGAAGTAGAAAGAAGAACTGAAGGTCCTCCTATAGCCTGCTTTGTGCTCAAAGCCCTTGGATCTGCACTTTTCTCCTCCACAACTAGAATGTGCTCCTCTTCTTTTGGATTAGGAGCAGCTTCTCCTTTCCTACTACTTGAAGACAATCTTGCTCTTGATAGAACTCTTCCTCCAGCATGAAGTTTGTCAAGTCAAACTCTTCAATCTGCTGCTCTAGAGGACAAGTTGGGACTGCAAGAACTTCTTCTTCTGCTGCAACAAAATCAGTCCTGACCACCATTTGTTCTCCAACTCCCATCTCTTAGCCTCTTCGAAGGTTTAACCATCAAGGGGATCTTTGTCATCCCAAATTTGGCAGCCAAACCCTTAACTTGTCTGAATTCATTTCTTTTTTTGGGCTCCTCTTCTTGTTGTCCTTCATGGCCATTTTTGTAATTTCTTCTTCCCACATGGAATTGGGAATGCAAGAGGAGGGATGGGTTGTAACTTGATTGATTTGGCAATTTTTTGTGGTGGTGGAGGTAGAAACTCTTGTTTCTTTGGAGGAGGGGGTATTTCTATTAGTTCTTGTGGAGGGGATGACTATTTGGAAGGAAAAAGGAAAGAAGAATTGAGGTGTGGTGGAAGACTAGGGGGTGGAGAAATGGATTCAACACTTGGGACAGCAGATGGAGAGTTTAAAACTTGACAAATGAGATGATGTTAGATTGAGTAATGGGAAAAGAAAAGGCATGATGATGGTGTAGAACTTACCCATTGACAAGGTTGTTCAACAACAAGTGTATAGGCCTCTATTTCTGCAATCCATTGTGCAAGTTGGGGCAGCATCTTCATCATGAAGTCCAGCTTCTCCTGAGGGCTGAAGTGTCTTGGAAAAGGGCCTCCCCATGGACAAGGAGTCCTGCAACCAATTCTAAAAGCTCTCATTTGTGTTGTTGCTCTGGACTGCACCATCTTTACCTCCATCTTTTGGATTTGTTCCAGCAGATCTACATTTTCTTCTTGACTGCCCTCATAACCAGCATACCCTTGTGCTTGACATGCTTCATATCCAAACTGACTTTGGCACTGCTGCTCATATGGGTATGCATACTGATCTTGAATTTGTTCAAAATGCTGATTTGGAGGATTTGTAAAACATGTTGGAGGTGTGATAAACTGTTGTTGTAAATGTGAGTTCCATGATGGAAATGAAGTCATGATTGCACAACTTCATGGAATGGAAAAGAATGAAAGAGATGGAAAGAAAGATGGGTGGGAATGGATGAAAAATAGGTCTGCAACTCAGAGAATGAGTTATTGATCAGATGGAGTCGCCAGATGTGTTTGTAAGTGCCTCCAAAGGCTGAAATCTTCACAGGAACACACCAACCTGCAAAAGATGAAGTGGAAGACCTCTAAGGTCCCACCGGGCATGCCAAAACTATTGATGCAAAATCACAGCACCCCTGGATGCAGATCAGGCTTCTAGGATGATCATGTTAGAATCCAGTGTGATTGCATAACATTGAATCCTTTCTACAAGTGTGGGACTTGCAAAAATGAGAAAGGAGTCTCCAGAGAAGGCTGGTTCCTATTCCTCTATTCAGATGCACATGAAAAATGAGGGTTCACTCAAAACCTAATCTAACTTGCCAAGGAGACAGGGTAAGAAGATGCATGAAAATAAACCTAAGCTAACAGAGGTGATGCACCGAGGAATGAAGAACATCTATCTTGCCAATAAACACAGACCATTCAAATGTGATGCAAGATCATGCACAGATAACAAAATTTGTAATGAAAGATCAGGAGGATGCAAATGAACACAGAGAGGGTTGAGAATCATCCACAGACATGCATTACTTGCTCCAAGGGTCGATACAATACACTACAAAATGCCAAGAGGTAGAGTCGCATTACAGTTCCAAATGGGGAGGTTCGAACTCCACAAATTCACCTGATAAAGGGGAGAAGGGAGGAGCAAAACAGAAAATGTCGACCTTTTAAAGAAGCTCCTCCTTACAATATATACTAAGAATGAGAGAGGAAAGAGAGAGGAAAGTCGAATCTACCACAACCACTTCTGGATACATTTAACTCATCTCATTATGGCAGAAACGGTGGACCCTGGAAAAACGGCGGACTGTCTGCTGCATTAAAGCTGGTTGTTGAACGCCAGTTCTGGGCATTATCACGCGTCAGAGCCATTTCTCAATTTCCTCTCTCCAAACTGAACCAAAATTTAGGATTGACCCCGGAATCGCATAGAGCATTTCACCAGCTTTTCATTGATATAAAGAACGTGCAAATCCGAGCTCTGGATCAAAAGATATGGAGATCTGAAGATTTAGGGCACAAAACAGGTGAAAATGTGTTTTGAAACTTTTCCCACGCTTCGCCACCTGGATGATACGTGTCAAGAGCTGATTGGGTGTGTGATTCTCTCTCCTCTACTCACCCGTGGGTTTTCTTTGAAAACTTTGACCTTTTTTGTGATTTTCCACTTTTCCCGCGCTCCCGCCACTGAGGACGCGTGGCATGCATTGATTGGAGGATAGGGGCGCGGGGTCTTCTTTTACTTTTAGCTTTTTGGCTGAAACTTAGCCAAATTTTCTAACTCCTCCCCGAGCTCTGCGCTTCCTTGTTCCATTGGACACGTGTCCAATTCCTATTGGCTCGGGCCAGCGCTTCAAACCTCTCTCTTTGAACTTTGGACGTTTTTCCTTGTGACACGTGGCGTTACCTGATTCGTCCTCGGGCCTGCCGGATTTTCACGTCCCTCGCGTCCCTCTGTCCCGGCTGTCCCAGTGCTGTCTGGGACAAAAACTTCCGATCCACCCGATTCGGGCTTCTCTGTCCCTCTTTCGGCCGATGACGCGTGGCGTAATGTGATTGGCTCTCGGTTCCTTCGGCTATCCGCGTCTCGCACGTACTTTTGGCCCGGATGTCCTGTATACGAAAGTCCTCTTTTTTGGCGAAAACCGGCGTTCAGTCCTTCACATTCTCACGGCCCAAATGTCCCAAACTGCTTAGTGCGAAAGTTCTCCTTTTCGGCCGATCCGGGTGGTTCGCGTCCTTCGCGTTCTCACGGCCCAAATGTCCCTTTGTGCCGCTCAGCAGTTAGTCGATTTTCTTCTCCTTGGCTGAAGCCCGGCTTTCGCGTCTCTCGCATCCCTCTGTCGGCTGTCCCTTTGCTCTGATGTCCGGTGGTCTTTCGGCCGATTTGCGCCTGGATGTCCCAAGCTCCAAGGGCCGCCCTGCTGGACCAGGACTTAGCCAATTTTCATGATTTTTTCTGCCCCAAGCTTGTTTTTAGCATTTCTTCCATTTCTTAGAACTTGCTCTTTCCCAAAAACATTTAAATTTTAGAAGGAGGAACTTCACATTGTTATATTCAACAAGATTATTCCAAAATCTAAGTATCCAAGAAACCATTACCACATAGTTTCCATAAAGGAACAAGATTCGAACAACAAATTTTTAACTAAAAGGGGTGAGGGAATAAATAAAACATTCATTCTTGTTTCCACACAAGTTTGAATCCACAAATACAGAAAATCCAAACACCCATTATCAGTCAATATCCATTGAAATACTGGGTTTGAAAAGAATGAAAGTTTATATAGTAAAGTTCAAGAAGAAGTCACTCTTTCATTACTATTTTTCCATACGAATTCTAGTTCACACAACATTGAATACAAGCATCCATATATATATAGTTCCAATCAAAAGTAACAATACTTCAACCAATCAAAGATGCGACAGAGAAGGAAATTTTTCTTACCTTCTATCAACCATAACAGACAAACCCAATTCCAAATCTTAAAGCAACAACACATTTCCATAAACCCTATTTAGCAGACAGGTAGGATTAAAATATGTTCGACATTATTCAAACTCAACCAAATATCAAGGTATGATTCCCTATTAACTTAAACAAGAAATGACCCATATTCCATATTGTCTAACAAGACTCATTATCAGAAAAATACAGAGATGTTTCAAGAAAGAAATCAAGGCATTCTTTATAAAGTAAAAACCCATTGATCACAAGAGAAAAGTTGTTTTAATGAAGACGATTAGAGAAAAGTAGAACAACTTAATGGGTAGAGCCTATCATGCCTAATAGTGCTTCTATTGATTCGAAGAAGATTTCCAGCCGAGCCTCCACAATTCCTTCTTCTCCAAACAAAGTCAACAACCCAAAAATTCTTTCTCATATGCCTCTTATACCTCCATTGGATCAAAAATAGTCTAAAGGAGCCAAAAATAGAAACAAATTGCAAATAGAATTGTTGGTTCAAAGAACCAGATATCTCCATGCAGAGCAAAAATTGAAATGAATGAAAGACCAAACAACCTCCAAGAATTCCACTTGCATGGTTTCCTAGGTAGTTTTCTCACCAAAACTAATGGTCATTAATGCCATTAAATTCCACTTTCCCACCTATATCTCCACGCCATTTCCATCTAAAACTGGTGAACTCAAACTTAACTAAAGCATGCATCTCTATCTTTAGTGACAATTCCAACTAGGCATTCCATCAAACATCATGCCTCATCCATAATCTGCAATACCATATCCCATAAATTCAAAAATCAAATCTCTTTGATGCCATTGAAACCATCGCCATCGCCTCCCATTTTCCATGAGACCCTTAGGTTTCCTTTCACCTTACATTAGTTTAGGATCCAACCTAGGCTAGTTAAAAGTTATTTACCTTAGGTCATAAAACATTACCTTAGGAAAGTTTTCCATCATAGGATAAGCCATACCCCATATTAGTTTAGTATTAGGTAATAGGTTAGGGATTGACCTCTCATTACCTTAGGTTATCTCCAATCCCACACTTGTAAAACATACAACTTAGATTAGGATGCAACATGCATAGTTAGAAATAGATCTAAGGTAGGTCTAGTTTACCTTAGGTTAGAATCCAGTTAGGATAGATCCTAACAATCTAGGACTAAGGTTTTACCTTAATAGTCCTGAAGTAAGTATTTTTCCTTCTTATGCCAACCAGGTCATAAGAAATTGACTAGAAGATCCAATTTTGTATTTCATAGAAAATGTAAAACAAGGACCTCAAAAGAAGGGTCTGAAAAATTGTAAACTTACAAAGGCTTATTCCTCTTAATACCTTCCATTCCAGAATGTCGACTTAACAAACTGAACAGGTAAGAAACTAAAGCATACCTTGGATCAATGGAATTGATCCAAGGTTTTGTTGTTATTAAAAATAAGTATGCAAACAGAAATTCTGGTTCACAACTTTTACAAAGCCCAAGGAAGAATAATTTTACTTCCAAGCAACAACAACATAGCAAAATGAATCCATGAACAACAATAATTTATCCCTTTGCAAGCATGATTCCCAACAGTCAAAAGAATACACCTTCTTAGGAAAAATCACATATCAACACTTGTAGTGTAAGGAGGAGAAAACTATCAGTTTTCCAAATATGTTACAACTTCCCCTTTAAATCCACCTCAATCCCAAAAATCTAGCATCCAAACATACATCTTGGGGCTTCCACTATCACTTCTAGGACAAGGCCCTTCATTTAAAGAACCTATCATCAATCAATCCACATCCAAAACACATCTCCCTCATCCTTATAAACCTACATCAAAATAAAAATCCTTTACCCATCCTCCTAAGTCGACATCCAAAATATCAATCCCTCCATCTACATCATCTATTCCTTCTTCTTCCAAATCAAAATCCAAATCCTCTCCCTATCTTCCTAAATTTGCACCCAAACCATCTACCCCATCTACATCCAAGCCTTCTACCGATCCTTCCAAATCCACATCCAACTCATCTATCCCTCCATCCCAATCTCAATAAAAATATAATCTTCCCTCCACATCCAAATATGAGTCTAAAACCCCCACTAAGCCTCATAAGAGAAAGATCCCTCTTTTACCCTCATCCACTTCTTCTCAATCCAACCTATCCCAAGTCCATAAAACTTCATCCTCTAAAACCTCTATTAGATCTTATATAGAGATCCTTCAACATCTCCTCCATGCATTTTTTTTACTACCCTTATACCCACGCAAGCCGAAGCCCACATGGTTTGAATTCAATATTATTTGTGTTTACCATCATGTTCCTAGCCATTACACCGAACACTTAAATCCTTCGCACCCTTATAAAAATATTATAAAAGAGAATGATATTCATTTTAAATAATACCACAATATTATATCCCCTATCCCATACACATCCAAATACAATCCTCAACCAAAAGCATGACTTCTAAATTGGCCTTCATCACTATCCCACCTTTGACTTCTCTCGCTTCTAAGGATGGCCCTCCTCTTTACATAGATGTTGTCTGTATCACCACCTAGTCTCACCCTCATGAGACCCAACCATACATCCCATCCAACTCAAAGGTCTTCATCCCTTATCCTCCCAATGAGCCTTCTCCATCCCCTTCTTCATCTAAGGACAAGGTACCTATCCTAAAGAACTCCCAATCCTACCACCATTGAATAAACCATTGTAAAGTAGTTGCACCAAGCTCCTATTAAGATGTAACTTTATGAGCTCATCCAAAGCTTTCCTAATCTCAAAAAATATCTTATTGAAGCTTTACAACATATCCTCGTATCATCCGATGAGCCTTAGCCTCTTGCAACCCTTGTTATAGCTCTTGCAACTTCCACCACTATTTATTTTGATGACTCTAAAATCCCCAAAATTATTCCCGAAAACCATGATATTCCTCTCTTCATCATAGTTCATATCAATGACACCTTCATCCACCAATCCATGATTGATAATGGTGTTAGTATCAACATCATTTCTTCCCATACCTTTAACCAACTTAAAATTTCTAACACCATTATCGCTCAATCCCTTGTGGTTCTTCATGATTTTAATGAAGTAGTTTCCCCTGCCTTGGGCACAATTATCCTTCCCTTCACGTTGGCCATAAAATATTTCATGAGATCTTCTATATTGTAGAAGGTGATTTTTAGTATAATATCTTGCTTGGACACCCATGGATTCATGTCATGTGTTGCATCCCATCTACCCTCCACCATTGTATCAAATATGAACATGAGGGGAAGATTCACACTCTCCCTACCAACCTTCTTCCCTTTAAATCATGTCACATGATGTATCAACCAAATGATGTGATTGTTCTTAAGAAAGACTCTTTTTATGAAGAATTTACCAATTTTTCCATGCCTACATTTATGTTACCCCATGATGGAGTTTTTGATGATGTGATGCAACATATCTCTCTAGGAGAGTATCAAATCCTCACTCTAATTCCCCTTCCTTAGTCACCCTGATAATGCCCCTATATATCCATCTATTGTTGAGGATATCATTTACTTTGGCCAACCCCATCTCAAAACCAATCCCATCTATGACAACAACGATCTTCCTTCTTCTCATATAGACGATCATCCTCACATGAAGCCATACACCAATGGATTTGATTTCCTCTATAATAAATCCTTTTCTTATACCTACCTTCACCATTGTGCATGGAAAGGGTTTGGTCTTGGATGTTATGAATAAGTTATCCAAAATCTTCTCTTTGACCAATCCCACTAGCCTCATGAGAATTTTGGCTTGGGATTCAAGGATACCTCCACTCCTCTTCCATGAAATTCTTCTTCATCTCACATCACCATTGAACCATCATCCCCTTCTTCATCTAACCATCCCATAGATGTGGATGAAACCATATCGCTCCCCCTTGAATTTTTATTTAATCTCCATCATTTATCTTAGACTGTTCACATATCAGTTGAAAACAAGACTTAGTCCTTTCCTCTTAAGTACCTAGAGATGATAGAGGAGGATTACACTATCAATGATGTCCTTTAGTGCAGCGATGATGATTCCATCCTTTCTTACAATGGGGCAGATATTCTCATCTTCACAAGTCCTTACCTCCCGACACACCCACCCTTATTAATGAATCCACCAAGGACATAAACATAGGGAATCCTTAAGAGCCTAACATCCTTAAGGTTGGCCAATCTCTTGATCCATAAAAGATTTAAGCCTTTACCTATTACTTATCCAAACATATTCAAGATTTTTCATGGTCATATGATGACATGCATGACTTTGATCCTTCCATCATTGTCCATAACATTGTCACCATCCCCGATGCTAAACCTAATAAAAAAATTTGTGTCGTATGCATGCCCTCTTTTTCCCTCTTTTTCAAAGAAGATCTAAAACATCTTCTTTCTGATAACTTCATCCAACCCATAGACCATCCAAAAAGGGTTTTGAACATCGTACCCATTGTCAAATACTCTGGAAATCTTCAAGTTTGTACCAAATTTCAAGATTTAAATCTCGCTTTCCCTAAGGAGGAATTTCCCCTTCCCAACATTAATCATCTCATCAACCTCATGACCAAACATGAGATTATCTCTCTTATGGATCATTTTTCTAGTTATAATTAGATGCATCACACTTCAAAAGGCTAACATAAGACTTCCTTCATTACCCCTTGGGGGACCTTCTATTATCAAGTCATGCCTTTTAGTTTGAAAAATGTTGGGGCCACCTACCACATTATTTTGACCTATATCTTCCATGACCTTATCCATAAAACTATAGAGTATTATGTCAATGTGATCATATTCCATCCTTGAGATCCTTGAGATCCTCTTTGAGTGTCTTATTCACTTCTTCCTTCGTCTCAATCCCACCAAGTGTGTGTTTTATGTTATAACAAGAAAAATCCTTGGTTTCATCATCTCTATTAGGGGTATTGAAGTTGACCCCACCAAAATCAGGCCATCCTCAAGATATCCCCTCCTTTTGATCTTAAGCAGCTTTGTAGCCTCCAAGGCCAACTTCAATCATTCCTTTCATCTCACAACTCTCTAATCATTTTCAACGCTTCCATCACCTCTTTTGTAAAGACACCCATTTTAAATGGGATGCCAAATGCTAGAAGGCTTTTGATGATCTTAACAAATATATTCTCTCACCTCCTATGTTAATTCCTCCATGTGAGGGGGATCCTTTTTATCTTTATATCTCTACCTCCGATCATGCTCTAGGTGTCATGTTGGCATACCACGATGAGTAAGGTAGGGAACAGGTTGTCTATTATATCATCCATACTCTTCATGATTATGAAACCACCCACTCCATCAAGCTAAGAAGTTGTGTTGCACCCTCTTATTTTCCACCTCTAAGATTCATCATTATCTCCTCAATCAAAAAAACCTTTTTCATTACCAGCTTCCACCATCTTAAAACCATGCATTCTAAGCCTTATCATAATGATCACATCACTTGATGGATCATGCTCATGACCGAGTTTGACCTAGAGTTTATCTCTCAAAAAAAATCAATCAAAGGCTAGGATATTTCTAATAAACTTATTGAAGCCCCTCTTCCGATAAAAATTCCTCGTGAACAACTTCCGATGAATTTATTCTCACCATCAATCATGAGTTTTCTCCTCTTAAAATTTCACTTTTCTTTGATGGATCTAAATGTCAACAAGTGGGAGGCACTAGGCGTCATCATCATTCCTCCTTAGGAAACTCCTATACCTATTTCTTATAATATTAACTTTTAATGTACTAATAATATGGATGAGTATGAGGGTCTTATCTTGTGTCTTCAAACTGATATCTTATTAGGTGTTTAAATTCTTGACATCTATGGTGATTCTCATCTCATAATCAATCAAATCAAAGGAACCTATTAATGTAAGAATGATGTCCTTCAAAAATATAAGGATGTTGTCATATTCCTCTTCAAATCCTTCTATCAATAAAACATCCAAACCATCCCTTGCTCATCCAACCACTTTGTAGATACCATGACTTCTCTCTGCCTCCCTCATCCCTTGGACAATGGAAGAATCTAATCTATCTGTTGTTGTTCAATGTATCGATCAACCTTCTCATACTAGCAAGCTCTCTCACATTAATCTTGTCAACTCCAATCAATATGATATTTGGTATTCTCAGATCTTTGACTATCTCTCCTAATCCAAAATTTCCTCTAACATGTCTAAAAATGGTAGGAGGTCCTTCCTTCAACATGCTACCCACTATGTTATCCTTGGTAGCATCCTTTATAAATATGGGTTTGATGGTATCCTCCTACATTTCCTTAAATATTCTAAATCTACCCATGTTATCCACAAGGTCTCGATGAAATTTGCTATGGACACTTTAAGTGGATTGGTTATTGTCAAATGCATTCTTCACCTAGGCTATTATTGGCCTACTCTCAATCAATACTACTGTGAATATGTTAAAAGTGTGTTAAATGTCAAGCAACATTCCAATCTTATCTCGCATTCCATGCTAGGATTTACAACCGGCTCAAGACCTTTGGCCTTTCTCAAATGGTACTTGACCTCATTGGCCTCATCAATTTGTACTCTTCTCAACACCATCATTCTATTATCACCACTACCGAATAATTCACTAAATGGGTGGAATCCATTCCACTCGCATCTACTAAAGCTAACCAAATTGTTAATTTCATCTATCAACATATCATCTTCTTCTTTGATGTTCCTCATAAGATCATCAAGGACAATAGAAAATCCTCCAAAAATAAACACCTTAAGAATATTTGTGAATTTTTGATATCAATCTTAGCTTTTCAACGCCTTATTATCCCCAAGCTAATGGCCAAGATGAAGCCTCCAATAAGACCCTTCATAACATTCTTGCTAAGACCATTGATAGGTCAGGTCGTAATTGGCATCTTCACATCCCCTTTACTCTTTGGTATTATTAGATGCATCCACACCCCGTGGGTGATAATGATTTCTCTGCTTTTATGGATTTGAATCCATCCTTCCTCTCGAAGTTTAAATTCCATCCTTGTGTGTTTCTCTCTATGACTTTATCTCTAATGAGGACTATCGTCAAGAGCATCTAGCACACCTTAATTTTTATATGAACATCACTTAATTTCCTTCAACATCATCAAGTCTATCAAGATCGAATGAAACATGCTTATAACAAGCATCTTAAGTCATGTGACTTTAACATCGGTGACCTTTTTTAAAATAAAATCAAAACTTCACTACTCTAGAATGGAGCCAATGTGGAAATTTTTCTTCCAATTGGAATTCACCATATATTATCACACATAAGTATGGATCTGGAGCTTATCGTTTAGCCTCTCTTGATGGTAAACCAGAACTAGAACCTATCAATGCCTTGCATTTGCATCCTTTCTATTGTTAACATGTCTACCAATGTGACCTTAGTCACCTTATGGATATCCTCTTTCCATCATTTGCCTCTTCCATATTTCACTGTAATGATTTGGAATTATGTGGTCTACCATTACTATCCTATCTATGACCTTAAATATGGGCACCATGGCTCTGCTCATAGCATATTCCTTATGGATAAGTTCTTCCTTCTTGGTGAGAACTCCATGATCATTAATTCCATCTCCTTCTTATCTACCTTCTAGAACCATGATAAGGGTCCATAGGTGTAGCTTGTATATATTTATTTTCCCCTCCCCAAATGGTCTACTTGGCTATCCTGGATCTCATTTCAAAATCATGGATGCTCTTATCAAAGTTATCTTATCCTAAAAACTACTTCCTTAAAGGACAAATGTTCATATGAAATCGTATTGTAAAAGCATAGACATATTCCTCGAAGGATGACTATCATGTATCATTCCATTAAAAGTAAAAATCAAAAATAAAAGAAAAGAAAATCCAAAAATTCACAATGTAGACCACTCCCTCGAAGGATGGCTACTATCTTATATCATGGAAGTAAAAGGATTCTTGAATTGATTAGCCTTCAAAATCTCAAAAACAAAAATCAAAAGAAAGCATCCTAGAAATATTCCCGCATTGATCAAATTTCCCATCAAAAGAAAACTTCCCACATTGATCGGTGTCACGCAATATTATCCAAAGTTGGGGCATATTCCTAGGAACACCACCTAAGGAACCTTGTTTTCCCCATACATGCTACATCTTAACCCATTTATCATGTATATGGTAGGTCTATAAGCACACCCTCCCACCTTTCCTTTCATGATATTAAATGTAATTGAGTATCATTAGTTCTATGTTAACACCTACCTTTGCTCACAAGTGCATTGTGTTGTTTGATTCCCTTTCTCTTTCACATCCAATATAGTTTGGATTATTCCTTCCACATATGATCTTATATATGGTGTAGTGTCCCTCATGCATTCAAGGTCATCTCTTTTGGAGTCACGTCTTATCTATCTAAATCAATTCATCTCATCCACATTTATCCATCTTCATCCACCTAATATATCACATCATGCCTTGTTTACTTTGAATTCATTATCATTTTCTATCTCTAACATTCATTTAGCGTCCATCACATCTAATCTAAAACATGTCATATCATTTATATTTTTCTATCTAATCTAAATCCATACATCACATCATTTAAATCACATCCATAACCATAATCAAACATCAACATCTATCAAAACACTAACAAAACCATCATACATATATATATATATACAAATATATATATATATATATCAATAAAAAAATTTAGACATCTATGATACAACTAGGCTCTATCTCAAAAATATATACATCATACATATCATGCTCACTGCTACTCGTGAATGGTACATCAGAAAGTCTAAACCCTCCTAGTATGGGCATCTACCCACTCTTTGTGCCTCACTATGTGCCTCCATCTTACCTCGGATGCACCACCACACTCGTGGTACTTCCTAAACCTACTCGGGTCATGTTTCTCTCCTCCCAACTATGAATGCCACATATCAAGGTACCTCAAGTAATATATTAGTCGAATGCACTCATAATAGTGTGCCTCTCATCTACTAGAGCCTACTACTCGATCCATCATCACTTTGTCCTCGGTGTTGTCATCTTCATGGCTTCCTATGTGGCTCCTTGAGCCTCATACCATATCACTCTTAATGCAACAAACTTAGATCCATATCGGCCATATAAGACTCTCTCTACATGTGGTATCTATCTCTTTGTTATATGGTGAGTTCCCTCTCTATCATGTAGTATCTCACTCTTAGTGATTCACATATAACTCTTCCCATAGGTAGGATATCTTAGTTTTTTTTTCTACATCTCTAATCTCCTCTCATGCATGCTCCGCATCCTCTCCTCTAGGTGTTACTACCTCTCCTCCGATCACAACTTGTTACATCTAATCTTGCACGTACTCTCTCCTCCACTTCTGTGTTACCCACACCTCCTCCCACCACTCTACAAACCCTCTAGTAGTCCCACATCAACATCATCATCCCATGGATCTAATGTCTCCTCTAGTGGCTCCACCATCACTAGAGTAGGTAGATCCCTCTCTGTCTCCTCTCGTCTATATATGAAATGGGCGTCACTTCCACCATCCGAACTAGTTTGATATTTCTCATAATCCATGGAAAATGGATAGCCTCCACCATATTTGGCCTCTTGCCTTGTACCAATTTGATCCTCCTCATACTAAGTAGCTTTATATCTAAACTAGACCATGCTAGGAAACCTCGATATGGCCTCCATCTAACATCCTCTACATCCAATTTCCCAAATATGTCTCTATACCAGTCCTCACCTTGCACATCCCTATTGTCATGAACCTCATCAACTCTCCATCTCGAAATCATACTACCAGCTCGATGTTGTCTCTTGTGACCCATGGAATCCCTGGTGGCCTCATAACTTCTATATGCTCATATGCCTAACAATGTAACATGAATCCTACATCTAATTCTGATCTCCGCTCTTGTCACATACATCCAGAGCTCATGATAGACCTAAGGTAGTAATGTGACCCCGAATGAAAATATTGTCATGTGCTCTACCACATCAGCTAGTACACCTACTAGTGTCATGGGATTCTAGGTCCCCCTAAATCTAGTAGAGTGTAACATGAAATATCCATTGTAATCACGCATATCAATATGCTCCTTGGCATAATTTCCTCATATCGAGCCTCTATATGGAAGACCTCTCGAACTAAAATTAACCCATAGAGCCTCATCCCCAAACAACAACCTCAATGCATCCATCCTCCTATCTTCTATCATAAGCTCTATAGTCTCCCCTATATCGAAACCTCAATATACAGTACACATCCTCTAGATTGATCATCATCCCCCCTGTCCTAAACTAAAATGTGCTTTTCTCGCACATCTCATCTTTCAATCAATTCAATAATCAATCCCACATCTCTTGGTATCCTCTCGATAGTGGTAGAACATACCAACCCCAATGTGGCTAAGTGGTCCCACTTAGTGTGGTCACATCCCTCCTTATATGATCATACAAAATTAGGACTTTGTCTTTAAGGTACAATGTATCTCTAGCCTACAAAATCCAATCAAACAATCACCCATTTAGTATTCAATCATAAAAAATGATCATGTTTACATCTATCTTATTTACCCATATTCATCCATATACCTAGTCGGCGACGCGACCCATCTCAAAGTTGATGCCTCTTTTCCTCTGGTTAATGATTCCCTAGTTGGGTCGACATATTGTTTCCTCGAGTCAACAACAACCATTTCCATTTGCCACCAACCGCCCCTTAGTGCACCTTTCAAAATCTAGGAAAATAACAAAAATTAAACAAAATCAATTAAAATTTAAAAAAAAGCTATGGTTTTGGTACTTACCATCCTTTGAGTCCTCTCGATGCTTTCTCCTGCTCCACCGACCTCCATTGCTCTCAAAAATAAAATATCTCTCTCTTAGATCTCTCAATCGTCATAAGTTACACAGATAAATGAGCCTCTTTAAACGACCCCGATGCTTATATAGCCGTTGTCACCTCGATCACCATTGACCTACCCGATCACTATTGACCCATACACATTCGTCGTCAACCCGACCCCCTTTACATCTTATATTCCTTCCTTATTTAGCTTCCTCATCAAATTCTCTTTCCTTTCCCTTTAGAATTTTATATCACCCATAACACATTGTTCTCACATCACCCATTTTTCCATCCTTTGACCTATTTATCAATCCTTGCCACATCTTCCCTCCCACTCTATGGCCATTTCTATGTCCTTCCTAGAGGCACCATCTCTCACCCTAAGCCCACCATTATAGCCATATTTTTCATCTTTGTCCCGTCATGACACATATTTTCACTTCCTCATGCTTGAAGGACAACGCTCATCTTTCACACCGTTTTTTTTTCCCGACCATCCTCACATTTGTTTACGTATAATTTGATGTCTTCCTCTAACCCATTGGTCCTACAACTTACACATCCATATCGCAGTGATCTTTTCGACCGCGTGACAGGTTAGTGGGCCATTCACGTTGCCTCCACCACAGGATGTGTTATGTCCCTATCGACGTGTTTCCAATCTCACCGCCTTCACTTGGGGCATCTTTCTCTTTCCTTACCATTCCTCATGTTTAGCATCCCTTTCTCCATCTATATATTTTAAACTCATAATTGATTCCCCTTCATGTCATCAATCACTAGTTTGAGGGGGAACACCTTAACCATCATCATTCATCACTTCTATTTTCTGTCTCAAAGTTTTCTTTTACACAAACCAAAGTCAACAAAAGGGGAAAATATAGACACCCATTTTTAGCACCCCTCATGCCCTCATCTCATGTCATACCTTGTCATCGTCGAGCACGTTCATCCTACCCTTCCTACTTTTTAAATATCTACTTTCCTCCTTAAATCCCATTTCCCCCATCCCACCTATTCTTCATAATCCCCATTTTTCCCATATTAATACTTATTATTAATTAATATTACCTATTATTATCCATATCCCCTAAATTTATTTAATATATCCCTAAATCCATTTAATTTATCCCTAATCCTATTATTTACCCTAATTCTACCCATAAATGGCCACATTTACTACCCCATATTATCCCCACTACCTTTCATCATTCTCCTCTTCATTTAATCCTTCATAGGATTTCCCACTACCTTCATTACTCCCCCTCATCATTCCACCCTCCATTATTCCCCTCCATGCCTCATTAAATCACCTTGAAACAATCAAATGCTGCCAACTTATCCATTTTTTCCCTCTTTTGCATTGAAATCCACATCTTCTCCATAACTCTTCCCCTATCTCTGTAGTAAATGCCAATGACTCAACCGGTCAAATCATCAACCCTATATGACCACATTCACCCCTCCTTTCTCAAGGCTAAAACTTTGAGATTTCTAGTATCTTTTCGTGATTGCTGCCACCTACATCATCTTTAGAGATTCTATCATCAGTTGGATCATCATGTTATCCCTTGCATGTTATATTTGGATATTTGAGCATTTTAAAGATCACTTAGAGATATTTTTGTGCATGTTTACAGGTTTCCCCTTAGTTCGCCTAGTATTTTAGCTTGATCCCCGATTATCCTTAGATCCATATTTTCATCCTATCTTTTATCAAGCTCCCACACCCTACTTTAGTCACCATTTACCCATCCTAGTCACCATCAAGTCAATCCCTATCTCTATTAAATTAGACATCTTTTGCATCTTACCCATCTAATTAACATCTTGAGGTTAATTTCAGCATCTCATAATAAGTATGTAATGCATGTTTCTACATCCTTTATCAACCTTGCATAGGTAGTTGTCAATGTGCTAGTTTACCTTAGTTTTATTGAACCACTCCTTATCCCCCATCGGACCTACCATCCCCACATCCTTTTATCTCCTCTTTATCTTGATGTCAAATTCAATAGCTCGCATCAACATTCAATTCGCTTTTACATGTTTTGATTATCTCTACGCCAATCATTGTCGGTTGTGCCAGTGTATGACCCATGTCTCTATTAACCACGTAGGTTGGGTTTTATTTTAACATATTTCATTATCAGATCATTATTTCATTATCTTCTAGCTCATTATATCTCTATTTCTATGTATCATTTGCATCCTTTCATTTATTATCGCTTAGCGACATCTTTTTATCACAAGGATTAACATCCATCATAGGGAGTTCTCATTTCTCGAGAATGACTTCTTCGGGTTACCCTCCATATTTATTACCATTATTTATTTTTTTAGTTCTCTTTTTTGTGCAGGTCATTCAAGCTCACGGTGGAGAGGATCTTTCCTTTTACACCCATACCATTTTCATTTTTAACTTGAACAAATATTTCCTAAGTGTTAGAGGCACATAAGGATGTGGCATCTTTGAAAGGGGGTGTGTAGGTATACATTTAAGCTTAGTAGAAGAAGGGCATGCCTAAGGAAAGATAGAGTTTGGGACTTAGACATTTTACATTTTATGGGCTAAGAATGGATTAGAGTGTGTGTAATTTCACAAACAGGGATGAAAACTTGTGTAATTTTATTAATGTGAAATCAATCAACTTACATTTGTATGAGTTGTAATACTTATAGGTATTATATAGCTGAATACACACAAGAGAATAAGTTACATAGGTGCAACAATATCCCTGATTACATAAGCTTCCAAAATATCATATGGGAAGCAATAACCAATTAAATACAAACAAGAATAGTTGTAACAATAATGCAACAAATAAACAATATTAAAATAATGTGGTTATTAAATACATAAACAAGTAAATATCCTAATATAAAGCCTAATTAACCTAACATTCTCCCCTTTAATTTTGCATTTCCTCAAGGGATGAGGAGAAGAACTCTCTAAAAAACTCAAACTTGTCACTGCAAGTGACTTTGTGAATATATCTACTTGTTGTTCAGTTGTTGGACAAAACTAAAGTTGTATATTATGCTTCAAGACATGCTCATGTATGAAATGTACATGTACCTCAATATGTTTTGTTCTTTCATGAAAAACTAGATTACGAACAAGTTTGAGAACACCTTCATTGTCAACATACATGGTGGTTGGTTTGTCATGTGGTATTCCAAGTCCTTCGAGTATGTGACGTAGCCAAATCACTTCATAAAAAGCTTCTCCTGTAGAATGATACTCGACTTCTATGGAAGAATGAGAAACAAAGTGTTGTTTCTTGCTTCCCCATGATATTAGTCTAGATCCCATAAAGAATACAAACCCTGAAGTGGATTTTCTATCATCAATATTTCTGCATGATTTGAATCTAAATATCCTGACAAGAAGAATTTGTTGTTCTTCTTGTATTCTAGACCAAGATCCACTTGATCCTTTGAGATATCTCAAGATGCACCTTTCTACTTTCCAATGAAAAACTTTGGGTTCTTGCATGAACATGGATAGATAGCTTACTGCAAAATCTGATATCTAGTCTAGTGTAGGTCAAGTAAATGAGACTCCTAATCAACTATTGATAGAGAGTGGAATTTACCTTAGGAGATGGATCTGAATGAGATAACTACAATATGTTCTCCATAGGTGTAGCAATCGGTGTGCAATCCATCATCTAAATTTCTCAAGAGTCATCTTGGTATATTTCATCTGAGAAAAAAATGTGATTCTCTTTTTCCATACTTCTAATCCAAGACAATAGTGCATTAGCCTGAGATCTGTCATGTCAAATGATCGATTAAGATATTTCTTCTTTACATAAATCATCCTCACTAAACTGCTAGTGATGAATAGATCATTGACATAGAAAATGACAATCACAATCTCCCCCTTTCTTTTTGAGGTAAATATTGGGATCGTATGGATTTCTAACAAATCCATGTTGTATGATATGCTCATCAATTTTGATGTACCATGCCTAGGTTCATGTTTAAGGCCATACAAGAGATTTCTTGAGTCTGCATACCTTTTCTTCTTGACCAGGTACAACATATCCCTCAAGTTGAGTCATATAGACTTCTTCTTGTAAATATCCATTTAGAAGGCACTTTTTATGTCCATCTGATGGAATTTCCAACCAAACTATGTGTAACTAGAGAAAATATCATCTTGATCATTTTGATCTTAGTTGTGGGAGAAAATGTCTCCTCGTAGTCAATGCCTTATTTTTGTGCATACCCCTTTTCTACTAGTCTCGCTTTATACTTTTCCATTGTCCCATCTACTTTGTAATTCATTTTGAATATCCATCTACATCCAATGGGTTTCTTCCTAGTGGAAGATCGATAAGCTTCCAAGTGTTATTTTTCATTATTGACTAATATTCAAAGTCCATGGCATCTTTCCAAGATTTTGACTATAGGGATTCCTGGAATGTAGAGGGATCATCATACTCAATAACTCTACTCATCAAATTAAAGTTCACTTTTTCTCTTGTTTTACTATAATTCCGTGGTCCAGGGGTGGATGTATCCGGTGGAGCATCCATTCTTGCATCTCGTAACGTGCTAGTACACCACTTGGGCATACGTTGAATTGTTCCCATGGGTCGTGGTTCTATCAGATCATCACCATCATCCCCATCATCACTTTCATCATCTGTGGGAACATCAGCTTCAAGTTTTACAACTAGTGAAGAATCTACATCAGGTGAGTTTGGAGGAGGAGACTCTACTTCCTTCTTCTAAAAGAACTCAACATCTCTGCTGGTGTAGACTTTCTTGGTCTTAGGATCCATCAATTTGTACCCAAGAGTTTCTTCACTTGTACGCCAATGAAAATGAGTTTATGTGACTTCATGTCCAATTTATTTTTTATTCTACTTGGGTATGTGCATACTTGCTTTGCACCTGAATACTCTAAGGTGTGCAATAGATGGTTTCCACTTTGACCATGCTTCATGTGGTGTTACTCTGTCAAGAGCAACTATGGGCACTCTTGTTCAACAAATACATTGTTGTCTTTATTACTTCTTCCTCAGAATGTCTTTGTAAGTCTTGATTCATCGATCATGCATCACACCATTTCCATGATAGTAAAATTTCTTCTCTCAACAACACCATTCTTGTTGTGGTGTGTGTGGAGGATTCATTTGTTGATGAATCCCATGAGCTTTGTAGGTAGTCTTTGAACTCATCACTGGTGAATTCCCCCCTCAATCTAAGTGGAGATTTCTGATGTGATGACTAGTTTTGTTCTCAATAACTACTTTGAACTTTTTGAAGGTTTCAAAAGCTTCACTTTTCTTGCGAAGGCAAAAATCCACTTTTTTCTCAAATAGTCATCAACACAAAGCATGAAGTACTAAAATCCAAAATGACTTGGTTGCATTAGGACCGTAAAGATTGGTATGAACCAGATCAAGCTTACCATGAGCTTGATATGTACTCTTCTGGAATGAAGCTCTATGTTGTTTTCATGCTAGGTAGTGATGACACTTGTCTGTATCCTTCTGAAGAGATGGTAACCCATGTACCATATTACACTGATGAAGTGTCTTGAGATACTTGAAACTAACATGACCAAGTTATCCAATACCACAACTATGATGGAGGTAGAGTTCTTAGCCACAAGTTCTTGATCATCTTTGTGGAAAAATCAAGTTGGAACATGCGTCCCACATTGGAGGCTTTTATAACTATTTTTGAGCCTCGTGATTTGTCTCGAATTAAACACATTTTCTTTCTAGAATGACTATCAAAGTCAATTTTTAAGTTGTGATCTAGGAGTTGACTGACTAAAAGAAGATTTTTAGTCAACCCAGGGACATATAAGACATCTGATAGTCTATAGTTGCATGAACCAAGGGGTAGAGAAATGTTCCCAATCCCCTGAACTTGTATATGAAGAATCATCACCCAACGAAACATGGTTTTTGAAGGTGTGTCCCTCATTGAAGTAAACTAGTCTCTGTGGCTGGTCATGTGTCGAGTGGCTCCGAATCAACATACCAGACATCACTAGATGATGTGGAGGGTTCACTTGATTGAGAAGTGTACAAGAAGTCTTCATTATTTGAATGTTCTTCTTGTTGCTCAAAAATATTTCCTTGTTGATGGGGTCTTCTTTTCCAGTTCCCCTTTTTCTACCCTTGATTGTAGTTTGAATGTCCCTTGTGAGATTGTTGGTGTTGAGGTCCATAGAGTTTCTTGATGAACCTTTCTTATAAGTATTATACCAACAATCTTTCAATTCATGTCCTCTTTTGCATATTAGACATTTTTTCTTCTATTGTTTGTCCCCTTGATGTTGATATTGATTTTGATGTTGGGAATTTTGATAGGAATTAGGTTTTCCTTTACCTTTTCCTTTCCATTTTTGATGTGAAGAAAGTGTCTTCTCCTCTTCATCATCCTTATTATGCATGGATTCCTCTTGTTGTAGTAGGTTTACCAGCTTGTCAAAACTAACTGTCGTATTTGACAAGTTTAGTGTTGTTACAAAAATGTGGTAAGAAGAAGGAGAGCTCTCAGAACAATGGGAAAGAGAGCTTCATCTATGACCACTTCTCCTAGGGCTAGAAGTGAAGCCCTAAATCTACAACTCTTCTCAAGAAATCTTTGATTTTCTCATTTTCTTGAAACTTTAGTGTGTGTAACTAACTCTACAAATTTAGTATGAAATTCTTGTTTTTGGCCTCATATATTGTGCTCAATTTATCCCATGCTTCTTTGGCTTGTTTTGGCATCTCAAATGTGGGGTTACACATCATCAAAAACTCCAAACAAGATGATGAGTTTGGCCTTTTGATCTGCTTTATCAAACTGTCATTGTTGTGTTGTATCAATAGTTGATCTAGTCAGAGTACCATTCACAACATCCAGATCTCTTCAAACTCAAGTTGTGTCTTGATTTTAGTCTTTCATGTAGCATAGTTACTTCCTCTGAGTAGTTGTGAATCTGGAAGAAAAATTTGGGGGCATTGGTGCCCATTTTAAAAATCACTGACAAGTTTTAGGCTCTTATCACTCTAGGTATAAGGTCTCCCAATCTATATACCATCAGTTCGATATACCAAACCTTTCTATATATGTGCACCCTTTTCGATATACCCGATGGTACGTGGAAGAATCTTGGCCTTTCGATATACCCGACGGTACATGAAAGAGGCATTAACATACATGAAAGAGTTCGATACATGGTATCAAGATAGTACTGAAAGAGGTATGTGTGATTATTGACACCAACTCAAAGAAATATCCTCATATACGCATGTAACTTCTCTATATACTTGGATAATTTCTCAGTCTGGATTTATGTCATGTAATCATTCACAGATGGATGGGATGGCTCATAATGTGTGCATTGTGTCCTTATTACTCCCCATCGATTTAAAGGGTCAATGCCCAGATGATGTTGTTGCAACTATATTAGGCATTAAGTGTAGTAGTAGTCATGACAACTTTACCTGTAAGCACTTCCCAAAGAAACTGTATATACCGAATGTTGTGAATGAGATCTAGGATCTCATTAGTGTTTTTGAACAAAATTTTATTATTTTTAGTATAATATTCTTCCAGTTTCTAAGAAGTTACAAAGTTTTGGTTGACTATGACAACCTAAAAATTAGTACAATATACTGAAGAATGTACAATTACATTCATTTTTTTTGAAAAAATTGAATGGCAGGACAAATATTTTTTGTTTTATGAGCCCAGTGGCCTAAAACAAATATTTTGCTTTACAACCCACTATGCCAAAAATTGCAAAAAAAAACAAATAGTTGAAAAGTGCATTTTTTGGTGGTATGCTTCCTTTAGCAAAAGTTTCTCGGAATGAGAAAATAGAGGTCTAGGAGAGAAAAAAAATAATTTTTTTCCCTAAAATAGGGTTTTTCTCACTAAAACTTTTAGTAGTCTATTTAGCTATGACTAAAGTTTTTTAGTGAGGTTTTGGACATAGGCTCTATAGTTGGCGAGTTTTCCAAATTCACCACTAAATGTCAAAATGTTTTTTAAAAATTCATTTGGGGGTGGGGTTCGAACCATGCACTTCCCACTCCCAAAGTTCTCAATATAACCAACTCAACACCTTATGTGCTTTGATAATAAATTCAAGAAAATTCTAATTAAAGTAGAATAATGACCTGACCTAATAAAAAGACGTGGCACCAGTCTAAGAGCCTACGTGGTTGAGTGAGTTTGCATGCGGATTAGAGTTTATCTTTGCATAGAAATTGGATCTTTTTTTATCTCCTTTAATGCTACTTATTTTTTAACATCATTTGATTATTTGATCTCCTTCATTTTTATTTTCTTTAGCCACTTTTTGTTGTTTACTAACCATTTTTGAGTTTGTGGTTGTAAGTTTTGTGTTGATCTCTGTGTTGGATTCTCGATCACTTATGGCTTTTACAAATCGTTTGAATGTTTCTCGATCTGATTTTGCAAGCACCTCAATGGATTGGAGTAATAAATGGAGAGGGGGAGGTTTCTTGTGCAATATTTAATTCACCAAATCAACGCGTTTAAATAATTGTAGGGTTCTTGATTGATTTCCTTTGCTATTTGTAGGATCAACACTTGCATAAAGACCTCATCTCACCCTTAATCGGCCTTCCAAAACCAAAGTGATCGACCTTGTATAGAGACATATGCTTTGTGTGCAGGAGCTCAACCTTTTTGGCTTGAACATTGAAAAAATTGTAGCTCATTGAATGCACAAGGGCTCAATGTATTGCTCGGTATAGCTCTCGGTCTACCCAAATGGTGTGGGGTCATTCTACCAATTCAAAACAAATCTTGGCAATACAATGTGGAGGGGCTCAAATGCAGGGGTATTATAAAAAACTTTGTATAGTGTGAAGAGATTCCAATAACTCAGCTCGATGAATGGCTTGTCATGAGCTCGGAATTCACTGTAACCACTTCCAAATTTGATAATATAGATAATTTTATCTGTAACTAAGAAGTCTTCAAAATTAGTAATGAAACCCCTATTGGGAATAAAAAATGATTTTATTAATATTTAATCTGATTTAAAGAAAAATTCTCCTGAGCAAATTTTACCTAGTGTAGGGGCACTAAGGCAAAAAAAAATTTTTACGTTTACCTAGAGATCACATAGGAGATTGTGGGACTGGAGGGAGTTCTTGGAAGTCTACTGTGGAGAGGCAACACTGGCTCTCATGTGAATCGAGTTTCTTCTCCAAAATCTTTTCCTTCCTCTCAACCTTTCTTCAACCTTCACAGAGCTTTAACCAGCTATGGTACCAAATGTAATTTCAAAACAGGGATGGAATCCTGTGTAATTTTATTAATGCAAATCAATCAACTTACATTTGTATGAGCTATAATACTTATAGGTATTATCAAATGAATACACACAAGAGAATAAGTTTCACAAGTGCAACAATATATCGATTAATAACAAAATATCATAGAAAATAAATTAAATACAACAATAATAGTGCAACAATATGCAACAAATAAACAATATTAAAATAATGTGGTTATTAAATACTTCCAAAATATCATATAATGAAGCAATTAACCAATTAAATAAGGATGAGAAGAATTATGGATGAATAAAAGATATTTTGGAACAATAATAAGCTAAAAGTCAAATGAGATAACAATATTAAAATAATGTGGTTATTAAATACATCTTGGTTAGTAAATGCCTAGCTATTTTGGGTATGTGGCCTATTTTGAGAGTGCATAGGTGGTTATATATATATATATATATATATATATATATATTTGCATAGTTTAGAGGAATTTCTTTGGAATTATAAAAGAGTTATGTTGTTGGTATGTTTGCACACATGACTTTATATGGTTACTTTTGTATGGATTTAGATATTGGTTAGTGATGAAGTAAAATAATGGATCTTTGTTGATGGATATTAATTATTGATGTTACTTCTCATGACTATTGTATGGTGAATCTGATCTTGATCCTTGTTTGATTTATTATACATTATGGTTGTGAGTTGATTTTGGTTATTTTTACCTTTGATTACTTAGTATGGTTAAAATATATGAATGATCATGCTAACATCTTGAAAAATCTAGTATAAAAAGATAGACCTGGTACCTTTGTGCACTTTGGGTGACCACTTAGATCCGTTCACGTGATGGGCCAACGCATCTAGGGCTTGAGTAAGAAATAGAGACTACATTTGCTTCCATATTTTATACCTATTTCATGATGAAGACATATCTGTTGACTTTGGACAACATTGAGAGTTGGGTTGTGAACTTAGAAGACCAATTTACTCATAGATATAATATTAGACCCGATTTCAATGCTCACACATGGGTTGAAGAACATATGTATCATGAACTCTATGAGATGCTATTTTTTTCCTATATAGTTGTATGAGTGGCTGGTAACATATGCATCAAAGTGGAATTGGAGGTATAGAAAAATTGTTTGGACACAAGAAGATTACCATACTTTGTATGATGCCGATGTAGCTTGGAAACATATTTTAGATCATTGGTGGAGTAGTGTTTTACATAGTTACATGTTGAATTACCTTATTTCTACTTATTCCTATCTAGAGGTTTCGAGGTTTAGTTTTGCGCGGACCCATAGGATCGTATTTTCATACTATCCCTTTAGCAATTAAGATCTTCTTGGTGAATCTGGATTTAGAAGAATGACCTATGGCTAGCTAAACCTCCACTATGTGTGGGGGAAGGAGCATGTGTGGTGAAAGATGGTGATCCTTACGATAGAAAAGTAAATAGAGGAAAGATAAGTTAAGTATAATGAAGCACAATGACAGAAGGAATTGGCGAAGAAGTGCATTGTTGTGGAGTCTATAGAGTTGTGGAGATAGGTGATGCATGAAAGATTCAAGGTTCACGTAGATGACATGGAACTTGAGCAACCGGTACTCCCCCATTTAAGAAAGTGCAAAAGAGAGCCCCTTTCAACTTGAAATGAGAGCATGTCAGAAGAAGAAAGAATAAGGACCATAGGTGCACATCTAATCCCATCCACTCATTGACCTTACCCTTACATTTGGTGTTCCAGTTGTTGAAATGGTTATTGAGAAATAGGCTAGTGTTGGTGATAGAGTAGTGATAGATAGATTTCATTTTCCATTGAGTACAAAATTTCATCAGACGATAAGTTCATTTATGGTTACACAACCATCTTCTTTGTTTTGGGGTCCCATCGGTGGTATATTTTCCGGCACATCATCGGGATAGAATGTAGGTGCATAGAATGTTGGCAATACATCTGTAAGTAGCACAACTTTGTCGATCGTGGGAGTTCAATTTAGTATAATAGTTACAACACATAGTAGCTCATCCTCTATTCTAGTGTGCTATAAGAGGTGAATCGGGAGGATTAGGAGGTTTAGGATCTAGTGAATCGGTGGCTCTAGAGGTGGAGGAAACACTGGGGTAATATAAATTTTGGATCTAGTGGGCATGGTCTAAACCCCACAACAATTTTGTTATGAGATGTATCTTCTCCTACCATAGTATAGAGGCATTGAGGATGTAGTAGAGCATGTGCATATGTGTGAAATATTATGGCATGCTAAGGGAATCATAGCTCCTAAGTGTAAGGAAAGTTTGTTTGCTACTAATTTTTAAGGGTGCACATATAGTTGCTATAGGAAGTGTGATCCAAACTAGATCTGTTATAGATTACAACACGTTGTGTGATGATTTCTTGGCTAAGTTTCATATACTTGAGTTTTAATAGAAAAGCATCAGCATGCGGAAGGATATTAAGTAGGGCATGACTGAGAGCGTAAGGGAGTATGATGCATACTTTAAAACTTTTCTATTAAAGTTTTCTTATGATATTCACCCTAGCTAGCATGCACAAAGGGTTTTTTTGGTGGTTTGATCAAAAATTTCAAAAGGGAACTCTCTCATAATATGTTTATAAATCCACACAAGGATTTGGAGGTAGATATGTGCACCGAGGCAATTGGTATCATAGACATAATAGTTATCATGTTATTAGAGGTCCAGATTACATCTATGGCAAAGTAGTTGGAGAAACTTTTAGCCAATTCAACTCACGAGACACGCGAGTGGAATATGGTATATAGATTACGAGGTTGAAGGATAGACTAAGGATAGATGCCCTCATAAATTGGTGTGCCCACAGATCATGATTTGAGTAGATGCTCATTGTTGTAGTGTGCGATACGTAAGAACATCTCTTGTTATTGTAAGATTTTTAAGTATCACACTCATGATACAAAAAACTATTAGAGTAGGTATTTACCTTAGCTCATATTCACCTAGGTAATTTATTTACCTTTATTGTATTTATCCTCACCAAATTATGTGTGTGGATATATTTTTTTATATATTTAGATATTAGGGGATATTACTGGATTTGTAGGTATAGTTATTTCCTTTATTTATGATATTACTAGTTATTTCCTTGATCTACCCATTGAAATTCTTATATATGGTATGGTCATATGAGGGCTTAAAGATTGTGATTCATACTAGTACGTGCTTAACTACATCCCCTTTCATTTTATTTGTGTGGTAAAGTTAAGAGAATTTATTCTTGTTTTAGTGGCAACTAAAATAAATAGTAGAGAATAATATTGAAAAGCTTGTATGATTTGATCGGTAACTCGGTTTTGAGTGCCATTTTTTTGCAAAAGTGATTGTCTTTCTCTCTTTCCATTGGAAATATTTATTTTGTGAATCAAACTATAATTATAAAGTTCTATATTGTAACATGGTAAAATCCCAGGACTCCTTAAATCACCACTCATTATAAAGTGCTAAAATCGGGGGCTCTGTCAAGCCGGTGAAAATTTGATGAGTGTATGGGTTTGATAGGAACTTTCATGATGAAGATGCCTTTGTTTACTTTGGACAACATTGAGAGTTAGGTTGTGAACTTAGAAGACCAATTTTCTCACAGATATAATATTAGACCCAATTTCAATGCTCACGTGTGGGTTCAAAAACATATGTATCATGAACTCTATGAGATGCTATTTTTTTGTTTTCCTCTATAGTTGTATGACTAGCTAGTAACATATGCATCAAAGTGGAATTAAAGGTATAGAATAATTTTTTGACACAAAAAGATTACCATGCTTTGTATGATGTCGATGTAACTTGGAAACGCATTGTAGATCATTGGTGGAGTAGTGTTTTACATAGTTACACGTTGGAGTACCTTATTTCTACTTATTCCTATCTAGAGGTTGTTGAGTTTTAACTTTTATGTGAACCCAGGAGCATCGTATTTTCACATTATCCCTTTAGTAATTAAGATCTTCTTTGGTGACTCGGATTTAGAAGAATGACCTATGGCTAGCTAAACCTCCACTATATGTGGGGGCAAGAGCAGTGTGGTGAAATATGGTGAGCCTTACGATAGAAAAGGAAATAGAGGAAAGATGACTTAAATATAATGAAGCGCGAAAGAGGGAATTAGTGAAGAGGTGCGGTGTTGTGGAGTCTATGGAGTTGTGGAGATAGGTGATGCGTGAAGGATTCAAGGTTCACGTGGAGGACGTGGAACTTGAGTAATAAATACTCCCCATTTAAGAAAGTGCAGAAGAGAATCCATTTCAACTTCAAATGAGAGCACGTCGAAGAAGAAAGAATAAGGACCATAGGTGCACATCTACTCCCATATGGAAAACTTCCCTTACGTCTTGTGTTCCGAGTTCTTGAAAGCGGTTATTGAGAAATAGGCTAGTGTTGGTGATAAAGTAGCAATAGGTAGATTTCATTTTCCGTTGAGTAAAAATTTTCATCAAACGATAAGTTAATTTATGGCTACACAACAATCTTCTTTGTTTGGTGGTCCTATTGGTGGTATATTTTATGTCACAACATCAAGATAGAATGTAGGTGCAATGTAACGTTGGCAATACATCTATAAGTAGCACAATTTGCATCAATCGTGGGAGTTCAATTTAGTATAATAGTTAGAACATATAGTAGCTCATCTTCCGGTCTAGTGCATGCTATAAGAGGTGGATCAGGAGGATTAGGAGGTTTAGGATCTAGTGGATCTGGTGGCTCTAGAGGTGGAGGAAATACTAGAGGTAATACAAGTTTTGGATCTAGTGGGCATGGTTTAAACCAGCCACAATAAGTTTATTACGAGATGGCTCTTCTCCTACCGAGTATAGAGGAATTGAGGATGTAGAAGAGCATGTGTATATGTGTGAAATAATATGGCGTGCTAAGGGAATCACATCTCTTGAGTGTAAAGAAAGTTAGTTTTCTACTAATTTTCTAGGGTGCACATATAGTTGTTATAGAAGTATGATCCAAACCAAACTGCTATAGATTACAACACATTGTGTGATGATTTCTTGGCTAAGTTTTATATACTTGAGTTTGAACATAAAAGCATCAGTATGTGGAAGGATATTAAGTAGGGCATGACTGAGATTGTAAGGGAGTATGAGGCATGCTTTAAAATTTGCTATGAAATTTTTCTTATGATATTCACCCTAGCCAGCATACACAGTGGTTTTTTGGTGGTTTGATCACAACTTTCAAAAGGGAACTCTCTCATAATATGTTTATAAATCCACACAAGGATTTGGAGGTAGTTGGTATCATAGACATAATAGATATCTTGTTATTAGAGGTCCAGATTACATCTATGGCAAATTAGTTGGAGAAACTTTGAGCCAATTCAACTCATGAGACACACAGTGGAATATGGTGTACAAATTACGAGGTTGAAGGAAATACTAAGGATATATACCCTCATAAATTAGTGTGCTTGTAGATCATGATTTGAGTATATTCCCATTGTTGTAGTGCGCGATCTCGTAAGAACATCTCTTGTTATTGTAAGAAGTTTAAGTATCACACTCATGATACAAAAACTATTAGAGTAGATATTTACCTTAGCTCATGTTCACCTAGGTATTTTATTTACCTTTATTATATTTATCCTCACCAAATTATGTGTGTGGATATTTATTTTTATATATTTAGATATTAGGGGATATTATCTATTTGTTAGGTATAGTTATTTCCTTGATCTACCCATTGAAATTCTTATATATGATATGGTCATATAAGGACTTAAATATTGTGATTCCTACTAGTAGGTGCTTAACTACATCCCCTTTCATTTTATTTTTGTGATGAAGTTAAGAGAATTTTATTCTATGTTAGTGGCAACTAAAGTAAATAATAGAGCATAATATTGAAAAGCGTGTATGTTTTGATTGGTAACTCGGTTTTGAGTGCCATTTTTTGCAAAAGTGATTGTTTTTTTCTCTTTCCATTGGAAATATTTATTTTATGAATCACACTATAATTATAAAGTGTCATATTGTAACACGCACTCATTATGAAGTGCCAAAATCTTAGGGGGCTCTTGTTGCATTTCTTGGTTCTTGCATTTCTTTTGGTGATTTTTTGATAATGACATCTACTTATACATTAGATCATGTTGAGGCATTAATAAAAATAATTACCACACATGGAAATGACTAATGGAAACAATAATTAAGTGGAAAGGATTATGGGCTTTAAGTTCTTGAACAACCAATGTTCACCTGGAGAATATGAGAAATTTTAGTACCAATGCAAATTTGATGAGTGTATGGATTTGATAGGAAGTTTTGTAACAGATTGTATTTTTTTTCATTTGGAAAAATGTGACTCTCCTTTCAAAATATGGGAGAAATTGGAGGATTTATTTGGTAAGTGGATCATATGAGAAGCCATGCAACGTGAAATTGAGATCACCTCTCTTAATCTTGAATATTTTTCAATAATTATAGACTATCTTACCAAGTTCAAGCATTTTTTGACACAGTTGAAGGGGAGTGGAAGAGATAAGAGATATGAAGAGTGTGTTTAATTGATTCTATCCAAGTTGAGAGGACCATTTCAAATATTTTCTTCTACCTTTTTCTCTAGCATGGATGCCTTAAGTGACACTTTCAAAATGCCCGACTTAGAAAATTTTTGTGAAAGACTTGCTAGGGAAGAATCCAAATTATCTCACCTTGAGTCCATATGTTTGTGGAGCCTGTTTTCATGTTAGAGTTTAGTACACCTTCCATGTATTACACTCAGATATTTTTTGTAAAAACGGTGAATAGATGGACATACAATAGGATTATGATGAGTGTGTTTTGTGAAGGTGAATAGTGTGTGTGAATTCAAGTGTGAATTTGAGAGGGTTTATTGAGCGCAGCTCCAAACAAGATCTAATTATTGTAATTATAAATCTGCTTGTTGGCTTGTAATAAAATCGAACAAGTGTTCTTGGTGGATGTAGCCCACATTGGGTGAACCACGTTAAATATAGTCTTTGTTTTGTGCATTTTTCATTTCTGTAATTCTATTCATACTTCGTATTATTATTACGATTCGAGGAATTATTCCACATTAGATATTATTAATTCCTAACAATTGGTATCAAAGTCTGGTTTGGTTTGCTGAAGTGTTGAATTGCAGTGAAAGTTTTTAGATTGAGTGGGAGCTATGGCAGATGATGGAAGATCTAGGGTTGATAAATTCAATGGGAAAAATTTTAGTCTTTGGAAGATGCAGATGGAAGATTACCTTTATCAGAAGGATCTTTATACTCCATTGTTTGAGAAGGTGAACAAACCCTCGAGCATGATAGATGTGGAATGGGATTTTTGGATAGGAAGGCACTTGGGAAAATTTGGTTGTGTCTTGCATCTTCGGTATTATTTAATGTTTCAAAGGAAAAGACTACAAAAGATCTAATGGATGCATTAGGAAGTTGTATGAAAAACCCTTACCTCTAACAAGATATTTTAATGAAAAAGTTGTTTAATATGAAGATGTCTGAGAATAGTTTAGTAGCAAGATCATTTAAATGATTTCAATATGGTTGTGAATATGCTAGCTTCGGTTCTAATAGAATTTGATGAAGAAGTTAGGGATTTATTAATTCTGTGCTCTTTACTGAAAGTTGGAATAGCACAGTAATGGCGGTAAATAACTCGGTTCCATCTAACTTGAAGTTGAAGTTTGAGGATGTTGTAGGGGTGATTCTAAGTGAGGAAATGTGAAGAAAAATCTCTAGGAAATCTTCTACTTTAGGGAATGCTTTTGAGTGGAAACTAGAGGGAGACAGAAGAATAGAGGAAACCGTGGAAAATTGAAAGATCGGGCAAGGTCAAAATCAAGAGCAAGATTATATGTTGGAATTGTGGAAAGTTTGGGCATGCAAAGAAGGACTATTGGGAGCTTTGGGATAAGAAGAAACAATAGGAAGAAAACAAGGAGGTAAATGTGGCATCGGGTAATGTATGTCAGGATGCTTTGATTCTTTCTTTGCATAATATTACTAAATCTTGGGTTTTAGATTCAGGGGCTTCTTTTCATGCTACTCCACATAGGCATTATTTTGTTGATTATGTTGAAGGGGATTTTGGGCATGTTTTTCTTGGTGATGATGAGCCTTGCAATATAGTTGGAAAAGGTTATGTTCAGGTTAAGATGCAGAATGGGAATACATGGCTATTGAAGGATGTTAGACATGTGCCTACATTAAGGAGAAATTTGATATCGGCGGGGCAATTGGGAAGTGATGGTTGTACTATGATATTTATAGTTAACTCTTGGAAGGTTACCAAGGGTGCTCTTGTGGTGGAAAGAGGTAAGAAGGTTGGAACCTTGTATTTATCCACTAATAGTACTAATGATTGTAATCTTGTGGCTTCAGATGTAGATACAACATTATGGCACTATAGGCTTAGTCATATGAGCCATAAGGGCATGGACATCATAAAGAAGAATTTTCCCTAGATATACGAAACATGTTTGGATTTTGTGAGAACTGCATATATGGGAAACAAAAGTGAGTAAGGTTTCTCAAGGTTGGACCTATGAAGAAAGAGAGTAAGTTAGAGCTGGTACATTCTGATGTGTGGGGGCCGGCTCAGGTATCATCTCTTGGGGGTTCAAGTTATTATGTTACTTTTATTGATGATGCAACAAGGAAAGTTTGGGTTTATTGTATTAGAAACAAATCTGATGTATTTGATACTTTTGTTAAATGGAAAGCCTTGGTAGAGAATGAAACAGGTCTTAAGTTAAAATGTCTCAGGTCAGATAATGGAGGGGAGTATTGCAATAATGAATTTGATGATTATTGTTCTAAGAATGGAATCCATAGGTAAAAGACGGTTCCAGGAACCCCGCAGCAGAATGGGGTGTCAGAAAGGATGAACATAACAATAATGGAATGTGCTAGGAGCATGAGGATACATGTAGGACTACCTCTTTATTTTTGGGCAGAAGTGGTGAGCACAAGCTATGTACTTGATAAACAGAGGACCCTCAAGTGCCTTGGATGGAGGCATACATGAGGAGGCTTGGTATGGTAAGAAATTTGATTACTCATTTCTTAGAGTCTTTGGATGTGAGGTGTTTGTTCATATTGACAAGGATGATAGGACCAAGCTAGAGGCTAAATCAGAAAAATGCACTTTTATTGGTTATGGTGGTGATGACTTTGGATTTAAATGTTGGAGTATTAAGGACAAGAAAATCATTTGGTCTAGGGATGTGGTATTTAATGAGAAAGTCATGTATAAGCAACAGTTGTAGGAAAACAAAGGGAAGAATCCAAGAAAGAATATGTAGTGGTAGAGGATCTTCGGATGGGAAAGTGACCCATGAATCAGTTCAGGAACCTACTCAACAGGAACCCCAAACTCCTACAGTGAGGAGGTCTTCTAGGGTAAGAAAAGAACCTAAACATTTTTCTCCTTCTCTTTATTATTTATTACTCACTGATAGTGGAGAGCTAGAGATATTTGATGAAGCAATGCAGGTAGATGCTAGTAAGAAGTGGGAGAAAGCCATGGATGAGGAGCATAAGTCTCTCATGGAGAACCAGACTTGGGATTTGGTGAAGCTACTAGAAGGAAAAAGAGCATTGTAGAACAAGTGGGTGTACAAAGTTAAAGAAAGAAGGAGGAAAGAAAAGATATAAGGCCCGGTTGGTGGTCAAGGGGTTTGCATAGAAACAAGGTATAGATTTTGATGATATTTTTCTCCTGTAGTAAAAATGACTTCTATCAGAAATGTTCTTGGAATAGTGGCAGCAGAAGACTTGCACTTAGAATAGTTAGATGTAAAGACTGCATTTCTCCATGGTGATTTGGAGGAGGAGCTATATATGCAGCAGCCAGAAGGATATGAAGTCAAAGGTAAAGAGGAGATGGTGTGCAAACTGAAGAAGAGCTTGTATGGCCTGAAACAAGCTCCACGTCAATGGTATAAGAATTTTGATAGCTTCATGATGGAGAAAGGTTATATTAGATGTCATTCTAACCATTGCGTGTATACAAAGAAATTTGAGGATGGAAGTTATATTATCCTGTGTTTGTATGTTGATGACATGTTGGTTGCAGGTAAAAACATGCAGGAAATAAAAGTACTCAAGAAACAACTAAGTGAATCCTTTGATATGAAGGATTTGGGGGTAGCAGACAAATCCTTGGTATGAGGATAACTCGGGATAGGAAGGAATGGAAGCTGACTTTATCTCAGGAAGAGTACATTAAGAAGGTATTGGATAGGTTTAACATGTAGGATGCTAAACCGGTTGGGACTCCTTTGGCAGGCCATTTTAAGTTATCAAAGGAGTAGTGTCCCAAGACAGAGTAGGAAAGAAACCAGATGTCAAGGTACCTTACTCATCAGTAGGTTGGTAGTTTGATGTATGCTATGGTGTGCACTAGGCCTGATATTTCCCATGCAGTGGGAGCTGTGAGTAGATTTATGAGTGATCCAGGTAAAGAGCATTGGCAAGCAGTAAAGTGGATCCTTTGGTATTTGAGAGGGACCATGGGGACAGTTTTGTGCTACAGTGGATCAGACACCACTTTACGTGGTTATGTAGATTCAGACATGGCTGGAGATGTAGACAGCAAGGAGGAGCACAACAGGTTATATTTACACTGTAGGTGGGACAACAGTGAGCTGGATTTCACGACTACAAAAGCTGGTGGCTTTGTCAACCATGGAGGTTGAGTATGTTGTTGCCACAGAGGCAAGAAAAGAGATGATTTGGTTACAACAATTGCTTGAGGAGTTGGGGCATAAGCAGGAGGAATGTAAGCTGCATAGTGATAGTCAGAGTGTTATACACCTAGCTAAGAACTCTACTTTCCACTCCAGGACAAAGCATATACAGTTGAGATATCACTTCATCAGGACAACTTTGGAGGAAGATAAGTTGAAGTTGGAGAAGATTCATACCAATCAGAATCCTGTAGACATGATGACCAAGGTGGTCACAAGGGATAAACTAAAGCTATGTTCAGCTTTGGTTGGCCTTCGTGGATGATAGTGAAGGGTTGAGAAGCTTGCTCAGTGGAAATTAGTCTCCAAGTGGGAGATTGTTATGTTTGTGGAGCTTGTTTTCATGTTAGAGTTTGGTACACCTTCCATGTGTTACACTCGGATATTTTTATGGATGGTCCCACTTTCCGGTGAGTGCGGGTGAGCTTGATGGGGTCAAGAGGGGGGTGAATCCCTAAAGAAAATTTTCATGGGTGGTTTATTAACCCATGGGTAATGGGTAACCGTTATGGGCTGTTTTTGGGCCCATGGTTTTAGTACCCATTGTTTTGTAAAACCACCTCTTGGCTACCTATTGATGTACTTATAAATAGATGGACATACAATAGGATTTATGATGAGTGTGTTTTGTGAAGGTGAATAGTGTGTGTGAATTCAAGTGTGAATTCGGGAGGGTTTGTTGAGCACAACTCCAAACAAGATCGATTATTGTAATTGTGAAGACTTGGCTTGTAATAAAATGCGAAGCAAGTGTTCTTGGTGGATGTAGCCCACATTGGGTGAACCACGTTAAATATTGTCTTTGTGTTGTGCATTTTCATTTCTATAATTATTCATATTCATATTTTATTGCGATTCGAGGATTCCACATTAGGAATTATTCTTCCACATTCAAAAGATTATTATTAATTCTAAGGGCAAGGGAAAACCAAAAATTAAAACGAAATCCACCCCTTCTTCATCTCAAAGTGCTCCTAAACCCAAAGAAAATAACTTTGAACCCAAGGAGTCTTATAAATCCAAGAATAAGTCTAGCCTTTGATTCTCTTTTTGGGGTGGTGGTCATGAAAAACATAGGTTTCATAAGAAAATGTAAGCCTTAGAGGATGCGTCAAGAAACAACAAAATTCTATCTCCACTCCACCTCCTTCTAATCATCATGACGAGATCACTTAATGTTGTTGGGAGATATCACCACCACTTGCAAACAGTTGGGTTATATATTCTAGTACTTATCATCACATGACTTCTTCCGAGGAGTATTTTGTTTCTCTAGGTTTTATTTCTACTTCCAAAATTGAGGTTGGAGATTCTTCCTTTCTTTTTGTTGAGGAAAATTTGATATACACCTTATATGTAGAGAAAAATCATAGTGAATGAAAGATAAACAAATTAAAAATACAAACCTTCTAGTAACCTTCCAATGCAAACCTTAGTAAGATTGTGGAGACTTTGTCTGTGGAACCTTGCAAATGGATGTGGGTTCTCTTGAATATTCTCCAAATGTGAGTGCAAATTCTACAAACACAAATACTTTGGAAAGCTTCAGATTGCAAATTGATAGAGTTTATTTGCAAACAATTCAAGAGGATTTGTAAGAGAGTAAGCTTGCAATTTATAGAAGCAAAAGTGGTTGGAAGTTGGTTGAACATGGTTGAATGCACATGCTAAAAATAGCATTGGAGGAAGTTACAATAGGGTTGGGGTATTTAGGGCGTAATGGATGTAATTACGAAGTTGCATCGGGAAGGTGGTCAGACGTAATTAATTATTACCCCACCTTTCTAGGATTCTAGAAGTGTAGTTGAGTAGGATGAGGATGTGGAGTACAAGTGGAGTCAAGTGGTTTTTAACTGAAATAGGTGTAATTAAATAACTAAATTTAATTAGTATTTAATTGTGAGGAGATAATTAACTATTTAAATAAATAAATGTTTAATTATATTAGCTAGAAGGTGTTAGGAATTAATTTAATTAATTCCAAGAGAATGGTGTAATTAAATTAATTTAATTGTGAGGAGATAATTAACCATTTAAATAATTAAATGTTTAATTATATTAGCTAAGAGGGTGTAGGAATTAATTTAATTAATTCCAAAGGCATGTTAGAATTAAATTATTTAATTCCAATGGGTAGGAATATAGCTTAGGTAATAGAATTAATTTTAATTAATTCTAAAGGGGAATATTTGAATGATGAAATTAATTTAATTAATTCCAAAGGGGTGTATTATGGCAAGATAGAATTAATTTAATTAATTCTAATTAGATAGAAGCGGGATAAAATATGTATGTATTTTTAGGGTGTCTACACACCTTGATGGTGAGAGTATCCAATATGCACCGTATGTTCCTAACATTACCATAAATTTACTTTCTGTATATCAAATTTTTCATCCTAGTCAAGGAAAAACAATGACTTTTACACCACATGGGGAAGAAGTACGAACTTTGTTGGAGCCTCATTCACTTATTGCTTAAGGTATTGTTGATCATAGTTCTAGACTATATCACTTTAAGGGTTTTAATGACACTTCCTCTTCCAGATTTAGAGAGTAAGATTTGGTATGAAATATCTGGACATATAAATTATAGATATTTGGAGTTGAGAAATCATGGTATGGTAGATGGTATTCATAGAGTTTCTTGTCTTGAGGGAGTTTTCTCCTGGCTATGCATTAGGAAACACCACCAAGATTCATTTCCTAAGAATTTGTCTAAGAGAGTTTCTTCACCACTTAAGCTTGTGCATAGTGACTTGATGGTTTTTTCTACCCCCTCTTTTAATGGAGCTAAGTATGCACATACCTTTATTGATAATTTCTCGAGGCGTACTTGGGTTTATTTTCTCAAGTACAAAAGTGATGTTTTTTCACACTTAAAAGTCTTCAAGGATTTGGTTAAGAAACAATCTTCTAGTTGCATAAAGAACCTTCACACTGATAATGGGGGAGTACTTCAGAAATGATTTTTCTAATTTTTGGCAACTCAAGGAATTATTCACTATCATTTTGTTCCTCATACCCACAACAAAATGGCTTAGCAGAATAGAAGAATAAAACTTTGAAGAAAATGGCTAACTATATGATGCATTCTAGAGATTTAGCTCCTATCTAATGGGTAGAAGCAATTAATTGTATTAACTACATTCAAAATCACACACCACACAAAGCACTTGAGCATTTGAATCCAAAGAAAGCTTGGTCCAACACTAAGCCAAATGTCATTTTTCAAGTCTTTGGGAGCCATGCTTGGGCCTTTGTGCCAAAGAAGAAAAATAAAGCTTTGGATAAGAAGAGAAAACCCTTGATCTTTTTAGGGTATTGTGAGGACATGAGAGCTTATCGACTTCTATATTCTGATACTCATGAAGTTATTTTTCAAACACATGTTCAGTTTGATGAGTGCTTCACTCCTCATGATTCTTCATCTTCTTCAATGTCTCCTTCTTCTTCAATGCCTCCTTCTTCTTCTTCATCTCAGATTGAGGATCATTTCTTTGAGGAGGTTGATGAGAAGGTTATAGATGTCGTTGAGGATCATATTCCCACTTATTTTGTCATTATGCCTATAGACACCTAAATTCTTTTTTTGCAATCTTATTTCCAAAACACACACACACAAATCAATCTCATTCTTACCAAATCTATTATAATTAGTGGTTTTCTAATGCCACTTTATCAATTTATCCAATTAACAAAAGTTTTTGATTTTGTAACCCCTTTCTCATTCAAGATGCCACTTTACGGAGAATCGTAACTAAAAATCCTCTTCAAAAGCAGGACAATTAGCGTTTATTAGCTAATTAAGCCTATTTACCTTTGTTTTGGTCAGTATACCCTATTACTAACTCAAACCCCTCTTCCAACCACTCAAACTTACCCCATTCACCTCTCTGATGTCTCAAGTAAGCTTCAAAAGCTTATCCTAGCCTCCTAGTTAACCCTAAGCGGTTGATTAAGGTTTCACACCTCTTAATCACTTGGTAATTCACTAATTGTGATTAGCAAGGCCTAATCATTATTAGCAAATCTACTCTAATTTGGGGATTTTAGTCCCACATGAACCAAAATACAAGTTTCTCCCAAAAGGAAAACTATAAAAATGGTGCACCTCATTTCTTTATATTTTACACCATACTTTGATTTGCATCTCATATAATAATATATGATATATAGCCAAGTTGAATCCTTGCTTAAAGCCTTCAATGAGGTTGGTAGATGGATATCCAAATGACCAACTAGTCATTGGGAGAGGAAATTTTAACTTTTTTGGAGTAGAAACCATAACCATTTGATTTCCCTCTTACGTCTATTTAGGCCCATGTTAGGTAATTCAAGCATATTAGTAGGCATGTTTAGTTAGATTTTGTATTGTTTTCATACTAGTTAAGCATTCTTTTAAGCTTCTATCTTAATGTTACATTCCTAGACTTAGAATGTTGACTTGATGGATGGAAATGGTGTTATCTCTCCTTATTTAGTCATGTAATTTTATTTGTAAATTTTAGGGTGTCTAGTACGTCTTGGTGAGATTAACATCAAAGATATCCGTATCACGACCCCAAGAAAGTATAACTGAACACACTTTAGTGCTCATTATAATGAAGGGGTTAAAGTAAAGCCAAGATAATTCTAAATAAGTTAGTGTGAGTTTTTGGGTAAGTCGAGCTCGCTCCTAGATATCTTATAACACCTAGAGAAAGAACCACCTAGGAAGATCGCCGACTTGGAGCCATTGTTTTTGTCTTAGATAGTATACTTGAGAGCTCTCACAAAGTGATAACTTTGTTAGATTCAAACTCTTGTTTTTTGAACAAGGGAAAGAATATCTTAAAGTTTAAACCATGTGACATTTCATCACGAAATCTACTTAGTGTCATTTTGTCCTATTTTTTCACTTTTCTTAAGACAAGGTAAAACTCTGCCAAAATAACACCAAGTTTATTTCAACACCACTTGGTCTACACCCTTGTTTTATTGTTTCCCATTTTTGGACAAAAGGAAACAACATATACGGATACCACTAGATATCACATGTCCATCACTTTTGTATTCTACTTGCATGACTAGATTGTAATGCTAGAGTGCAAGTGTCTAAAGTGTGCATGGTATGTACTCATGATCTAGTAGGCCCCCTTGTCTCAAAAACCCATATTTGAGACTTATTATCATTGTAGTTAGGAGATTTCATCCTTTTCTTCTTTTTTATTGTTACGATTCCCACATTATAACCATACAATTGAGATATTTATGTCTTGTTTGCATTGTGAAATTAGGCCCAAATCTCTATATTGTATAGTTATGATGTTCACACGCATATCAATTTCTTGTTATACTTTGACTAGTTTTTACATCCTAAATTTTTCTTGAGTTTTTTAAGTGTTGAGGATACATTGTTAGAATGGCTATAACATCATTTTGATACTAGAAATATTTCTTTCCTAAAATCTTGGTTCACATGTCCAAATAGTGTCGTTATGCTACTCACATTGTTATCATCCATTTTACGAGACTTGGAATTTGTTAGTGTTTAGAAACTGGTTTTTAGTATATCTTGTTAGAAGATCGTGTCAAAATTATCTTATCATTTAGGCCTTTTTTGTTGCAAACTCGACCTAACTGGTGATGTTGTGTTGTCACTATTTGGTTGTAAACCTATCTAGATGGAATCTTAGAGAATAAACTATTTGGTGTAACTAAATTTTGAGCATTGTATGTCATTATATTATTCTAAGGAAAAATTGTGTCATATATTACCTTTCTAGGGTATCTTATTCATTATTCTTTAGTTCATACATTTGTTTTGATCTATCAATTTTGTCATTATTCTATAGTCACCTTGTGTTGGAAACTTAGGGTCATTACTCCGCACAAATTTAACTAGGGTCATTTGCTAGTAAACCTTACTGGAAAACTTTCACATTGTACCTTATATTCTAAGAAATGCCTACTACTAGAATGGGGTCATGAAAGTTAGAATCCAATATATTTATAGGTGACAACCATCTTTTGGAGGATAATCTCATGGTTGACCATAGTGGTGGAGAGGAAGAGTCTCCTCACGGGATGTAGAGCTTCATTCCACCCATTTTGATGACTACATTTTTCATAACAAACATGAAGTTATTATGTGGGTTGTGGAACTAGGAGCCAAATTACCTTCCATAGTAGACCCTTCTCTTATCGTCAACATGGTTTGGGGAGAAGAAGAAGTAGACCTCCCTCATCGCACTCTTAACAAAATTTTAAATCTAGGTCATGCCTCTACTTCTACATGGAAGAATAATGAGGAGATACCATTTGAAAATGATGGAGACTATTGTTTGCCTCCTATTAAAATTTTCATGAATACCATGAAGAACATGTTCATCATACACAACCTCATCCTAATGAAGATAATCATGAAATACCTATTAAAGAGGTTACGTTAGAAAAATAGGTCCAAGCCCTCACTTGTCAATTGGAAATTTTGGCTTCACATAAAAAAGGAACAACCAAAATTTGTGAAACAAACTATACCAAAGGAAAAACCTAAAGCTTCGTTTTATGAATTCCCAATAAACACTCCTCGATGGGAGGCACAAAGAGATCCTTATGAAGATATTCTCGCAAAAATTGGGGTGGGCATACACCTAGGCTTAACCCTTTCTATAGACTTACGCTGCCACCCACTCAAGATATATTTTTTAATCAAGAGTGGTAAACTATGAAGAACGCCCTTCAAGAATTTCAAGAGTTCCAAACTAGTAGCAATAACAAGAAGTATCAATTTAGCAAGTTATGTCCTTACCCATTTGATAAAGCCATGTTGAAGGTACCTTTCCTAAGACATTTTGATTTTCCAAAATTTGATAAATATAAGGGAAAAGGTGACCCTCATGATCATATAAAGGACTTTTATATGACATGTTAAGAGGTGGCATTTAGTGACAATTATCTTATGCTCTTGTTTCCATGAAGTTTGTGAGAAAAGTCACTAGAATGGTTTGTGCATATCCATAAGAGATCCATATCAACATGGCCAAAACTAGCAGAGAGTTTCATAAAACACTTCTCTTTCAATATATAAAATTACATTACTATGTTAGATCTTTGCAATGCTGAACAAAAAAACAATGAAAACTTTGCTGCATTTTTACAAAGATGGAGAGGGTTAGCTAGTCATTTTCCTTGGTCCCTACCCGAAATCAGCTGATAGGCATGTTTGTTCCCAACCTCCATTCAGACATTACATTCCACTTATAAATGCATTGTGGTAACACATTCAAAGAGGTAATGGAAAAAGGGAGTCAAATTGAAAAGGCATTGTTAGCTAGGGGGACTCTAAAATCTTTCTCCCACGAGAACAATGAGATTCTAAATGTAATGATAAAACAAAGTGTGTTCCTAATAGAAACAAAAATGTCATTAGTGATGGGATAATAGACTCTAAATGGGTGCAAGCCATGTAGAACCTCACTGTTATCTCATTTTTGAGTTTACGCCAAAAATGATATAACCCTAAGAAATTTTTGAGCTGGTTTTCTAAGAATCACCTTTTAGAAAGATAATCATATTTTTGGGTTTCACAAGCAAGACAACATGTGTTTTGATGCTTCATGTCGTGTGTTCCCCGAAACCCGAAACCCGCATCAAGTAAGGTGAGTCGGGTTTGCAAACCTTCCAAGCATCGGAACATGCCTTCGTCAAAACATGCTTCATGTTGTGTGTCTTCCAATCCCTGAAGCCTGATTTACTCCTTTGTTTTGGGTTTCCGGGACCATCAAGCATGATGCTTCATGTCACTTGTTTCCCACAACCTCGAAACCCGAATTTCTCTAAAACCCTTTGTGTCGGGTTTCTGGATATCCCAAGCATGCTGACATGGCATTAATGCTAAGTTGTCAGGTAGTTGGCACATGTCAACTGAAGTGTATTAAATGTGAAATTTCTTATAAATATTCGAATTTCCACGTCATTTTTACCAGACGTACTTTTTACCTCGTGGATTTTCATGCATGCATCTTTGACTCAGAAACCCGACTCGCCTCTGTGCCTGATTGCATTGCTTGTTTTTTATCATTTCTTGTTCTGGTTGAAGGTATTTTTCTTCATTCTTTGTTTGTGGTTTTTGTGGAATAATTGTGTAAAGAATTCTTCCAGGTTTCTATCTTTTCTTATCAGGGTTGTTGGGGTTTTATCTTTTCCATTTTGGGTGTTGCTTTCTAAATCAGGTTTGTGTTTTAGGGTTACCCCTTTGGAATAATCACTTTGTTTTATTCCCTAAGATGTCATTATAATTAAAAATATATTGGGGATATCAACAGTGAAGAAAAACTTGCATGTTTCAACTCAACAATTACCCCATTCCCTCTTCTCGGGTTTCGCAGGGTGCTTTGCAGTGTTCAAAACCACACGTAGTATCGGAAAGTTTAAAGTATCAGACATTTCGAACTCTCGGCATCCTCCCAGTGTGTCAGGTTTTCCATCTTTCCGGCATCTCCAGTGTGTCGGGTTTTCCGAAGTGTTCAACACCTTCTGATCTCTCGACACTCTCCTCCTTTGAAATTCCTCATGTCGGACCCTGGTCCATCACAAGATAAGACTGAAAAATCAGGGAGGATGAAGTACAAATTTAGGAAGGTGGAGTCTCCCTCCTACATTGACTGTAATTATGACATCCGAGATACAGAGCTCGGAAACATAGATATGGAGGATTTTTGGAATAGGGTCAAGAGCTCTTCTCAGACTCCATGGATGAAATCAATAGTTGACAGTGGTCTACCTCTTGCAGCAGGTTTCCCTATGTCGCTCAGTGCCCCGAGTTCATCTTAGCTTGTGCTTCGAATTATGACTCTGCTTCTCGTTCTGTGAAAAACTAGGCGGGAGAAGTTGTAATCAAGTTGGATGGAGGTTACTTCGATGACCTTCTCAAGCTACCTAATTTTGAGGAATATGGAGATGTGGATCTCAAGTCAGCCCAAAAAGCTTGGGACAATGATCAGGAGGATTGCATCAAGCATGTGAATAAGAAATTCCTAATCAAAGCCAAACCGGTTGTTTCTAGGTTCCCAAGACTTGTTCCTAGAAGTGATTTCATTCAAGAAATCAATGATATCATTACTCTGTTGAGTCGGGTTTTGGTTTCCGAGTCAAATTTTTTCCAAGGATGGATGTACCAGTTCATAATCATTATTAAGAAGAATCAACAGGGAATTGATTGGGGTACTCTTATTAGTAATGAGATAGATTCTCAAATGACAACAGTCCTTTCTAGGGAAAGTTTTATATGTCCTCGTATCTCACCTATGCAGTGGCCAGTATGAGGAACTATCCCAGGTTGGACACCAAGGGGAACAAGAAAGTGGAGCATGTTTATCAGTATTTTCCTCAGCTAACAAGAAAAGGGTTTGAAGACCAATTCAGAAGGGTAAATGATGCCTTCTTTTACGAGAACATCTGTAGGTTAAGCCCCGAACTAAGGAAAACGAGAGTCTCTGATGAGGCATGGGCTGAAGTTTCAAAATGGGGTTGTGTCTTCTTGAAATTTAAGAAGTTCACATATCTTCGAGTAGTCATGTACCTGGGGATCCTTTCCATTTGCCCAGATATCCAGGGGACAAACTAATCTTGATGGAGTTGGTCAGGCAATTGTTGGATTTTCACAAGTTCCAACAGAGTAAACACAAGGCCGCTGTATCTTTCCCAATTTCTATTGGAAGGTATACTTGTTCAACGGTGGTGAAAGCCAAGAATGTTGTCCATGAGCTTCAAGATAAGTTGAAGAAGCACATGAAGCCCCGAGATGGGTTTGATTTTGAGGAGTCCTCAAGGCATATGGAACTCTGCACCCGCATGTGCCAAGTGTAGAAGACATCTGGATTGATTTACGTGATGAGGTTGTTGTCCGAAGAAAAGATCATAGCAGGTTGACACTTGCTGAAATTCAGACACTTGAGCTCGCTGACATACCAGAAGGTACTAGCGATAATGAAAGTGTTCTGGATCCTTCCTATGATGGATTGAATGAAGATCAATATGTTTTCCCACCTATTGATTGGTCTATCAGTGAAAAAGCCTCCATTACAGATAGATCAGCCCTGATTCTTACACACACCAAAGCATGGCTCGCCTCTTGGGGAATGAGTTTTAAAGATGATAATTTTTCAAAGTTGGTTGCTGCAGAGGTGGGGCCCTCCAAAAAGGGAAAAGACAAAAGATCTTCTAAGGGACCTATAAAGGTCAAGTTTGTCAAGAAGAGAAGAGAACGAGAAATCTCTTCAATTGTTACTCTAGTTGAAATGGTGAATGTGCCAGAATCACCAACACCACCAGAAATAGGAGAAATTTCTTTGGAAGGAGAAGTAAGCCAGCCCCTAGTTTCACCATTTGTTGACTGCCCAACTGAAGTGACCTTATCTCTTGCATCCTAGGCTTTGGAGTCGGGATCTGCGCTTCCTCCTTCACAACCACTTCTACCTCCTCTTTCCCCATCTACTTCTTCGGTCATGGCCAGCATTTTCTCTAGACTCTCACCCCTCTCTGCTGGGACCAAAGTAACTACCAACATGCCCCCTCCTATGCCTCTTTTTATTGAATCTACTACCACATTGGTAACTGTCCCCACTCCACCAGTGGATCCCTCTCCCCCTGAAAGTATGATACCAACTTCTACAATAGTGGCAACTCCCTCTGACACACCTCAATGGCTACTTGAGAAAACTCCGAGGAAGAGGAAGGTGATTGTACCCATACCAGCCTTTGATTTTAGTTCACTCAAGGCTTCTACTGCTAAATCAGCCAAGAAACCCAAAATAGTTTCAAGGGTTTTGGTGGATGCTTCGGGGCATAAGTTTGCAGAGATTGCCACTCCCGCGACTGAAAAAACCAAAGAGGACATAATGGCCTCTGACTATCAGATAACCAGGGTGGCTCTAGGAGAAGTGACAACAGAAGGAGCACAACAGGATGCATGGGATGCTATAAACGTGTTATGCCAGAAATTGAAGGAAACAAAGGACAGTAGAGATGAGCTTAAAGGAAAGGTGGAGCAGTTAACTGAGGTATTGCTTAAGCTCTCAAAACCCCTTGAATCCATACCATCTTCCTCTATCCCTGTCGGATTCGATTTCTCATCAGTGCCTATAATTGAGAAGATTAATGAAAAAGGAAGGGTGGTCGATGAATGGACTCAAAGGCTGCTCCAATAGGGGAAAGAAGTGATTCAAGATGCCGTAGGGGTCTATCAATCTTTGGGGAATATCCAGAGTGATGGAGAAAAGATGGACGATGATTTCTCCCAAGAAATTGGACACCTTGATTTGACTTTTGAAGCTCTCCAGGTATTGAAGCAAATCCCATCACGCATTTTGGTAGAAGAAGGTGTCATCCCACATGCGGATAAGCATTTCCAGCTGACCAAAGCCATCAGGTTCAGGGTAAAAATTCTCAATGAAGCTTGCGGTAAATTGAGAGAATCAAGAGATCAGTTGATTGATGGCAAGAGCGACCTGGAAGAAGAACTGCTGAAAATTTGTGCAAAAGTGTCAAGTGGAAACTCGGGCATCCTATCAGCTGATGATATTTTCAAACAAATCCAAGAATCAATTCAGCATGAACCAGCTCACGGATTTGGCATTGAAATCATTGACAGGTTTGTAAGGATTGAACATTCTTTGGAGGCCTTGAGAAAACTCAACAAAAGATTGAGAAAACTTCCCGGTAGTGCCAGTGACACTCATGAAACATGTGAAGTTTTGAGTGATCATTCCACTGCACCTGACAAAAATGAGATGCAAGGTATAATCCAGAAGTTCCAAGAATTTCGGAACAAACAGGCTCAGTTAGAAGAAGAGAAAGATGAGGAAGAAAAAGATGATGATTCAGACTAAATCTTGATGTAACATGTCATTTCAATCTTGAAATTGACATGTCTTTTTCATTTCTGTTTCGTCACATAGGAATCATATTTTGACTTGGTCTCCTACGTGAGAGTCAAGCAAAATAGGACTCTTGTTAACAAACTGTTTTATAGGGTTTTTCCTATTTTCTCTCAACTATTTTTATTATAAATAAGGGATGTGTGTACATTCCAAAGGGTTGAGATTTTTGAAATATTGGGAGCTATTGTGAAGAAGAAAAACTTTGTGTTTTCTTTTAATCATTTGAGGAATAGAAGCGATGCTATTTTGAAAACTTTGTGTTGTGAGAAGTGTTTTTCTTAAGATATTGTTCTTATGTTCGCAATCTTAAGCTATTCCTTGTTTAGTGTCTTGATGATTCTAATCATTTCAAACATTACATTTGTTATCTAAAGCTCGTATGATTATTTCGTGCTCTGTGTTTACTCGAAAGAAAATACGTTCCTCTCCTTTCCTTTCCATTGTGCTTCTTACATTGTAATAATTTCGACCCAGTCCATTTATAAAAACAACATCTTCACATAGTGTGGATATGGATTTTGGGATTCTATCCCAACCCCAATGGTTAGATTAGTGTGAATATTGTATGCATTACTTTTTATTGTGTTTTAGATTAATAATAAACAGGCAACCTCACCTATCTTTGAGGAGGTATTTAATCCCATGTACTGTGGTTGAACCTCATATTTTGGCTTGACAAAATATCCAACCAACAGAACCAAAAACCTTTGAAACTTGCAAAGGGTAATCCACCTACCGAGTATAAATGCCACACTTTTACTCCTCTATCTAAATCCATATCATCTATACTAAAATAGTTGGAGGCCGTTAACATGGTTAAGTACCCTGAAATGTAACCCTATGGGGATGATACACCCAAACCATCATGGTTTAGGGAGAATGAATTTTGTGTGTTCCACCATGTAAAGGGTCAAAAACTAAAAGTTTTTAAGATTAAAGCACTATATTCAACACATAGTCGACAATGGTGATATTGAAGTAGATTCCATTGTCGCTACAAAATATCCAAATACAAACTTAGGGATATTTAAAGAGCTTGTTTCCAATCACAAAGAAATTAAAAATCCGGATCGGGGACACTCGTCTCAAAATAAAAATGCCAGCTATATCTCAAACAAAGACCATTTTGATGCCTTGATAGGTTGTGTTGACCCACTCATTGAGCAAATCAATAAAATTAGAATCAAGAAAAGAGAGTGCATTGTGGAAACATGGCAGGCTCACCTCGTTATAAATTTTGAACCTACTCCCCCTCTTCCTTAAGAGAGTCACTATGATGTGTTAGATCAACTAGAAAAAACTATGGCTAAGATTTCCATCTTAGACCTTCTAAATATCTCTAGTGTCCATAAGGATATACTTTACAAAACCTTATAGGGATAAGGAGTATCCATTGATGTTGACCCAACACATTTACAAACCATGGTAGCACAACTTGTTCCTTTGGAACACATAACCTTTAGCACTACAGAAGCCTTAGTTGAAGATCCTTCACATAACCTACCATTACATATTGAGGTTATCATCAAATGTAAGAAGGTTAAGAGAGTGCTTGTGGATGGCGGATTGGGTCTTAACATATGTACTCTCAAACTGGTCTACCAAATAGGCTGCACATAAGCTAATGTGGAAACAAAGGTCATCACCATTAAGGAATATGACAATGAAGAACAACAATCAGCTGGAATGATCACTTTCTCATTAAAAGTGGGTCCCATAACACATGATACAAAGTTACATGTCTTGGACTTGGAACTCCCTTACAATATCTTTCTCAGTCACCCATGGATCCACGTCATGCAAGTTGTGCCATCAACGTATTGTCAGTTTTTAAAGTTTCAATATGAGGGACAGACACTCACCATACAGGGGACCCTCAACATTTTTCTCATTGTAGAGAGTTATCAAGATTTTTCCCTACAATCTATGAGTGTCCATCTATAGAGATCATTATTCTTATCTAGTTAGAGGCCCTCGCTTCATGAGTGGATCCAGATACCATGTCTATCAATGACAATGGTTCTTTCACCTTAGAATCCCCTTTGTCTACATGGGAGATGAAGGTCAAACTAAGTGGTTATGGAGAGTATGATCTATAATAAGACCTAATGGTTCAAAATGGTCTGTTATCAACCCAAGTGCATGGTAGGCCATGTTTCAAAGTTTAGAGATCAAGACAGGCTTGCCCTTTCAAGAATTTTACTCTGTAAGATTGCTAGAAGATGAAATGTTTCTTATGGACATTGTATTCCATCCGATGATGATGACATGGCTACATGTTATAAATCACCTAAGTATCCCATTCCTAATCAGATAATGCTTGTCATGGGGTATAAAAATGTGGATGTGGCTGCAAGAACAAGGCCCATTAGAAGCTCTTGCAATACCTCGGCATATAGTAGGTAAATCAAGTATAGGCATCCATTTATATGAGTCTCACTCTTTAGATGATGAGTATGCCTCTTTTGAGAGTGAGGATAGTTTGTCTAGAAATGAAAGAAAAACAAATTCTCAATGTAGTCTTTATGAATACCTTGCCTCTATGAACCTATTCACCAATATGGATATCCTTACTATAACCCCTGTTATACCCACCATATCCCCTATAAATCAACCATTAACCCTCACCTACCCATCACTCATGAATTGGGATCAATAACAACATGTACCTATTGATGTATTTTAGAATGATGAGGCCATTGGTGAGTTCCTAGAATTAGAGACAACATTCCAAGAAATGATCATAAGAAGGGGTTCTCCATTCAAATTAACACATGTGCATACTTTGGAGAGGAAGTAGAGTTGTGCGGGAATTTAAGTAAAAAAGTGAGCAAGGGAAAAAGTTCCAAAGAAAATCCTTGTGGAAATAAAAGGAGGAAGTCCTATAGTGAAAACCTCTTTGAGGCGCTTGTGGACAAACAAGAAGAAAAACCTATGGAAAAGATAATGTACCCACTTCAAGATGAAGAGATCCTTGAGCCACCTATGATAGAGGATGATCTCAATCTCCCTCCTGATCCTACATGCATGGGGGATGAATAAAATTTATTAGTGGAAGATACAATAGATGTTAATATCGGCACAGAGGGACTACCATCGATAGTTAAGTTAGGAGCTTCCCTATCATCTAAAGAACAAAAAACATTCACATGACTCTTAAGAGAGTATACAAACATCTTCGCTTGGTTTTATGCTGACATGCCAGGACTTAATACTACACTAGTGGTGGTATAAAATCTTGTGGTACACCCAAATGCCAATCCCATCAAACAAGAGCTCTGAAAGATGCATCCTCACGTCTCCTTACTGGTAAAGGTAGAGCTATAAAGGTTACTAGAAGTAGGATTTATTAGGCCTATCGACTACTCAAAGTGTGGATGTCCAATGTGGTCCGATTCAAAAGAATCCAGTTGGTATTAGAGTGTGTATGGATTTCAGGGATATAAACAAAGCTTGTCCTAAGGATGATTTTCCTCTTCCAAACATTAACATGATTTTCGATTCTACAATAGGCTATGAGATGCTTTCACTCATGGATGGCTTCTCAAGTTACAATCAGATAAAGATTACGGAAGAATATCAACACAAGACAACTTTCACAACCCCATGGGGAATTTTTGTTACCAAGTCATGCCTTTTGGCCTTAAAAATGTAGGTGCTACATATCAATGAGTGACGACTATAATCTTCCACAATATGATAAGTGAAATCATGGAAGATTACGTAGATGATATATTAGATACATCTAGAACCCGCGAGGAACACCCAAAAATTTTATGGTGTATCTTTTAGCGCTTAAGGGATTACAAAGTTTGACTTAACCCAAAGAAGTGTGTCTTCAGTGTGTCATCTGGGAAATTACTAGGATTCATTATGTCACAGGAGGAATAGAAGTGGACCCTGCAAAGGTCACGATTATCACATAAATGCTTCCCCTAAGAATATTAGACAACTGCATAGCTTACAAGGGAAAATTCAAGCCATTAGAAGGTTTATTTCACAACTAGCAAACAAGTGTCATACATTTACACATCTTCTTAAGAAGGATGTTAATTTCAACTAGTGACCGGAACAATAAAAGCATTTTCTTAGCTAAAATAACACTTGGCCAACCCCTATTCTCATGCCACCCATGGTAGGAGAACCCTTGTTACTTTATATCTCTACTACACATTTTGCAATTGGAGCATTGTTGGCCCAGTATGACAAAGAACAGAGAGAAAAGGCTGTATACTATTTGAGCAAGACATTGGTAGCATATGAGCTAAATTATCCACAAATCGAGAAGGATTTCCTAGTCGTGGTGTTTTCTTTCCAAAAGCTACATCATTATATGATTAACAATAAAATTAAGCTAATTTCAAAGGTCAAACCTTTGAAATATTTATTTTCCAAACCAACACTAATCGAAAAGATGAATAATTAGATCATCTTATTAAGTGAGTTGACATTGAATACATTCATCAAAAGTTAGTAAAAGGACATGTGTTAGTAGATCAACTAGTAAAAGCTTCACTACTCGGTACTGAACCCTTGAGTCTAAAACTACTAGGTGCATCCATTATATACCTCGAAGAATCTACAGACTTGGAAAATGTACTTTGATGGCTCTTTTACCTTTCATGGTTCAAGTGTTGAAGTTATGTTAATCACTCCCACGGGAGACTTGATTCCGCAAGAATTTCATATTGGATTCCCTTACACGAACAATATAGCGTGGAATATGAAGCTCTCATTACAGGAATGAATCTTGCCATCAAATGGGACATCGAGAAAAATAAAATGCATTGGTGATTCAATGCTTATTTTTTTGGAATATAGGGTAAAAGGAGGGTTTTAGAAGGTCCCACAACCTTATACAAAAAAGCCCATCAAGCAAGATTTAATAAAGAAAAACATAGAACAAAAGAACCCTAGAAGATTCCAAAAAAGTACAATGAAAAAGACAACAGGAGAAAAGAGAAGAGCTTCATATGAGCTTTTTCAGTTTAGTGACAACATTTCTAGCCCTAGGAGAGCCCAAATCCTCAGCAAGCTGATCCACAAGGGTGATGAGCTCCGAACAGTCTCTGGCAATGGCATTCCTGGTAGTGTCAGTGAAATCCTCCTAGGCCTTTAGGGTATTGAAGGCGCGTTGGAGCTTGTTTAATATAGAGGACACCAAATCAACTCGCCTTTGTCCCTCCAGAAAGTCAAAGAACCACAGGCTCAATAGGATTAGCATCCATATTCAAAGGTGACTTTGTTAGCATGAGGCTCACTGTCAGCAAAATCCAAAATGTCCCCAACTTTCTGAGTGTTGGGGTCTTCAACAGCCGGGAGTCGTGGTAAAGCTTGGCAAGGCCCAGGATGTCATCGGCAAGAGAAGTGTCGGGGCTGGAGACAGGGAAATTGCCATATTACAGTGTCGGTGCTCTCTAGAAAAAAGCACGAATGAACAAGAGGAAGTGGGGGATAACAAGGGGAGTAGAGGGGGTGGAACCATCGTGAGATGGGCCCAAAATGGTGACATCTGAGTCAGAATTAGAGGAAATGTGTAGGTGATGACGGCGCAAGGCCTGAAGAGAGGAGGGGAGGTAGAGGAGGGACAGGGGGAAGGTGAGGGAGAATGATGATGGTGACCCATTTTGGGGGAAAAGTGGATTAAATCAAGCATGCGAGGTAGCATCGAAAAAAAAAAAAGTACATTAAACCACGATGAAGGATTGCTCCTTCCCCGTCTCAAGCTAGTTGAATAGAATGCTCCAAAGATTGATAGAGGAAGGCAACTAGATTGATATTTTTTTCCCCAACGTAGATGGGAGAGAATAAAAATGTGGGGGCCGTAGACCAGACAATAGCAGCTATCAATGGTGAAATAACACATGATGAATTTAGTAACTTTGTCCCATGGGGAGATAGAGAATCATGAGTGTACCCTGAGAGATATTTGATAGGATTTTCACCTGGAGTGATGAAATCCTACATTTTTGCATGGAGTGAGCACTTGAAATAAATATCGCTTCGGTAGTTGGGAGTCCCGTAACATTAATAATTACATTTTGGAGACAGTAAAATACATATTACCAATCTGGACATGCCCCCTCGACCAAGAATCCATTATAGCATACGAGACCAGAGCGAGTAGCCTGCCATTCTCTCCAGAAAAGTGGTGATACCATTTTCTAGCAAGATGTTCCAGACCTCCTCGTCATCCTTAACCGTGTTGCAGGAGGTAGGCTCGATTCGTTTCAGTTGGCCACCCATATTGTTGAGAAGTTTGGAATGAGTGTGAAGGAGGGGACACTGGAGGGCCTTAAAAATCCCACCCAGAGCATGGGAGCCATCTCGCTTCAACATCATTACCCTCCCGCCAGTACATAATATGATTATGGGGAGGAATTGCACCATGTGTGAGAAAATCTACAAAATCATGACACATCTCCCCCTTCAAATGTTTCATGCAAAGGTCTTTCCATAATAAATGAAGAGTTATTTCCACTACCTTTTGGGAATTCCATAAAGATATTGCTGACATCCAAGTCAGCTCACCCTTCCACTAGCCAAATTTAGGAAGAGAGGTCATTATTAGTAATTTGGAGGAGATTGGTCAGGAATCTATCCTTCTAGCTTTGTTGACTTTCAAGAAGAACTCCGATGTTAGCCAAGTGGTCCGCTGCTTTGTTTCCTTCTTGAAGGATGTGCTGAAACTAAATTTGCTGGAAACTCCTTTACAAGATTATGATATCAGCAATGATATTTTGGATTGACCATTGACCAGTGTCCACCGACTGCAGGAGATTGATGATATTGAGGGAGTCACTTTCAACTTGGAGAGGATCATTGCCGAATTTGATAGCCAGCTCAAGGCCTTTGAGAATGGCCATGGCTTCCGCGCGATGGTTGGTGCCAAAGCTAAGATTGTGGGTAGAGGCAACGACAATGGAACCGGAGGAGTTACGAAGGATGGCTCCTCCACTTGACTTACCAGGATTGCCTTTCGAGGCTCCATCCATATTAAGTTTTCTCAGCTAGGGGGAAGCCATCACACTAAACCATGATCAAAAGTAGGGGCTTTCCTTACAGGAGATTTCCAACAACCGCTTCCACTCCTGAGAGTTACAAATTTGATTTTTTTGTTGATATTTGGTCCAGAAGTGAGAGTTGAGATTATCCTGAAAATTTGAGTGATCTGGATGGCCACATGATCAGGTTCAAGACCCTGGTCTTTAAAGATCCTTCTATTCCTTTCCTTCCAGATGCCCCAGATGCCATGTGGGAGGAGAAGTTTCCAAGCCAGAACTAGGGCCGGATGGGAGAAGGGGGAGCACCATTGAGAGAGGGTGTCCTGTATGGACTCTGGAAATGTTCAGAGCACTCCTATCCATGATAAAACCAATGCCAAATATCTTGTGAAAAGGGACAGTGGATCAAAAGATGGGAAGAGGATTCCACTGCCTTAGCATAGAGCACACATCTAGTGGGAAGAGAGAAACCCCTTCTTTTCAAATTTTCTCCTGAGAGGAAAGTGTTCTTAGAAGAGATCCAGGAGAAAAATCCAATTTTGGGATTGTTTCCTTAGGCCGATTGTGGTGAGGGGAGGATCAGAGCTAGTACAATGCATGGAGAGGTAAGTAGCTTTAAGATAAAGATCTAGAAGGGGAGAGGGGCCAGATAAGCTCATCCTTAGGTACGGAAAAGGGGATATAGATGGAGGAGAGCTCATTTCTAAGTGAAATGAGAGAATCCTCTGCTAATCTCTTATTCCGGCCCAGTCCCGGATAGTCCAGGATGGGTTGGAGTTCACCACCTTCCAAAGAGTAGAAACTAACCTTCCATGCCTATTAGTGAGGCTTCTTTTAATAGGATCCCATGAGGGGTTGCGATCCAGTGGTTCTTCCCCAATCCAGGTGATCCTTCCGAAGTCACCGAGCCTACCATTTCCATACCTCCATTTAGTACCAGCCCGGATAATGGGGAGGGAACTAATAATCAGAATTCCAAATGGCCGAACCTTGCATCAGATTTGAGGTAATAAAATCCTCATTATGAGTAAGGTACTTAGCTCGAGGAGCTGAGCCCAATGAGAGTTCCCTTTTGCAACTTCCCAGCTAATTTTAGCCAGGAGGGACGCATTCATATCAACCATCCGTCTTAACCCGAGCCCTCCAAAAGAGGTCAGCTTACACACTTCCTTCTAGGAGACCAGATGGATCCTCTTTTTTTCTTCCGCCCCAAACCACATGAAGTTCTTTTGGATTATTTCCACCACCTCCTTCACTGAGTTGGGTGATTTGAGAAGAGACATGAAGTATGTAGGAAGACTCTGGAGGGTGGCTTTAACCAGTTGGAGTTTTCCAGCCTAGCTAAACAAGGCCCCTTTCCAAGAAGCAAGCTTTTTTTGATATCTTTCGATGACAGGATTCCAAATATTTTTGTTTTCTTTCCCTGGAAGAGAGGAATGCCCAAATAGGAGGCAGGGAGGTCCACAATTTTGCAGCCAAAAATATCAGTAATCTTCCTCTAAGTCCTAGGAGTAGTATTAATGAAAGATATGCTGCTCTTGTTGAAATTAATGATTTGCTGAGAAACAACTTGATAGAGAGTTAGGATATCCATGAGAGTGTGGGCTTCAATCATAGAGGCAACGCTTAACACAGAGTGTCATCTACAAATTGACTATGTGTGGCTGAAGGCAAGCTGGAGGTGATTTTCAGACCCGATATGACAGACTGACTTTTAGCAGCCTCAAGAGCTCTCTTGAGGGAGTAGCCATAAGAACAAAAAGGAAGGGGACAGGGGGTCACCTTGCCTAATACCTCTGCTACTTTTGAAGAAGCCCGCCTGGAATTCCATTTATAAGAATAGAGAAGCAAGGAGTCACAATACAAGAGAAAACCCAATCGCATCATATTTTTCCGTAACCCCGATCAAGAAAGGCCAGCTGACTCTATCAAAAGATTTTTACATATCAAGCTTAAGGATAATTCTAGGGGATTTTGAGTGATAGGCCAAGTGGATAGCTTCATGTACCATAATGATACCTCCTTGGATGAGCCACCCATTAATAAATTTGTTCTGGTTCTGAGAGATGAGAACATTCATTAGGGGTTTAAGCCTAGAAGCCAACATCTTAGTGATGATCTTGTAAGCGGTGTTGCATAAACTGATTGGCCTGAAGTTGGAGACATCTTTTGAGCCTTGCTCTTTTGGGGAAAGGGCTAAGAAGGTGGTGTTCCATTCTTTTAGAAGGTTATTACTGTTTTGGAACTCATTAACCGCTTTGAAGAGATCCTGCTTGATGGTCTCCCAGAAGACTTGGAAGAAATCAGTGGGAGAACCATCTCGGCCCGGAGCTTTGTCCCATTTCATGGCGAAGACCACTTTGTGGATTTCCTCCATAGAAAAAGGTTTGATCAGACTATTTTTCATCTCAGCAAACACAAGCTAGGGAATATGATGGAGCATAGAGGACATTGATTACTCAAGGTGGTTGGTCGACTTGAAGGAGTTAGAATAGAAGGAGACAAGCTCATTGGAAATGTCAGAATCAGAGGTTAATAAGATACCTGAGGATGACAACACTCTCTGATCTTGTCTTTGCTTTTGTGCTTGGAGGTAGTGATGTGAAAGAATTTGGTGTTGTGATCCCCCTGTTCAAGCCAAAGGGCTCTAGAATGCTACCTCCAATAGGTCTCCTCCTCTTGAAGTGTATTGTGGTATTCATTGAGGAGGGAGGTTTCTTTTTGGTGAAGGTGATCCAATCTCCCATCGATTTCCATTTGAGCAGAGACTCTGGCAATATCCTATGACAACTTCTGCTTGCGGAGCTTGATGCTACCGAAAACCGTGGTCTTCCATATTTTGAGTTATTTTTTAATTTCTTTGAGCTTGCTGGAAAACCTAAACATGTCAGTGCCCTCGACATTGATATCCCACCATTTGGTGACTAGAGGATTCAGGTGGTTATTCTCAAGCCAGGAAAGCTCGAACCTGAAGGGAGGGTTCTTGATATTTAGATTGTGATTAGTACTGAAGGAGAGGGTTGTGGTCAGAGGTAGCCGAGGGAGGAACTGAGGTAAAAATCAGGAAAGAGAGAGATCCAGTCTAGAGAGCCCAACGATCTATCCAGTCTACTTTGAATATGGTTCCTACCCAATCTGTAGTTAGACCACGTAAAAGAGGAGCCATGAAGGTCCATGTCAAGAAGGGAATTCTCCCTAATGAAGTCAACCAGAGCTTCCATGCTGATAGGCATTGCAGAGCACCTCCTATTTTTTGAAGGAAAATGGGGGCGGTGAGATCTCCCATTATTAATATGGGAATATTGCCACAAGTGCTGATAAAATTTGAGATGTCTTTCCACAATTTTCCACGTTGGGACTCCAAATTGGGAGTGTAGACATTGATGGCAATCCATGTGGAGTCTGAACCAACTTCTTGGAAGAGCATGCACAGGAAGTTGGGGTGTTTGAGCAGCATGACCACCTTTGAAGCTTCTGGGATCCCATAAGGTGCATAAGCCTCTAGAATTCCTTACCGATGGTTGAGATTGAAAGGATGTAGCAGGCCAAATTTTCAGGAGACCATCATCTTTTTTTATTTTAGTTTCCTGTAACATTATGATATCAGGAGAATTCTAGAACTTTAAATATTTGATGACTCTTTGCTTTTGAAGAGAGTTGATACCTCTTATATTCCAAGAGATGATCTTCATTTCTTATATTTTGATTTGCTCCCCACCACCATGGGCATTGTGATCTATGTTCCTTGGGGACGTTAAGAGTGCATTCTTCTTGTTGGAGCTTGATATTACTCTGAATCTGTCCCCTAAATTTTTCAAAGGTTGATATCGGGCATCTTGCTTATGCTTCTTATACAATGGGGATTAAAACTATAATTAGAAGAAAGGGCCATAGGGGAGATGGTGGAGTCCAAGGGAGGGGGAAAAAGGGGGACCAAGGGGAGGCTCGAGGAGGGGGATCCAAGGAGAATCCAAGGGGGAGGGGAGGAATGAGAAGGGAGAGAGGAGAGGACAAAAGAGGAGGTGGGGAGGAGGATACAACCAAGGAGGGGGAACCTCCTCAGAGGAGGGGGGGAAGAGCCAAGGGGGTCACCGAGAGGAAGGGAGACTTGAGAGGGAGAGGGGGTATCGGTGGGAAATCCATTTTAGTGGTAGTGTTTATTTCCCCTCTTCAAGGAGAGAAAAGGAATTAGAGGTGGGAATGATTGGGATCTCTGCAGAAGATGATTTTGGAATATAGATTTTCTTAGATTTTGGGGAGGGAATTTGGGCTTTGGGTTTAGGTTGAGGTTTGGAAGGGCAACCAGAGGCTTGGTGGCTAATGCTTTTATAGAAGGAGAAGGACTTAGGAATATATTCGTAGTCAATATTCTACTTCCAGTTCCCTAGGTTAGATAATAACTCTATCTCTTTTGGGAGAGGAAAGATGACATCGCACTAACACAAAAATGGGCATGGATGAATCTAGTTTTTTCCTTAGTAGCTTGATCAATAGCTATTAAAGAACCTATAGTGAGAGCAATACCTTCAATAACCATTGGATGCCAGAACTCCGGGGGGCCTCGGGAGGTGAACCCATATTGGAGCTTGGGTCATGGATTCAGTATGTGGGTTGAAGCCCAGGAGACCATTTCCTGAGGTAGAAGCCACGTCTACCAAAAAACCAAGGTCCACCAAGAAGAGCTCTCGCGAAATCCTCTTTCATGTTGAAGGAGAATAGAAATGAATCCATTGGGCATTGCTGCTATTTCAAGCACCCCACATGGGTGCCATTTCATCCATGCCCATTTTTTAATATCCTCCAAAGGGGGTCTAGGGCCCATCAATTTTCCCACCAGAGAAAGGTCACGTGAAGTAGCAACAACATCAGTGATGTGAGAGGGAATGCGCAGTGAGAAGGACCCATCTGTCAGAGAAGGATAGAGCTTGTCCATACGAGGAGTGTAGGTGGAACCCTCCATGATCTTATTCTAGGAGTCGGGTGGCTTGGGAGAAAGGGCCCCTAACATGAGGGACCCTTGATCTAGACTGAAGGGTCCAAAGATCCGAGCTAACACCGAGAGAAATCTAGGAGACAACAGTGACAGCGGGAGCTAGGGCTCATGGTTTCCATGCTAATAGTGGTTTTGGGATAACTCTCATGCCGCAATGCTAGACATGCCTCGTCACATTGAACACAAGATTCATGCTTGACCCCGACCCCGTCGCATTGAACACCGAGTCAGCTTGACACCACGTCGAGAGACCACCTCCACCACCAAAGTAGCTGACCCACTGGAACTACCTAGCCTAAGTAATGATGAGCTATAGAGGTGGCCAACTCGGGGAATGGACCCCGAGACCTCCCACATATAACCCATATTCCCCACCGCTAGGTAAACCAAATGGGTGTGATTCAATGCTTATTATCAAGCAGTCACAAATGAATATATAGTTATAGATGAAAAGTTACTTCCATATAAAAGAATGGTCGATTCCTTAAAAGAATTATTTGAGAAGATAACATTTAAGTAAATACCAAGATATCATAATAGAGTGGCAGATGCCATGGCTACGGTAGGCTCTATATTGAGCATTCTACCAGAGAGCAATGATATGCCATTTTTTTTTAAATATAAGAACAATGACATATGACATACCAGACTCTTATTTAGTGTGTGAAGTTGTTGGTCCATTTTCACCATGGTATGCTAAAATATTTAATTATCTCCATGATGGAACCTTCCCTATAAACATTTCCCATGCTAAAAAGTGCAACCTCATCCAATATATAGCCCACTATACCCTATTTGGGGCACCCTCTTCTGCGGAGGCTATGATGGGAATCTATTACGTTGTTTAAATTCTGATGAATCTATCCAAGCAATCAAGGAGGTGCATAAGGGAATTTGTGGAGCTCATACTAATGGGATTTTCCTTACAAATAAGATACTCATAGTAGGTTACTATTGGCCTACCATGGAGTATGAATGTTGTCAACATCTAAATAAGTATGTGGATTGTCAAAAGCACATCAATTTGATACATGTGCCGATGCAATCCTTTTAACCAATCACAACACCCTGGCCATTCTCAAAGTGGAGTCTTGATATAATAGGAAAACTTAATCATGTCTCCTCGATAACCACAAGTTCATTATAACAGCCACTAAGTACTTTAAAAATGGGTAGAGGAAGTTCATCTTACTTATATAAAAGGTTCCCAAATTTCAAAGTTTATAATGAATCATATCTTTTGCAGGTATGATATCCCTTCTTCCATTATCACTGATAATGGTAAGTCATTCAAAAATAAAAATGTGAAAGCACTCTACAAATGCTTTCAAATTTCCCTTAATTTTTCAACCCCTTATTACCCTCAAGGTAATGGGTAGGTTGAAGCTTCCAACAAAACCTCAATCCATATTATGGAGAAAATGGTGAATACCATAGGCAGTAACTGGCATCTGAAAATTCACCCTACCCTTTGGGAATTTAGAAATTCTATCCACACCCTTATAGGTGCAACTCCGTATTCTTTAGTTTTCTGTTCAAAAGTCATCTTGCCTTTAGAGATCGATACCCCTTCTTTATGTATCAAGCTAAGGGATTACTTGAATGAAGAGGACTATATAGTATCCTGAATGGCAGAGTTATAACTATTAGATGAGAAACACCTTCGTACCCTTAGTCACCTAAAAATATATCATCATCGAGTGCGGAGGAGCTATAACAAGAATTTTATACCTTTTTAGTTCTAGGTGGGAGACATGGTGTTGAAAGAGAATAAAAAGGACACCAATAAATATCGAGAAAAGAAGGGGAAATTTAAGCCCAACTGGTTAGGACCATACATTGTGGTTGCTAAGTTCAGTTTAGGTGCATATAATTTGGCCTATTCAGATGGCCAAGAGCTTTGAGAACCCATGAACACAATGCATCTTAAGTAATTCTATGCTTAAGTATGGGGTCTCTGTAGAATACCAAGAAAAGTAAAACAAAAAAATTATTAAAAAAATAGAAAAAGATAAATAAACAGGTACGTCCAATAGTGAAAACCATGCAATGGTGGCACTTTGGACAAGTCCTTTGGTGAAAACCGCTTCCAGTGCCAAGGGAGGGTCCGTTGTTCACAAGCATTTTAGGTTTAAGGAGTGAAGAAACTTTTTCCTAAGTTAATCTTTACCTTCGTCTGAGCCCCTTGTGAGCCTATCCTTCTTTTCCCTAATCGACTAATCTAACCTTCTAAGTGCAGAGAAGTTAACATTGAATGAACCCATCTCATGCTGAGGGAAAATTTCTCTTGCCACTTATAACATATACCACATGGCATTCTGCCCTTGTACATCCCATCTAATGTTGGGGGCATCCACGTTTCTTTATTTCCTTGCATGTTTGCTTTGGAAAACTGTTGAGAAAACGTCAAAAACATTCGTATAACTTTTGAAAATCCCAAAAACATATAGATATGTCCTTTGGAAAAATCAAAACATTCAAATATGTTTCTTAGAAAACTCCAAAACAATAGAAAATTGTCTTAGAAATAAAATCAAAAACAATAAAAAAATCCCAAAACTGTTCCACAAAAACAAAGTAGTGGTTCACTTACTTTTAGTTGGTGGTTTGTATGGATTTAGTTGCATTAATTTTTTTACTATATGCTTTAAATTGGATTCACTTGATTACTTAGATTGAATATCACTTTAGTCTATAGTATATTGCATTGATTCCATTTTGTATTACATACTTGTAAATAAATGTGTTGCTTTGATTAGATTTGGTTAAACTTGTTTGTTAATTTTTACTTGTACATTGTGTTATAATTTCATCATCATATCACACCTATCCATCACATCTATACATCATATATAAAAAGCTATGCCAATTCTACATTATGCATGTATACTAAAAGCTAATCATCAAATACCATATCACCAATGGGGCAAGAGGGGTTGCGCATGATCACAAATCTATCCCCCCCACACCAATATCAAAAATATAAACATGTTGCTCAAAGGTATCTCATCAAACATACAAGTATGATATCAACTAAAGCTATCTCATAATATAACAAGGTGATACAAATCATATAATAGTCAAAATTGTTTAAAAGAAATTAAAAATAAAAAAAATTGATAAAATCGTTAAAAATCCAAAAAAATTGTAAAAATTTAAAATTTTACAAAAATTGGTAAACAACATATACATAGCTAAATATTGTGTCAATTACATCATCCTCGAACATTGAAATATGTATTACAAAAGCGTATTTCTATAGTTCTTTTTTTTTGGTCTCAAACGACTAGTGGAACATCATGATCTACCTCCATTAACAAAATCTTAGCTACATACTACATTAGTCCTCCCATGTAATAGTGAGTTGTCGGGGACTATGTCATAGTGCATGAAAAACATTTCCATGAGACTATTTTCATCCTCCATTTTTCCTTTACATGTGATATTGCTTGGGGCATCATTTTTAACCCTTGTCGTTACAACACGAACATTCAGAACTGTAACTTGATAACAAAAAAATGGTGCAAATGTCTTAAACGTTGTTTTTTTGAGTACGTGTGATTATACTAGTTTCTCTATTAAGTTAGTTGTTTTACTTTCTCATATTGCATTACATTTTTATGGTGCATGGAGATGAATATCATTTTACTTTCTCGTATTGCATTGCATAATGTATGTTGCATGGAGTTGCGTATTTTTGCGAAGAAACAATTTTTAGTAATTTAGCTTTTCATGTTATCTTACACTTTTGTTTATTTTAAATAAAGGCCGATGATGTAGACCTAGGGGAAAAATGATATAAACCGGTTGCTTATGGAAAGGCTGGATGTAAAGGTTGGACTTGTCCTATATTTCTCCATTAATCATTTCTTCTCCATTATCATTTATTACCATTACTATTTTTCTCCTAAAAAAATCACCCAGGCAATAAACAACCACGTTTATCCCTATCCTTATTCCTTCTCAATACCTAAGGGTTTCACGCATGTTCTGACCTATTTTATTCTATCCATTTCGATCATATTTTCAATCATTGATTGACTTATTTAATCACCCCATCGACACTCGAGGAGGAATCCTTCATTCGCTAATTTTTCTTCTTAAATTTACTTATTTATGCTTGTCTAATATATTTGAAGTGAAGTCACTAACTTCACCTCAAATAGGGGAAAATGTAGACACCTAAATTACGCTTTTACAATATTATTACCAAAATGCACACAAATCACTCTCATTCTTGCCAAATCTGTTATAATTAGTGGTTTTATCTAATTAACTAACATTCCTTATCAATTTAGCCAATTAACACAACATTTTTTAATTGTGTAATCCCTTTTGCATTCAGGATGCCACTTTATGGTGAATCGTAAGTCAAAATCCTCTTCAAAATAGACAATTAGTGTTTATTAGCTAATTAAGCCTATTTTGTCCTTGTTTTGGTCAATATACCCTAGTATTGATTCAAACCCCTCTTCCAACCACTCAAAATTGCCCCATTCACCTCTACAACATCTCAACAAGCTTCAAAATCTTATCGTAGTATCCTAGTTGACCCTAATTTATTTATTAAGGCTTCACACCTCTCAATCACTTGGTAATTCACTAATTCGATTAGTAATGCCTAATCATGATTAGAAATTCTAATCTAATTTGGGTCTTTTAGTCCCACATGCACCAAAATACAAGTTTCTCCCAAAAGGAAAACTATATAAAGGGTGCACCTCATTCCTTTATATTTTACACCATGCTTTGATTTGCAACTCATATAATAAATATGATTTATATCCAAGTTCAATCCTTGCTTAAAGACTTCAATGAGGTTAGTAGATGGATATCCAAAATGATCAAGTAGTCATTGGGAGATGCCATTTCACCTTGTTTGGAGTAGCAACCATAACCATTTGATTTCCCTCTTAGGTCTATTTAGGCCCATGTTAGGTAATTAAAGCATATTAGTAGGCATGTTTAGTTAGATTTTGTATTGTTTTCATACTAGTTAAGAATTATTTTAAGCTTCTATCTTAAGGTTACCTTGAGAATTATTTAAAGATTTTGTGTCTACCTTAGCTCATGTTCACCTAGGTAATTTATTTACCTTTATTGTATTTATCCTCACCCACTTATGTGTGTGGATATTTATTTTTATTTATTTAGATATTAGGGGGATATTATCTAGTTGTTAGGTATAGTTATTTCCTTGATATATGGTATTGACTAGTTCTTGCCTTAATTTGTGGCTTGATCTATGACCTTGATTGGTTCTTAGATTTTTATTCCTTTCCTATATAAGCAAGGCCTATTCTCATTATATTTCATTAAGTTCCATAATAATATATGATATTAATGCTCATTTGTTTGAAAAGTTTTATGTAAAGTTATTTCGGAAAATTTCTTTCATCTTATTGATTGTGATATTTTATTAGCATATGAGTTCTTGTCTTGGTATGATCTGGTTATCAGTTCCTTTTAAAAATTGTAGATTGATTGATCAGATTCATGAAGCTATTGAAATTGGCATGCGCCAAACTAGTGTTGTGGATAATTCAAAAGAATGGGAAGGAAAACATCATTAAGGACACTTTGATGGAGATGGTAGAGGTATAGGTTACCATGTAGGAGATAAAGGTCATGGTTGCGGTGGTGGAAGAAGTGAATTCCCTAGTGGAACATATTTTATATGTGGATCCTCTAATCATTATAGGTGTGAATTCCCTCATAAGAATGATAAGGGAACAGGGATGATTAAAGTAAAGTAAAGTGCATCGTAGAATACCGGTGGATGCCTAAGATTGTGCCCGATCCTAAGATGCTTCCCTGTGTTAGTGACTACATGCACTCCTAAGGTCCCGATGAAGAAACATGTTATTAAAAAGAAAGAGGTGATAAATGCAAAATATCCATACCTTGTCCATCAAAAGGAAATGTATCAAAATACTATGGAGGTTATTAAAAACTTGTAGGGTGAGATATATTTATTAAAGGAGTAGTCATGGAAGATGGAGTAGGAGAAGCTAGTTGAGCTTCTTCGAAAGATATTGATGACTTGAAGGAGGTTTTAAGATGTTGTGCGGGAGAATGTCATTCCTTTATTAGGGGAATGGATCAAGGAGAAGATACTATGTGTTGTATTTGAGCATGAGAAACAAATATTGAATGTGAACTTAGCTCCTCACAATCTTGAGTATGATAAAGAGGTCACTTTAAATGAATTTTTTGATGGGTGGTTGTTGAGTAACATATTGATTGATACAGATGCAAAAGTGAATGTAATCACTTTGGATGCATGGAATCAGATGGGGAGACCACCATTACATCCCTCTTTGAATGTGTTGTATATGGAAAATAGGACTAGAGCCATATCCATTGGAGTATTGAAGGATGCCACTTTTAGTATACAAGGGCATGAGTTTACTTAGGACTTTGAGGTCTTTGCGATTGTATAAGTAGACAATTTTATAGCATTACTTGGGTTCCCTTTGTGTTACATGAATAATGTTGGCTCGCGCTTTAATAAAGGTTATATCAGTTTTGAGAAAAATAAGAGCACGTAATTATTCCTCCGATAGATGGGAAGGATGCACTATATGTCGAATCCTTGAGTGAAGAGGATCGAATAGGATATATGCATGCATAATTAGGGATCTTGAAGTGCTTGAGATATATAAAGAGGGCATTATTAAGTGGTATAATGCTCGAGTCTATGAGTGATACAAACAACGTTGTCTATGATAATCTGGGCATATGAAACATATGAAATGATTGAGTGAGAGATCAATAATAAAGTTACTCATGTGATCGGGCCACACACTATTCGGTGTTTGAGTCAAAACTAGGTACCTCGATATACTAGTGAAGGAAACCTTGATGTATTTCGCATGTCATGGAAGCCCAAGTAAAAGGATGAGGGTGACAAAAGAAATATGTTGGTTTATACCCGTGCGGGACAATGTGTTGGTGGAATACACACAGATATAACCTTTTGGAGTGGAGAGAAGTGAGAATCATCTTCTCTACTAGGTTTCTAAGGAACAATGTACCTTCTCAAATATGTGAATTCCATTGGAAGGATTCTACTTTGCATCATGTTCAAAAGTGTGAGAGAATATGGATGGAGGGCTAGGAGGCCTTTCCACCATCACTTGGGTACATAAGTTCTATGCCACCCTAAGCGGTTGTGTGTGCGCATGGTATGTTCATGCAAAGCTAATAAGAGAAACAGTTAATTGGTAGGATATGACCTTAGGTATGATTCAAACCTTTGACTATTTTTCTACTATACTTCACAAGAATGAAACATTATAGATTGTGAATTGACTTATGATGGGGGATAGTGAAAAATTTGAGGAACTCCTGTTAGATATGTTTGGAGAGTTAGATTTGGAGGCACACTTTGAAGAAGAAGAGATAGATGAGGAGCAAATTGGGCATGCCTAGCTGGAAAAAGAGAAGGGTAAGTTGGTTTACATGATTGATGATGAAGAAGTAGAGAATCTAGATGTTGATCACACTATAGGTATGCACAAGGTCTTAGATAGTGCTGATGAGAAGGCGTGCACTTATCATGAGCCTATGAAAATGAAGAAGGTCAATATTGGGACATATACATAACCTAAGGAAGCCATTATTAGTGACTATTGGTCTAAAAAAGAGATGGAAAAGATTGTTGAGCTAATGCGCAACTTCCAAGACTTATTTCTGCCAAACTATCATGAGTTGAAGGGATTGCATAACTATTTAGATGAGATGAGAATTAAGTTAAAGGAAGGTGTGTGCCCGGTTAGGAACATGCCTTGCAAGATGAATCCTATTTTGCGCGTCGCGTCAAAGTTAAGGAAGAGATTGATAAGATGTTGAAATCAGAAATCATTGAGCCCATTGAGGAGTTAGAGTGGGTTAGCCCCATGGTAATAAGCATAAAGAAATATGGTAGGATAAGGATTTGTGTGGACTACAAAGATTTGAATGTTGCTTGTGTCATAGACCCTTTTCCCACACCTTTTACTGAGGAGATATTGGAGGACGTTGGAGAGAATGATATTTACTCTTTCACCGATAGATTATGTGGTTATAATCGAGTTCGGATTGCTAAATAATACAAAGAAAAGACAAATTTCACCACTAAGTGAGGAAGTTTTTCATATATAGTTATTCCCTTTGGGTTGAAGAATGTGCTTGTAGTCTTTTCGCACATTGTTGTAAAATCATTTGAGGAATTTATACACAAGTTTTTATAGGTTTATTTGGATGATTAGACTACATATGGGATGGTAAATGATCACTCTGATAACTTGAGACTTATGTTTGATAGGTGCTCACATTTTAGAATCTCTCTCAACATTAAAAATATATCTTTTCGACACCATTTAGGAACTTTTTTGGGACATATTATATGTAAATAAGTTTTATTGGTAGATCTTGTTAAGGTTACGGTTATTTTGGGCTTAGAGGAACCTACAAATCAGAGTGGAGTGCGTGGGTTCTTGGGACATACATGTTACTAAAAGAAGTTCATTAAGGGATATGCTAAGATTTCTGTGCCCTTGGAAGAATTGTCAAAAAGTAAAGGAAAGTTCCATTGGGATGAGGTGCAAGCAACTAGTGTTTGAGACTTTGAAGGAAATACTTACTTCCCTACCCATTCTGTGATTTCCTTCTTGGGACAAACTATTTCATGTACATGCTGATGCCTCTGGCATGGCCATTGGTGTAGTATTAACAAAACCTGGTGATAGGATTGTTGATCATCCTATTGTTTCACGAGCAAGAAGTTGACACCGGCTAAGTAGAATTATATGACTACAGAGCATGAAGCATTGTTTATGATTTATACACTTTCGCATAAGTTTAGATAGTACTTATTGGTGAATCCCTTTATAGTTTATATAGATCACATGGCACTTAAGTACTTGGTTAATAATCCCATTTTTAGGGGCACATATTTTGGTGGATTCTCTTGTTTCAGGAATTTTACTTTACCATGGTGGTAAATCTAGAAAATAGTGACTCCATACTAGATCATTTATCAATAATTAACTCATGTGAGGATGTGTAGAGCATTGAGGACACAATTATAGATGCCAAAATAATCATATTGAACCATACACCCTATGAATTAGAATATATTGTTGTGTTCATGTGTATTAGTGTGGCACTTGAAGGGATGAAGAGATTAGAGAAGAAACATATTATCCATCACACATTACATGTTAATCGGTGGCAATTTATGCAAGTTAGTTTTTGATGATATTTTGCACCTTGTGTTTAATTGAACATGAGAATGAAGCTATAATGAAAGAAGCTCATGGTGGAATTGTAGGAGGACATTATGCAGAAATAATACCACACGTAAGATTTTGTTGGTTGACCTTTGGTGGCAAAAACTATATAAGGATTGTAGAACTGAGCATAGGGATAAAATGCATTTGAGACCGATAGCGAGTGCATAACCTTTTAGAAATGGGAAATTGAATTTGTGGGTCCTATTTTCCCACCTGTGTGAAGGACTTGATCACATTATATAATTACATGTATAAATTATCGACCGAGGTGGGAAGAAGCAATGCCTAGGAAGGATTGAACAAGTAGCTACATTAGCAAGATTCTTATGGGATAACATTATCAATAGGTATGGATGTCTATTGAGCTTGAAAATTGATAGGGTGCATAATTTTTAAATGAAAATATCATAATATTATTGGAAGATTTTATGGTGGCGCATCATAAGACAACTCCCTATCACCCACATGTTAATGGGACTATTGAGGTTTTCAACAAGATATTGGGACATACATTGATAAAGATATGTGATGTTGGAAGGAAATATTGGAATGGTAAAGTCTCTTTTGTACTTTGGGAATACAGAAAAACTTACAAATAATTGAACAAGGCCATACCCTTTCGGTTGGTGTTTGGAGGCTTATTTAGTGGTGGAATTTATGCTACCTTCTATGCATATTGCACATGTAGGAGGACTGGATGATGAAAAATCACTTGAAGAGAGTATATATAAATTGATGCAGTTGGATGAGAGGTACGCCATCACACATTAGAGCTAGAAGATAGAAAAAGCCAGGAAGAAGGCATGGTGTGATAGGCATATTAAGAATAATCAATTTGAGGTTGGACATATGGTTCTTCTTTATGACTCCAAGTTTACGCGCCACCTTGGGAAATTGAAGGTACATTGGTTGGGACTATATGTGGTGACATATATACTTGATTCAGTGCTTGTTAGTTGCACGCGCTGGATGACACTCAATTTCCCGAGTTAGTTCAACGGAGTAGGTTGAATCCCTACTATAAATAAGTCTTCTTGGTATTTTTAGTAAGGTAGTGGTTCCACTTATATTAGGTTTCCATTTTAATGCATTTTATTTATATAGTTTTCCTTTCATTTTTGTTATGTTTTGTCAATTTAGTTCAAAAATTTTCTCTAATGTTAAGTTATGTTTTATGTGCTGATTACTATCTAAGAGGACTATGCCTACTTTTAGTGTGGGTGGAGTAGATATATAATAAATGTGCCAAGATGGAAAGAAATTGAATGTCCTTTAGAAGATGGGTATGTATAGAATAATTTTGGTGCATGTGCTTAGAGTAAAGGTGTGGATCAAGAAAACATTGCTCATGAATGAAGACCTTGCATAAATGGATGGACACACATTGTAATGTGAGGTAGGCATGAGCATGGGAAACTACTTGGTATTAGGCACATAGGTTTTATAATTTGGAGCATGAAGGAATGTGAAATAAGGTCTTGGCCGAGAAGTAGTGGGTATGTTAGAAGGTTACGATCATGTTGCACATAAAACTCAGTAGCAGAAAAGGTTATTTATGAAGTGTAGAAAAAGTGAAGAAATGCCATTTAATGTTAAGTACGGTGGTAGATGGAGATAAATAAATGTGGGGAAATTTGAAAAAAATTATATAAGGAGGGGTTGTGATATCACCGTTACCTTGTATTGTGAAGTGTTGAAGTTCAAGAGCGAGTGAAGAATGGGTTACATAGAAAAGTACGTAAAAGAGCTATTATAGACATCGAACTAGAGATATTTGAGCATGAAATTGGTTGGAGCTCCATTAAATAGGGTGTTTGAGTGAGGCAAAGTCGTGCAGGGGATAAACACTAATAAGTTAGGGTTTGAGGAGAAGCTAGGGCACGTGAGTTTGAAGTTGTAGAGGTTGAATCAAGTTCAAGAATGCATTTTTATCATCGTAATGACACCAAAATGAGAACTTGGAGCAACTATGAGGGGAAGGAAGAAGAAAAAGTATAACTAAGATGGAGGATACCCCAGATAAAAGCAAATTTTCAAAAATGATAGAGAATGACTCAGAATGTTTCATAATGGGATTAGATTGGGAGTCGCATATCAAATGGATGAAAGTAAACAAATACAATCATTGCATTGAGGATAATAGGGATGCATTGGATTAAAAAAATAGTGGTAAAAAAATTTGTGGATAGAGAATGACATGGTCGGTTATGACAAAAATGCATGACGAAGTTCAAACGACGCACATCATTAGTAAATGTTGGGGTTATATAGCTATATGAGCTGCCATATTTTGGAAAACTAGAGAAGTTGTATCAATGGATGATGTCTTAAGTCCACGAGGAATTCTTATAATTTGTAGGGTGGTGAATTCGGCTTACCGCATCCTTGATTGGAAGGTTGATGAGGGTTAAGGACTTTGGGCATTGAGATTGGAAGTGATCTTCAAGATGACGCAGGCGTAGAAGCCACTTCTACTACTATAATCTTTGGATTATGTGAAGGGAGGTCACACAATGAATATTGTCAAGTTAGAAAAGTACCCTATGATCTATGAAGCCACACATCTCCTTTCCAAGATGAATAACCAAGAGAATTGGAGAAAGGTAAATAAAATATGGCTCCATATTACTAAAACAATGCCTAAGGGAGTGTTATACAACTTGTCTTCTTCATTGTTGAAACTATTATTGAAGAAGTGGACCATGGAGACAAGATACATTTTGGTGCTATTTTACTATCTATTGTGTTTGTGGAAATTGGGGTGCCCAATGGGCCTAAGGAGAGTATTTGGCAATATCCCAAGGAAAAAAATTCACTTGTAGAAAAATTTGCAAAATACTCATGTGATGGATATATGAGTGGACCTTACAAGCAAAGGATGGAACTCTGGTATAATCGCTTGTGTCAAGAATTTGAGTATGAATGGAGAATACCTAAGGACCTTCATTTGGTATTCGATAAGCAATCCTAGCTCGTGGTCTATCAAAAGTTTTGTATAGGCAGTTTGGAATGAAGGATGGAAAGTGGAGCCCTTGGTGCAAAATCACATATGCCTTCACCGCGTGTTACTTCCAGCGTCGGTGCATATATTTTCAAATGCAGTAGATTGGATTTTGATGTAGAAAAATTTGACTATGATTATCATACACTCAGAAGACATGCGTATATCCAAGTATCTCTGGTTGTATTAGTAAAATTTGATCTCAAATGATATAAGTATTAATTCAATGTCTTAAAAGTTTGGAAACTTCAAAGTGCAGCTAAGGTATACATCTACCTTAAGCCAAAATAAAAACATGCAATGGGAACATTATAGGATGAGGATCCTAATCCTCCCTATATAGATGAAGATAATGGAAGACTATATCATGGAGGAAGTAGACTACCAAATGGAAGGAAAAGACATCACACAAGGAAACACCTCTAGGACAGGAATAAGGTGGAGAAGTGAGAATGAAAATGGGTGCCACAGAGATTGATAAAGGTGAGGTCATTGAGGATCATAAATTTAGGAGGGTGTTAAGAAGGAGAAGGCCACAAGGCTTAGGTGTGGGACCCTCACATATGCCTCAGAGATCACCCCGAAACTCCTGTGAAGGCATAACCAAAAAGAAGAGGAACAAGTATATTGCCACAAGGGATGGTGAGGGGGAGAATTCAGATGAAAACACACATATCATTAAGGAGACTCATGTTATTATTGTGGATGCAGAGGAGCCTCATGATGAATAAATTTAGCATGATATAAAGGCATTTAAAAATTACAAAGTGGTGAGTGGCGCTACGGTTGTAGGGAAAGAAAAGGATAAGGGTGAACCATCCGGTGAGCCTACTGGTGCACATGTAAGGGAAGTACCAACACTTGATGATGAAGTGTGCATTCCAAAGGGTCGCCATTCTGGGAGGAATAAGGATGGAGAGATGTATAAGACTCCTACTGCTGGATATATTGATGATCCTACAAATATCATTTGTGCCTTGTTCTAAAACACTTTATAGCTTGAGGAGCTTTATGGATAGGAGCTAGTGGACAAGTTATGAACCAGAAAGTAGTTATTATCGATGAGCCCGAGTTTTGTTTGAAGGAGGATGCATGAATTAAGAGGAAAATGAAGAAAATGATTTGAGCGCACACTAGACTATTAGGCCCACAAAGTTTACTAATGAACATGCAAGTAATGCATTAAATAAAATGATGACAGAGAGGTAGAACACAAAAATATAGATAAATATACCTTGCTAAGAACACTGTTAGAGGAGAATAAGAGCCTAAAAGAACAAGTGGAACAACTGACTGAAGGAGGAAAGAAGGATAAAGAAAAGTGGAAGGATATTTTGGATTTTACAAAAGATTTGGGGAAGGATATTATCGATGCACATCCAGATATTGATGAATAGACCGAGAAGACCTATCAATCATCCTTACACTTATTATAGGACTATGTACAATTGTTTATTAAGAAGTAGTTAGGGGAATGAAAAGAGGCTAATGAGGATGAATTAGCTAAGAGGGAGATAACAAAGGCTACAATAGAATGTTGAATAGTTGGCTATGACTATCTACTCTAGACATTGAAGGATGAAATAAAGAAGGAAAACTCGGCATTGAATTTATGTGTAGACCCATAGCCAATCATTAAGATAAGGGACATGGCTGAGAAGAATGAAGTCCTTGCTAAATAAAATAATAAAACTCTTGGGCACAAGGAGAGGCTGACGTTATTAGCAAAGAGGTGTGATGTGCTCAAAGCAACCTAGGATCCTCACAAGGAAAAGATAAAGGAACTTGGAAAACTGATAGCCTAATGAATGGATGTAATGGACGAGATGGTTTCTAGTTTAGTGAATGTTCTTAGGGTGCTACAAAATAAGGGTGAAAATATGACCTTGGATGAGATGGATGGAGTGCTTGCAAACATTCTTGAAAAGACAAAGAATGCACTCAGTGACTGGAATGAGTTAGAGGAAGACATCAAGAATGAGTACCCTGAGTTATTACTTCCTTCATAGGAATAGAGTGCCTAGATTATTTTTGGTATATTTTCATTCATTGTGTATAGTCATTATTTTATTAATTATTATTTATTCTTGGAGAGAAAAGGCATGATTACCTTTTTCCGTGGGGTGGAAATAAAGCTACTATTGGGTAATTTTGACTGGACAAAATATTTTTCTAAGTGTTAGAGGTGCATAAGGATGGGGTGCAGAAAGGGGGTGCATAGGTTTACATGAAAGTTCAGCGTAAGAAGATAGGCGCACCCGAGGAAAGTTAGAGTCTAGGACTTATCCATTTCTCATGTTTTGAGCTAAGAATGGATTAGAGTGTGGAGCTTGTATGGGATAAGGATGAGAAGACTTGTGGAAAAAGAAAAATCTATTTTGGAACAAGAATTTTAAGAGTCATGTAGAGCTCAAGATAATAATATGATTAGATCTATACTTATTTATAGGTAATCTATTATTAGGGAAATCTTGCATGCTTCTTAGTTACCTTTGTAAGCAACGCATGGATATTTTGGGTGGTGAAGGGAAAGACCCCATCCCTTATATATGTATTGATTTACATGGTTTAGGGGACTGCTGAAATTATTAAAGGTTTATGTTGTTGGTATGTTTATGTGCATGAATTTGTATGGTTAAATTTGTATGTATTCAATGATTGGTTTGTGATGAAGTAATATAATGGATCTTTTTGGATGGATATTGATTGTTGATGTTACTTCTCATGAATATTGTATGGTGAATCTGATCTTGATTCTTGTTTGATTTATTATGCACTATGGTTGTGAGTTGATTCTTAATATTCTTTACCTTTGATTACTTATTATGGTAATGGAATATATGAATGATCATGCTAACATCTTGAAAAAGTTGGTATAAAAAGAGGGACCTGGTACCTTTACGTGCTTCGGGTGAGTGCTTAGATCTATCTGAGTGATGGGCCAGTGTGTCTAGGGTTTGAGTAAGAAATAGAGACTACATTCATTGTCGTCCATATCAGAGGTAACTTAAACCCTCCCATATTTTGAGTTTTCTTGATTTCTCATTTGGTTTTCACTAATCTAAAACAAGAAGCATGAAAATATTGTTAAACAAAACCTTCTTCCATAGAAAATGCACACAACAATAGTAATAACAAATATCATCAAGATAAGCTGAGTATATTAATTGTAATTGCAATTTCATTAATGATAGTGTAACATAAAATCACAATGTGCATAACATATAGCACAGTCAAACAAAATAAACTAAATCAAAGCAATCCATTTTTCCCAAAGAAAGAAGTTGGTCCTCCTCATGATAATAAGTAAAGGAAATTCACACCATTGGGATATATCCTTTCAAGTGTCTTATGAAAAATTGGTAAGTTCCAAGATGGCGACTTAGCCCATCAAAAACCATTTATAGAAAGGGAACCCAAACTATCTTGGTATAAAGAAAATACATATTTCAATTTTCATCCTATTGATGGCCATCAAAAATATAATTGTATAAAAATTCACCACTATATTCAATACCTCATTGATATAAAATACATCACATTCAAAGACCCATCACCCAATAAAACACACAATGATAATTGAAAGGTACTTTTGAATCCTTTCTCCAAGCATGGTCTAATTGGAAAACTCCCGATTAGGGATAATATTCGAACAAGGTCGATTTCAATTCAATCATTTTGTTTGTTGAAGAGATACCTAACACCATTTCCATGATTAAATTTCAAGATCCTAAATATGTAGTGACCAATCGAAAAAATAATGTTTTGGTATCACAGTGAAGAAACCATCCACTTACATGACACCTCTAATATCCACCAATCCTACAACTACCAATAACATGAAGCCAACATCAAATGGTAAACCTTTCACATTTGGTTCATACGACCTAGTAAAGAAGCTAGCGACAACACTTGCACGTATATCCCTTATGGAGTTATAGAAAGTATCACTAACTTTCAATAAATTCTCACATGTGTTCTCCATGAGGTTCATGTTCTTAAGAATCTCAATACTCAATAATTCTAAGATTTAATTGCTAATATTTCACCGAGAAGTCCTATATTGTTGTTTGGTCCTTAGGATATATTAAACCCAAATCTTCAAAATAATAACTTTGTACATTCAAGATTACATTACTAACCACAAGGTCAAAAGAGTCCTTATCGACAATGGATCTTCCTTAAAAATTTGTTCCATGAAATTGTTTAGATGTATTAGCCTGCACAAAAAAAAATTAGGAGTTAATGTTATTACTATCCGTGGTTATGAAAACAATGAATGAAAATCCTCTAGAATATTCACCTTACCTATACAAGTGGGCCCTGTAGATGTTTAAACTTGTTGGTGTGTGTTATTTTCCACATCATTAGGTGATTCATCTCACTTAGGTGAGATTGTAGGTCCATGTGTCATTTAGGGTTCATTATGAGATTCCATTACATGTCAAGCGTCGCTGCATCATATGCGTCATTAGGAGTTACACTTCTATTCTTGAAATGTAACTCCCCTCTCTACTCGAGTTGTCATGATTGCAACACCGGGGTTACTCAAAGACCTCCTATATGTACATGTCTTTGATCTATGAGATAGAGAAGAGTTTTATGGCTTAACCAGGTTATGCCCATGTTTCAAATATTTGCATGCACATTTGGTTGATGCTCACTCCTCCCGAGATCTCTTCATGCTATCGTTCACATGTCTGTTGATGTGCACATCGTCCCTCATGATCCTTACTTGCGGGTTTTAAACCCTCTTTCATGGTATCAGAGAAAATCTTGTGGATTTGTGCACTCCTCGGTGTTGCTTGTGCATTTTCCGACTTCCGGCGTGATATCCAGCTTTCTCGTTGTGTGCATTGTAATGGAAATTCCAATCGTGCTCTACTTGCACCGATTCGGCTTCATACCTTTGTTTGATTTTCAAGTGTTTGTGGTTTCATTTTTGGGGTTTAATGGTTTGCATCTTTGCATGCATTATGGTGTGTGTTATAGAGGTCTACTACAACCGAGGTTGCAGATTTGAGTTTTTCTAGTACTAGTTTTGAGAGTTTCAGAAGTTTTTTTCTTCCTTTAAAGGGCTAGCTCAGCCCCCAGATCACCAAGCCGGGAACCAAGCTGCCCACCAGCTCGCTCTTCTCCAACTCATCTTATGCAGTTTTAACTCGGTCCGTGTGGTTGTTCGCCTTTACATCGGATTGTATTTTGAGTTGCGATCTTCGATCGCTCGTGACATTCACCTTGGTTGCATTGACTCTACACATATTCAACTCATCTTCTCTTACTTGCCTTCATCTTGGCATTTTTGGTTAGCCACCATTGCATGCATTGATCCCTTCTCCCTCATTGTTGATGCTCAATGTTATTCCTTGAACTTTTGCATTTGTATTGGTAGCTCACGGGTTCGCATCAACATCCTCTACCAGGATAACTTGTTGGAAGGATAAGCTAGTCATGGCCCTTTACACTCTACCCACGTACGATCCGCATAGATTGGGTCTTGTGTTTGCATTAATCCTTGTATCTAAATTGGTCGACTCAAACACTACTTGCATCGGTTTGTACACTCCCCGGTTCTCCGTCTGGGAAGTGCAACTTGGTCCGGATCCCTGTTCCATGAACATTACAAACCAACCTACATCATTTGGATCTTTCATTCAAAGGAATCCATGCTAGATGTCTCTGGTTTGACTTAGTTTCACCATTGCAGCTCGGCCGATTCACGTGACTCACTAGTGCAACACCTCTCCAAACGTAGCTCTTGGCATGACCCTCCAACGGCTCCCTCAACCTCTTCTCTTTTGGCCCATTATTACCTATTTCCTCCGAACGTGTACTTTGCAATCGGTCTATTGCGTCGATGATTTCATTGCCGTGGAGACCGTGGGATTTTGTAATGGCTCTCATTTTTTCCCGCAAGTGTCAATTTTTGGTTCAGGCCTTCATGTCAGATCCACTCCTAAGGCACATAGCTCTTCTGGGTTGTTTCAACCTAGCTCAATGGTTGCAGCTTGGCTCCTAGCCAACACGTGGATTTGCTTCATCACGTCTCTACCCTGAGCTCTGTCTCGGCGGGCTCGAACCGTTTCACCACTCATGCATACCTATGAGGCATCAATGTGTTTGACAATTTCACATACACTTTCGATCTGTTCACACAGCACATGGAACCACCTCTGACATGTGGCTGGACTATAGATCAGTCCACATGGGCCCTTTACTCCCTTTTAGAATTGTTTAAGGTTAAAATAATCCCACTTTTTAAATTTTTTAAGGCAAAAACATTTTCACGGAATTGTAACATTTTAAAATTTGGGTTTTAGGTTGTTTTTGCTTGTAATGAATCCCTTCCTAAGAGCGTCGAAGGCGTAAGGAAAGGTGCTGGGTTGGTAGGAGGCTAATCCCCCTCAGTATCAAAACAAACTATGCCTAAAATTTGATGTCATTTCTAACGAGTAGTCACACGATACCCTTTGCACCCATTTTGTGCACTTTTTTAATCAGTTTGTAGCGTTTATTGACTTTTTCCATCAGTTGCGGGAATCGTATTTATGCCATAACTTTTGACTCGCTACTCATTTTTGAGCACTTATTTAGTCAAAGTTGCATGATTTTTCACACATTATGTGATGACATTATCAATTTTGTAAATGCACTACTTTATAAAGTGCCACATTCGGGGTTGATTGTACTCTTGGGTTTTCACACACAGATGCATTATCGGCCGAGTCCGACGTCTTGCTTTTGTGCACCTTGCATCTTGCATTTTTCATCATGGAGAGTGCTCTTTCTAGACTTGAGCATTGTAGGATCACTTTACAGCCTCCACCACTTCTCACCGGAGAGGGAACTATTTAGCTTGGCGTGCTTCCATGGAATGTTACTTCACCCACAAGGGTCTTTTACACTTCTTGGTTGGGCAGCCCGCACCCATCGATCATCATAATCTAGAGGACTTCCTTAACACTTGTGACCATGTCTTTGGTCACACGATGACTCATGTCTCTAGATCTCTCTAGTTTCACATGGCGACTCGAGATCCACCTCACCGTGTCCTGGAGCATTCTTCGGTCCCTCTATGGAGACCCTTCACATACTACCGCCATTATCACGCTGCTGTTGATTCAATTATCTCCTCCATTTCTTTGTGTGATGGAATTTTTGTTGACATAGACTCACTTGACTATACTTTTGATGATGAGAATTGTGCACCTAGTTTTGATGTCGAGAGTACTACAAAGCACTCTTCTCCTCTTTCTCTCACTATTCCGCAGAGTGTTTCCACATCCCACATCTCATCGGATATCAAGCAGCACTCCTACTCAGCCTCATACCATCATTACACCAGCCTCCTTTCCACTTCCAGTGTGTGAGGCCCACTTCACTCCTCTACCTTTATTGGATGACTCATACCTATCTGACATCGCTCTTCTGTTTGTTGAGCCCCCTCATTGGGACAAGTATATACCTGACCTTAGTCATATTTTCGCAGAGTCTACTTCTTATGCTCTACAGGTCCCTCATCCATTTACAGGTGTTTCAAAGGATTTCATCATCTCCATTGTTAGGAGTTACCCTTCTGGGATTCTTACCACTTCCACTTTTATGGAGACCTTCATTGATCCACCCTCAGCTGTGGATCCCTTTTCTATTGTGGAGGATTTTTTTCCCTTCACATCACTTGGACATCCTTTCTACTGGTGTTCCTATTTTTCAATCTAATAGTTCTATGCAAATGGCATTACCTTCGGTTCCTTGGAACTCACTCGCTAAACCTATGTCACACTTCAGTGCACCAAACTCGAGTTCTTCGTGTTGTTGCCTTCGATTTCCTTTATGGAGTGGGCGAGACTTCCAAAGACGTCATTTATGTCCTTCCTAAGGGCAGGCACATAGTTCGTTGCGGGTGGCTCTTCTTCACCCAGAGGTAGAGGATCTTGTCATCGATATTCTTGGGGAGACTTCCTAGAGTTGTAGATTTCAGATCCATCCATGACATCTTCTACATTCATCTCGTCTCCCTCTTCTTCTTCCGAGAGATTACCTCTTTGTACATGGGTACCTTTTGGGCTCATCTAGAGTTGGGACCCATATTTAACATCTTTCTTAGATTAGAGAGTGTTTTTTTCTCTTGTGGTGGATGTGTTTCCCATCGGGTTTCCTTCTTCACCGCTTCGGATGTTTTTCTTATACATGGGTACCTCATCAAGCTTTGTGTCGGGACCCATTTCTCATTTTTGACTTACCACCTCATCCTAAGTTATGATGAAGGGGGGGTGTTGGTGTGTGTTATTTTCCACATCATTAGGTGAGTCATCTCACTTAGGTGAGATCGTAGGTCCATGTGTCATTTAGGGGTCATTATGAGATTCCCTTATGCATCAATGCGTCAGTGCGTTAGTGCGTCATATGCATCATTAGGAGTTACACTTCTATTCTGGGAATGTAACTCCCCCTCTCTACTCGAGTTGTCATGATTGCAGCATTGGGGTTACTCAACACCTCCTATATGTACATGTCTTTTGATCTATGAGATAGAGGAGAGTTTTATGGCTTAACTTAACCAGGTTCTTTCCGTGTTTCAAATCTTTGCATGCACATTCGGTTGATGCTCACTCCTCCCAAGATCTCTTCACACTGCCATTCACACGTTTGTTGATGTGCATGTCATCCCTCATGATCCTCGCTTGTGGGTTTTAAACCCTCTTTCAAAACCCTCTACCATGTTGGTGATGTCGAAACTTCATATATTATCCTCTTACATCAACCTTGGATACACGTGATGAAATCCATACCTTCCACCTTCCATCAATGTGTAAAATTTTCCACATAATGGTAATGAGTCTACCTTTCTTATAGATTCGAGAACCTTTTGAATATTATAAGCTCCTAGATATCGGTATAAAAATGCTAATTACTTTCCTTCCGTATAGACAGATCCACCGAGCCTCGTGTTATTGTAGTTTTGATAATCAAATTGACATTGACAAACATTTTTATTACAACCTTTTACATATAACTCACAACCATCTACATTGGGTCACCCTCGAACTAAAATTTTCCCATAAAGGTCTTGGTGAGTATAATCTAGAAAATTGTTTTCATGTTGTCAAGATTCTATTGTCCCCACACAACTATGGATGACCCAATGTTCCCCATTAAAAATAATCTCCCATTTACCACCTTGTTAACAATCTTTGGAGAGCACAAATACTTAGAGGATGAACACGTTCATGGTTCTGATGGATCTTAGTTATATGAGGATCAAATGGTTGATTTATTTGAATCCACATATTACGTCAAAGCTCATAAGATGATGAAAAATATGAATTGGAAAGGAAAAGGAATTGGACCACAAGAACAAGGTCATCTTAAACCTATAATGTATGAAGAAAATATATATCATTATGGTTTAGGTTATGAAACATTTGAAAAGAGGCCTATAATATTCGATATAATGACTAGTGAAGAGGACACTAATTTCGAAGTTGAGATAGGTTCCACAGATAGTATTTTTAAAGACCTTGCTGAAACCACCCTCTTCCTTGAAAACATATCTATTCACACCCTTGACATCGTTTATCCCTCTATTATCCATTAGGATCAACAAAATCACATCTCTATGAACCTCTTTTAGAATAATGTGGCCATCAAAGTGATTGAACAAAATGGAATTTGGTATTAACCCTTATTGCACATTCATGTATGATAAATAAATTCTAAAGTATATGTTTGACACAAGCAACAAGATAGATAAATATTTGTTGGCGAGAAAATTTTCAAGGAAAAATTAGTGGCTATCTTGCCAATACTCGGGAGTATAAGTCCCTATACTTAACTCGATGAAACTGATGTAAGTGCATGTGTGAGTAAAAAGTGAGTTTTATCCTAGTAGCCTTTCATTCGGGATCCAATAGGGGCACTCCACCGACCCTCGGTGGAAATAAACTTGCATATATCTCTGCAAGAGAGTGATTTTCTAGGAAAGCAGGAAAGGGAGTGAGAAATTTAGAAAAGAGAAACTAATGCTGCAAGTAGAAAATCAGAGACTTGCATACACTAGCTAGAAATTTCATTACATGCAATTAAATTTAGAAGAAAACAAATCTACATAACAACAACAAGACCAAATAACGTTTAATGAGCACAAAGTACCACTAAACTCTTGATTCAAAAAGGATAAAATTCCTTCTTCCTTTATTGAAGCTCAAGAATAAATTGTACATAACATAGAAATATAAGACATTTTTGAGTAGGGAAAATGGAAGAAATTTTCTATCTCTTTTCTCTCTTCACAAGGATATTTCTCTCATGAATTTGCCAAAAACAAATCCAATATCTAAGAATTCTAAGAAGTTGTCTAAGAATAAGTTAAAATGAGGATTTGGTTACAATTTAAAGAAGAGAAGTCAACTCTTCATCTTCCCGGTGACTTTTCAAATACTTTAATTTAACTTTAGACTTTTTATATTCCACTTAAATATTTAAGTCCCTTTTATAAAATCAAGGTGAATTAAATTTTACATTATGTTTCTAAAGTCACCTAAAGTTATATTAAAAAGTGCAAACCTCAATGCAAAAATACAACATTGATGAGAGACAGAGAGCATTGAGTGGGAAGAGAAGAGAGAGAGAAAGAAGAGGAAGAAGAAGAAGGGAGAAAGAATAAGAATGAGTTGCTATAGTGGATTTGATTTCACTCCCTGACTGGTTTCCACTTCATGCTCCTGAGAAGGCCCCTATTCCTCCAAGCTCTTTATAGAAATGAGTTACTACAGGTTCCACTTTGTCGGCATGAGGAATACGAATGTAGCCCAAGGTATTTGTCCATCTATCAACCACACTATTGATGTATTTACACTTCCCGAACCATGATGAATGTTTCTTTGTAATAAGTGTAATAAGTGCACTTCCCAAATATTTGAGAGGAAATCAAGGGTATCCTTCATGAAGGACGATAGGTTACCTACCTCTTTCTTGATGTATTCTTCAAATGGACCAATCAAATCATCAACAATTGTATCCTCACCCATTACTGGTATCCAAGTTTATGAGTTTTTTTATTTAGACTATCATACAATTTGTATGCTTATTCCTCTTTTCCCTCCAACTTTGTGATGTCCCGATTAATTGCCTCAAATCTGATTGCCAAGGCCCTCACCAAGACACATGACAAGTCTTATGAGGAAGTTTCAAAAATATTTCTCACGATGAGTGTTTCTCATTTCATCTACTATTGGGCCCAAAAGTTCCCAGTAGCCCCTTTCTTTCTCCAATTCCTCCTTGAGTGCCCGTGTCCTATTTGATGTCACACACATGTAAGCAAAGTTTTTAACCACTTCTTGGAGCACTAACTTCCCATTTTAATAAATTGATTTAATCCATTCATTATTAGCTCTCCCTTGTATGGTGAACTTGTGTGTCTTCTTGATGGATTCTAGATTGGAGCTACTGATGAGCACAACTTCCTCAGTGGGAATTGTCATGGAATTAGGATCAACTAGATGTTACACATAGAATGCCAAATTTTTCACCAACTCCTTTATTTCATTAATCTTTTTCTTATACTCTTTATTCCTTGCCACCATGTGAGTAAAAGATTGTTGATACATGTGCAAATCCCTTTCATGAGTTTATGGTCCTAGTTGGATCATTCTCATCTCATCCACTAGCTTGATTACCTTGGGCTGAGCCACTTTAATGTATTGATTACCCATTTCCCCACTATAGAACTATGAGGTTGTATGTGTGAGCTTTCTTGATCTTTTTCTTTGGCCAATGAGACAATCGCTGATAGATCAAGGGCTACAACTTGCTACATAGTGCGGATGTTAGGGACAATTATTTCTTGCATCCAAGGAAACATCTCATCAAACTCGAGCTCAATGATAGGTGCACCAATAGTTCCTTGTTCTAAAGGAGGAGGAAAATCCTAAATGAGAGAGGCATGGGTGTCAACAAGAGGTGAAACCTCTTGTGGTGGCTCAAAGAATAGATTTTGAACCATGTGTTCTTCATCCACTTGTGTTTCTACCACTGGATTTTCTTCTTACATTTCTACAATCAAATCTTCCTCTCGTAGTGATGTAAATGAGCCTTCTTCTACCCTGATTTTCTTTGGCGTCTTCTCATGAGGAGAAGCTTCCAATTCTATGCCCTTTCTTTTCGAAATTTCTTTGAAGTGTTTAGAAATGGAAGTCACCTCTATGAATTTTGAATATGATTGATGGGAGGCTTACTTCTAACTTGGGTGAATTCCTCATAACTAGAATATCATGGTTCGCTTATTTTGAAACCAATTTCTCATTCTCCTCACCACCTTCTTAGTTTGCTCTAATATATCCCTTGATTCACAAACATACCAGTTGATTGGAGGTAAAGGGGACATCTTGACTACCATGTACTTAGGATCATACATCTCTGTCCCATCATTGTGTAAAATATCTTCATACCAAGAGAACTTGAATTTCCTCATCTCACTGATTATCATCCTCATATGGTCCTTTTCACGTAATTAAAATTCATCAATGCAATTGGCCTAATAGTCCTTGACTTACGGCTCGTGTTGCAATATGGGACATATAAAGAATATGGGTCTTCTCGGATCTCAAAATTAGGCACATCAATGTAGGAATGCAAATTCAAATAAATGAAAGTAGCCTACGGATGAGATGCGTCATTTGATCTTTTACACGTGAATACCCAGAGTGAGATAGGAAATGGAATCAACTTCTTCTTGCTACTTGTAAGCTTGTTATTCACTTGAATGATCTATCTGTAGAGCTCAACCAATAAAATTTGGTCACTAAGGTACTTAGGCAGCCTTAACAGAGCTTGGTTGAAGCCAACAACTTGTAGGTAGGAGAAGGTTGAGAATTGTATGAAATAAGAACCATATTTCTTGATCAAGGATCACTTGTGATGACATCCTAGCTTCCAAATCCCCTTATAAAATTCGAACCAAATACATTTTGAATGCATCGTTCACGTGATCAAAATGACTATGGATTTCCTCCATCACCAACTATGGAAGTATCTCAAATGCAGCACCTTAGCAACAATGTTTTACATGAGAGCTAATCGTTTGAATGATCTTGAGCTTGTGAGGAGATAGACCAAGTAATAAGTCATTTGGAACTTCTTCTTCATGGGTACCTAGAGTAGTTGTAGATGGAGATTTTCATTGATGATCTTCGCCCAATCAATTCTCTCGCTTTCCTTCTATCAACATCAATATGAAAAGGCCTATCTAGTCTTGGAAGTCTATTTTACTCGATTTACCCATAAATATACCGAGGAGACTAATGGAATCTGAATATCCTTCTCGAACTCACACCTTGGAAGGTTCTTAGGCATCCTTGATGGCTTTCTCCCTGTTTTTCAACCATGAACCAAGTACAAACCCTGTACATATACATCCATCATTTCCCAATCATGCAAGGCCCTATCCTTTGAGATGACGACCATGTTGGGTGATGTTTATATCTACAAGAGAAAGTGAAATAGTTTTAGGGATAATGAATGCCATATCTGTACCATTTTTAGCTCAAATGGTTCACATTTTGGGATCATAGTGGTGAGAGAAAGCTAGGACTAACTCAATTCTCTGCATGGATACTAGGTGTCCCATGGTAGAAAACAAGCCACTTGTAAATATCTAATCTTCAATCATCTTTTAGTCCTTAGCTGTCATATGAGTTCTAAGGTCATTTAGGTCCATGTACAAGACATTGTTATCTTCTATCTCGTACTCGTAGGTGAAGGGTTGTGTCTCGAAAGAGGGTTTAAAACCCGCAAGTGAGGATCACGAGGGATGACGTACACATCAAAAAGAATGTGAACGATAGCATGAAAAGATCTCGGGAGGAGCGAGCATTAACCAAATGTGCATGTAAAGATTTGAAACATGGGCGTAAGAACTTGGTTAAGCCATAAAACTCTCCTCTATCTCATAGATCAAAAGACGTGTACATATAGGAGGTGTTGAGTAACCCCTAGTGTTGCAATCATGAAAACTCAAGTAGAGAGGGGAGTTACATTCCTAGAATAGAAATGTAACTCCTAATGATGCATATGACACTGACACACTGATGCCCTAACGTGTAAGGGAATCTCATAATGACCCCTAAATGACACATGGACCTACGATCTCACCTAAGTGAGATGACTCACCTAATGATGTGGAAAATAACACACACCAACACCCCCCCTTCATCATAACTTAGGATGAGGTGGCAAGTTAGAAATGAGAAATGGGTCTTGGCACAAAGCCTGATGAGGTACCCATGCACAAGAAAAAGGTCCCAAGTAGTGAAGGAAAACCCAGTGGGAAAAAACATCCACCACAAGAGAACAAAAACTCTCTAATCTAAGAAAGATGCCAAATATGGGTCCCAGTTATAGACGAGCCTGAAAAGGTACCCATGTACAAAGAGGCAATCTCTTGGAAAGAAGAAGAAGAGAGAAGAAGAGGGAGATGAGAGGAATGTAGAAGATGTCATGGATGGATCTCGAACTCAGAATTATATGAAGTCTCCCAAAATAATGTCGATGAAAAAATCTCGCCTGCTCTGGAATGAAGAAGAGCCACATGCAATGAACTATGTGCCTACCCTTAGGAAGGACATAAATGATGTGCTGGAAGTCTACCCACTCCACAAGGGAAACTGAAGGCAACAACATGAAGAACTCTGAGTCTGGTGCATGGAAGTGTGACATAGGTCTAGCGAGTGAGTGCCAAGGAACCGAAGGTAATGCCATGTGCATAGAAATATCAGAGTGAAAAAGAGGAACACCCACAAAAAGGATGTCCAAGTGATGTGAAGGGAACAAAACATCCTCCATAACAGAAAAAGGGATCCACAACTGAGGGTGGATCAATGAAGGTCTCTAGAAAAGTGGAAGTGGTAAGAGTCCCATAATGGGCACTCCCAAAAATGAAGATGATGAACTCATTTGAAACACCTGTAGATGGATGAGGCACCTATAGTGCATCACAAGTATATTCTACAAAAAGACAACCAAGGTCAGGTAGATACTCATCCCAATTAGGGGGCTCAACAAACAGAAGAGTGATATATGATAGGTATGAGTCATCCAATGAAGGTAGAGGAGTGAAAAGGACCTCACACGGTGGAAGTGGAAAGGAGGCTGGTGTAATGACGGTATGAGACCGAGTATGAGATCGCTTGATATCTAATGAGATGTGGGAAGTGTCAACACTCTCTCGGAATAGTGAGAGAAAGAGGAGAAGAGTCTCTGTAGTACTCTTAACATCGAATGGATGCACAAACCTTGACATCTGTGAAGTAGAACCAAGTGAGCTTGTGTGGAACTGTCATCACATGAAGAAGAGAAGACAACTAAATCAGCAAAAAAACAATAAGCGGCGGCAATATGTGAAGGGTCTCCATAGAGGGAGTGAAGAATGCTCTAGATACGGTGAAGTGGATCTGATTCGCCACATGAAACCAGAGAACAAGAGACATGCATCATCATGTGACCAAAGACATGGTCACAAGTGTCGAGGAAGTCCTCTGGCGACGATGATCGATCCGAGTGCGAGGAACTAGTCCAAGCAAGAAGGGTAAAAGACCCTCGTGGGTGAAGTAATGTTCCATGGAAGCACGCCAATCGAATAGGTCCTTCTCCCAGGAGAAGTGGCGGATGAGGCTATAAGGCGATCCTACCTCACATCTAGAAAGAGAAATCTCCATGATGAAAAATGCAAGATGCACAAAAGCAAGACATCGAACTCACCGATAATGCGTCTGCGTGTGTAGGCCAAGAGTACAAGTAACCCCCGAATGTGGCACTTTATAAAAGTAGTGTGTTTACAAAATTGGCAATCTCATCATGTAAAGTGAAAAAATCATGCAACTTTTACCAAGGAAGGAAATGAGCAACGAGTCAAAAGTAGCATTAAAACATTCCCCAATCGATGGAAAAATACACTAGATCCTGGAAATGGGTGCAAAGGGTGTCATGTGACTACTCGTTGGAAATGGTAAAAATTTTAGATAGGGTTTGTTTGACCGCGAGGCGGGATTAGCCTCCTACCAACCTGGACTCGCCTCCATCTTCGACATCGTAGAGAGGATTAAATTACAAGCCAAAAATAGCCTTATAAATTAATACATGCCAAGAAATGAAATGTTTTTATTTAATCGTAACACCACCCCAATTGTTACTTTCTCCTGAGCATACAAGTGTTGATATGTGATTTCTTGTAAAAGGATGTGTTCCTCGATTTAGAAATCATGCTTGATATGTACTGTAATTTCTTTGCAGATTTCAGATCTTGACTGAGTCAGAATATGATTAGACTCTTTTATTTATTTCATTTTGCATCTGAGTTTAATCTGATCTCGGAATGAATTATAGAGTTATCCATCTATAATACCTAGTCTTGGATCAGTGGAATTGATCCAAGTATTGCTTTAAGTTTGTTCATGATGAATTAAAATTACAGACCTTGAACAGGTTGCAAGGTCTAGAAGCATTTAATAAGCTAGTCAGGAGTATGACTCAGGCTGATCAAGTGAAATGAATTGGTTCCCGATATGGAAGTATATCTGGAAGGTCTCGATTGTGGACCAGGTAATAATTCGGTTACATACGATTAGCAGCCTAGAAGGCGTAACAGAGCTAACCCTGTCAGAAGGTATGATGTAGGTCTTCTCGAGTATACTGAATGTAGACCTAATCTGGAATTATTAATGGTTAGTAACCTAAAACTAAACCTAACCTAGGGGTTAGATTAGTGTTAATCTAACCTAGACCTAGGCTAAGTGCTAATGTCCTAAGTTAGTATCTACGTGTGATATGGTTAGAATAAGTATTATCCTAAATTCTAAACCTAAGTTACTAACCTAACTATTAAACAAAACGTATGGGGACCTATGGAGGGGTGCGAACCATGGGCGGCGTTTTCTATGGGATTAAATGCATGGGATAAGGATGAAGGACAGGTCTTGGCGGAGGTTTTGGGAACGGCTAACCTGTGCCGACGTGGCAGGTCGCCAAAACTGGAAATGAACTTGGGATTTTATTTGACTGTCGCCAACTTTGGCGGTCGGTGGAAGTGGAGTTTGAGCGGGAAAGTTGGTGAATTTGCATTCAATGCTCTCGGTAGATGAGCTCGGAACTCGCGAGAAGGCATGCAAACAGGAAGTTTGTTGGTTTGTTTGGCTTATCGCGATTTTGAAGCTCGTTCACCGGTTCTTCGCACCGATCTTCTTTGTGTTGCATGGCGAGCATGAGGTTATCTAGCTCTTTTCTCTGGCAAGGAGAGTATATATGTTTTGGTGATAGCAAAATTTTTTTGGTCGCTTTAACTTGGAAAAGGAAAAGGAAGTCCGAGCTCTTCCAAAGTGGTTTGCTTCAAAATTTGAGCAAAAATCAGGCATGTTAGGCCCTAACCTTTAAAAATCTTGTTGTTTTCAAGTGATTTCATTAGAACAACTCTGCTTCAAATGATTTATGGAATTAGATGTTTATCTATGGAGGTCTTGTGTGATTTTTCTTGGTTCAAGATCTCTTTCGGTTCGAATCTTCATTTATCCTTTGTTGGGTGCTTATTAAATTCGAACCGTGGCATTATTTTTCTTGTGTTTGCATTCTCGCTTAATGCGAAACATGTGAAATGTGTGAATGCTCGGCCTGTTCGGCGTGAGCCCTTGAATCGCTACTGTGATGGGTATAGGCCAGATTATCTTGTCGATTTTGGTCGTTGATTCTTGCTTGGGAAACAATGGAAGAAACATTGATGGAACTGTTTTGTTTGTTCAAGTGTTATGAAATCTTTGTAAGCTCTGTCATGGGTTTTGATGATGGTAGTTATTGATACTTTGTGGGTTTCGTTTCTATCTTTTAAATCTATTTGGGAACATGTAACTATTGTGTTACAAAGTAGTCATTACGAAGGGAAGTTGTTTTTCCTTGTTATTGTGGTAACGGATTTAACCCGTTGACGAATGATACAATATGGATAAATGTATTTTTTTAATTAAACAACTTTGTGGAGTCCTCGGAATGAAATCGGTAATTGATTTGTTCAATGATTGCCATAGATGGCATAGAAGGATTCATTAACTATTTGTTTTTATCTACTCGTTGTTGGGTTCCGCGGTTATCGGGATGATGCAATGTATATATATATAGAATTATGTTTGTTTTAATCAACGACTCAGAAGTCGATGGAATGATTTGTATATATATTTGATCCTTTGCTCAAGTTGAATATAAATGAATATTGGGAAATGTGGCAGTACTAATGACCTAAGGGAATAACTTGTATTTCAATCATACATTATTCAGTAAGAGTACCTTCGTGTCGCAAGGATTTTGTGGTATAGAAATGTTGCAAATTTGTGTATAAGATTGGCAAGAGTTCATTCAGATTCCTTGTTTTGAAATAGTAATTGGAATTGCTTGCGATTTTTAATAAGCTCCGTTGATGGGCTTAGAGGGAATCGTATGCAATTATTTGACTTCATTACCGTTGTTTGGATTCATAGGTGGAAGGTAACCTGTATTGTTTTGTACCTTTTGAACCTGATTTTTGGGACACGCTGCTTTGTCACCATTCCTCGAGTATGGATAATTATCTTGTGTCTTGGCTCATGAAGTGAGTCGCGAATACCATTCTTAGATTTGAAATGTATTCCGATTGAGCCAAAAGATTCGTCGTGGTCATCTTGGCGTAGTCCTTAGGAAACTTCAAATTGCTTAAAGCCATGAAGCCTCGTTGTTGACAAATGATATGCGAAAGGTTCTTTGATTTCGAATGATCGAAAACCATGCCGTGTTTAAAAGGAACTAGTATTGAGCTATAGGTTGATATATGGGATTGATGACGTGTTAGCTGCATGAAAGACAGGAGTTTTGGTCGTGTTCTTTTATTTAAAACAGCGATCCTTCTTGTGGCTTGTCGGACTTGTTGATATACATACTGGGTGAATGTTTTCCATATGTGGAGACGGTACAGTAGTGAACTTATATGAAAGGGGGTATGAATGATATGTTCTTTCTCTTCTATTATTATAATACTGGTAGAGATCTGTCTAACAGTTGGTATTGCTTTTGTAACATATTGGTGGAATCACGATTTTCTATGATATTCCATTTCTAATGAAAGTGACGATTTGTTCAATATTACTGATCTTGGATTCAAGATGATTGTTCTAATACTTTCGTTCTTTGATTCTTAATATTTGATGAAATATTAGAGAAGTGAGTAAGACTATTTTGTAACGATGATAGAGTTACACATTTGTAGACATTTTGTAATACAAAGGCATAGTCTGAATATGTTTACTTGTTTGGATAATTGATCTCATTTAAACAGGGTGTTTAATGAAAACAATTGATGGATTGCAATTGTTTTAAAAGTTAGCGCTTATCATGCTCAGTTCATCGAACTGACTCATGTTGACTATTTTTGCAGATGGTTCATTGTAAGTGGTAAAGCAATGCAGATCGAATGACAGATGATCGATTATTTAATTTGTTTCATAATGAATTACAAATTTGATTATATAAATGTACTATGTGGAAAGATGTTTCTTTTCCGTTAAGCATTGTATCAGATAATGATTGCATAAAAATGTAATTGTATAATTTTGAAAGGAATGGAAATAAGTGTTTGATACTTATGTGATGTATTCTATTTCGATATAGTGACCTTCTTCGGTTTATATACCAGAATGGAAATGATATCTTTGTAAAATTTTGGATGCTTTTGTGATTGACAATGAAAGCTTACAAGAAAATGTGGTTGAATTCATATGAGTGTTTAGCAGATCTTATTGTTCTAGCGAAAGCAATATTGAATTTAAATAATTGTCTTTCTAAAAGTTAGGTTAAAAATGAACCTAAGAGTAACGCTAAACAAGCTGGATTAAATTACTAACCCCTAGTCCCGAGTATGACAGACAATATTAAATTGGATTCTTAATCATTTATATCCTTATACTAATAAGTATGATATAAATTCAGATTAAGAGAACTCGATATAAATCAAATGAAGTTCGGATGGCAATCTCATGTGAAGGTTATGAGATATTGATTCTCGTTGTTTAGAATCGTGTGTATTCTAATGACTCCTTGATGAGAGCTTGACCTTAATACCTCTACCATGTAATGGGTTTTATAGAGGAGGGCCGTCTTAAGACGAAGAATCCAGGATCGGGAAAGGCTAACCTTAGGAAAATCCTTTAAAGTAATTGAAACTCAAGTGTGTAACGCATGTTATTAAGTAGATCTTTTCGAGGCGGATTTAAAGGTTGACGACACAAGTCAACTGCAGGGTTGTACCTCCGAGAAGATTAGGATCTTCTCGAAGATACAACAATGCAGGTGACTTATGGCGACACCCTTTGCATTGATCGCTAAGATTTACACTTAGTTTTCAAACGAGTTACTCAGGGTCCGATTAAGAACGTGGTCATGTTATAAGGCTGCCTAGGAGATTCGGGGTATCATGACACACTGGTTGAACTGCAAGGTTGAACCAGTATGTCACCATATCCCCAATCTTCGTAGGCATCCATATAACATTATCACCTTGATAATCTACCTCCGAGTGATTGACAACAGAAAGGAAGGACTGATGAGTATGTAGGACATTCTATATAACATAAGAATGGGGAAGAAGGACGTATTCCAAATTGGACGAGTATGCCGTTAAGGAATACGAGACATGCAGATGTTTCAAATCTTTGGCCAAAGTATCGCAAGTCGTTGATTGCGTTGTCCTAGTTCACCTAGTCTAAGGGATGAGAATGAATAATGGTAACAATTATTCAGCTTAGGTTCCTTAGACAGAGCATTCCGAACCTTAATAGGGAAGAGAACCATAGAGTGAAGGGTTAAGTAATAACGCCAACTCTTATTACTCATGAATAGATCGGTAGATTACCGAGTCATGGAATGAATAGATCGGAGGTACTCCGAGTCATTACAGATGCATATGGTTATCTGTTATATGAATGGTTATTTGATTTGTGAGTTCTAAATTATGTATTTAGAACCGAATGCATTTATCAAAAAAAAAAATCGACTTGTTCTATTGTCTAAAATGAGGATGTTACATTAACCACCTTAAAACATGAAAAGGAGGTGGAAAGAGGGCCCACGTTGGAAGAGTGGATGAATGCCAAGTAAGGAGCTAAATAGCAAGGAGATAACCACTATTTTCAGTGCTTGTGGCTTGAATGTAATGCAGTGGGAGGTGTGGCATGTCTACACAAGCTGGGAGGAGCTGTTTAAAGACCCAAAATGCCCAAAAAATGTTTCAAGAAAAGACTAAGCCGTTGAATATGATGTTGCAAGTTGCAGTTGAGGAGTGCTGGAGTCTTTGGGAGTAGGTGTTGCAGGTCTGCACAAGATGGAGGAGCCGTTTGAAGACCCAAAATGCCAAATAATGCCCAAAAATGGCTGATTGCAATGTTGAAATGTGCTAAGCTATTGGAGGAGTGGTTGGAGATGTGCTAAGTGCCAGGTTGGAAGGAGCTACTTGCATGAGATGCCTAAGATGTGTGCAGGTGGCTAGAGGAAGGACCAATGACCTAGATTAGAGTGTTAAAATGCTTTTCCAAAGCAAAAAAAAATGTAGTTTGGCAGTTTGTTAGTGTTCCATGCAAGGATCCTTCTAGACATTCACAGACAACATGAAGGGAGCTCTAACCAACATGAGAACAAGGCAGTGCTGAGTATGAGCTCTTGGTGCATGAAGTAAAGAGAGAGCAATGTCTAATGGTGAACTTGATGCACAAAGATGGAGTGAGGCTGAGCAAAGACCAAAACCAAACATCGAGTAATAGACAAGGCCCGAGGAGCTTGAAAAAATGAACCATCGAAGATTCCATAGCATAACCCGATGTAGAGAATGTAAATACGAGCATATGCAAGCAAGGAAATGACAAGCCCGAGAAGACACCAAACTCCAAAAACACTAGAAACTTGAACACAACCAAAAAATCACGATCAAACCCAAACAGAAGTATAAACGCCCAAATCAATGCAACAAGAGCACAATTGGAATATCCATTACGACACATGCTGAAAGAGATTTGTATATCACTAGAAGTTTAAAACATGCACGTAAATGCCGATGTGTGCACGGATCCACAATATCCACTCTGATACCATGAAAGAGGGTTTAAAACTGCAAGCGAGGATCACGAGGGACGATGTGCACATCAACGGACGGTGAACGACAATGTGAAGAGATCTTGGGAGGAGCGAGCATTAACCGAATGTGTATGTAAAGATTTGAAACACAGAAAACTTGGTTAAGCCATAAAACTCTCCTCTATCTCATAGATCAAAAGATGTGTACATATAGGAGGTGTTGAGTAACCCCAAGTCACTGCAATCATGACAACTCGAGTAGAGAGAGGGAGTTACATTCCCTGCAATAGAAGTGTAACTCTCAATGACACATATGACACACTAACGCACCGACACCCCCGACACATAAGGGAATCTCATAATGACCCCTAAATGACACATGGACCTACGATCTCACCTAAGTGAGATGAATCACCTAATGATGTGGAAAGTACACACACCAACAAAGTCAAACTTCTGTCTCATTCACTTTTGCTTCATGTTTTCCTTAGAAATAACAACTTACTATTTTTAGTAAGCATGAAAAATTAACTCCCTCAAACTTCAATTAAATGTTGCAGATTTGTTTTCCCCTTTTCCCCGCATTCCTCACTCTTGGATCAAATTTCTATTTTTGGCATGTACTCGTGGGACCAATTACTATTTTTAATAAGTTCCAAAATGACCGTTCGAATAATTCTCTTACTGCAATGCATCTTCAATATCTCCGTCTCCTTCGCAAGTTCTTATATTGATGGCTTTCCCAAAATAACAGTCCCCTATGCAGAAGGCCTACTATTTTTAGAAAGTGGGCTTTTGGAGGTTGGATTGACATGGAATGAATTTTTTCAATTTTTTTTTTCTCAATATTGCCCCTCTGAAATTTTAGACCTACCCACTCAATAGCCTAACATATTTTAAACTTTCAATTTTTCTACTGACAAAGTGATTTGCTTCTGGACACGGCAGCCATTAATGGACCTCAAAATTGCAGGTCTGGTTTTCTCCTCCATTTGCAAAAAAATTATATTTTTGATATGGTTTTTTTCTTCTTATGCTTCAGGTGAAATCTTGTTTCAATCCGACAACCGGTTTGATGGGAAATCCAACTTTTTCTTCATTGGGCCGAAAAGAAGATTTCTTCACTGTGAATGTTCTGTGTAGCACAAGGAGGGATTGAAGGTGTTTTCTGATGTTTTTAAGAGAGGAAGTAACAGCAAAAAATGGTGTGTTGTTTCATGCACTGGTTTGCAAGATTTCTACAAATCTCCGTTTCACGACAATGGAGATTTTCACTATTTTCTTCTCTTCATTCTTCGCTTCTTCTTCCTTGTTTTCTCAAACCTCCTTCTGAGACCTGCATATCACCATGGGAAAGGTATTTTACGCCTTTTTGGATCTATTTTAAGCTTTGGAAATGGCAAAGTGATGGTAGGAAGTCACAGAGAGAGTGTACAGATATGGATATGTAAGGGAATGTTAGAAGTTAGAAGCGGGAAGTAGGCGGGTATTTAAAATTTTAAAACCTTGATGAGAAGGAAGATGGGAAAAAATTTCAAGGTTTGATGTCTTTAACATGTGATGGACATGAGGGACATAAAATTCCATGGTGAGAAAGGTGACGACATGTGGCGAGGATCTGACGATAGGGAATGAAAGCTCAAAAATCAACTTTAAAGCAACGAGGAGCTGGAAGTGGGTCATATGGGTGACCAAAATACTCCCTTAGGGGGTTAGGAAAATTTACAAGGTTTTATGTCCATGAACTATGAGTAATATGAGGGACATCAAATTCCATGGTGCTCCTAGAGTTGGCATATGGTAAAGATCCAATGACAGGGAATTTCAGCTCCCACAAACACCCGGGGGCTAAAATGGCGATCCTAGAGGATGCATGAGGATCCAGAGGTCTTATGGGGACTAGGTGAATTTTTAAGGTTTCATGTCCCTAATCTTGATATATGTGAGGGACACAAAATTCTTCCGTGCTCCTGGAGGTGACACATGTCCTCCCAAATTTGGTTAACTCCTGAACTCACTCCAACAGGAAAACTTGAAATGACAATAACTTGAGCTCGTGATGGAATATTTTGATGAAATTTAATATGATCCTGAATAGAAATGGCATTTTGAATCCAATGGTGGGAGTATTAGGTATTGATTCATCCATTTGATCCCTAAAAAGAGGATTTTTTATTTGGTACTCCACCTATGCATATGAAAATAGCTTGCAAAACCTAATGTGCCAAAGTTTTGTGAAAGAAATGATTTCACCATCTTATGGAGCATGGAATTATATTTCTGTTAATGTTTTTTTCTCCTAACTCCATCTAGAGCACTTGGAATCACCTTTGGAATCTCAATGATTATTTTGTCCCGTGAACCCTAATTTTGGTGAAACTACCCCAAATTCTCTAATTCCTTTCGAATATACCCTGAAGTACTTCCATGATGTCCTGTGTCCTTTAAATCACCTCCACACCCATTTTGGATTTTCTACTCCACTCCATGGGGTTGCTTCTAGTCCTAGGAAGGACAAAGTGATAGTTTTTTCCACAACTACATGAAGCTTGCAACTTTTAATGAACTCCTAAAATCACCTAGGGGAATAAAGGAATTTCCTAAATCACCTAAGGGGATGAGATAATTTTAATTGAGAGGTCACTTTGGTGATTGGATATACTTGAGGTGTCTTGGAATGGTAAGAATTAAAAAAATTAACACGGGGTATAGTTTTTTTATGTTAAGAAATTTTTAATTTCCTTGTTGCACATTTGCATGACAAAAATGTGAAACACTAAGTACAAGAGAGAGAGAGAGAGAGATAAAAGGACTTACCTCATTTTTTCTTGATTTGGGATTGGTACATAATAGGAAAATTGATGAACAAGAAGGGTATTCTATCGCAACCATGCTCAAGTAAATTTTGCAGCTGATCGGATGAAGGCACTGGGGTGCTTGGTCCAGGGAGAGGTGCATAGGCTCCAGAGACCTATATTGGGCACCCGTATGACTACGTAGGAGCTCGAAATCTGATTTTTTTGGTGTCACAAGCTTATTTCTAATAGTTGTTGTTGGTCACTTACATGTTACACCGTGATCATAGAAGTCACTAAGTAACCTGTAAAGAGATGTTGACCTGCAAAACCCTCAAACTACATCAAATCCCAAAAATAAAAGATGAAATATGGGGAATTCAGAATGATTCTAACGATCACCCTGACAAAGTGAACTTAATACAAAGTGTTACACTACATCTTATATTCCATGTAGTTCTTGTGAGTGTGTGAAAGAATCATGCCTAGGAATCCCTTGTGCAAGAGCACGTGATAAAGGGAGATAACTAGATGTACCTATGTAAATAGATGTGTGAATGGAATAATAAACTTCCCCTCGTTATGTGTGTATATAGAAAACATAGTCACTTGTCTTTTGAATGGATGCTAGATGGATGCCTTTAATACTCTAAGATGCCCGTGGATGCAAGCTTAGGTGATGATAATAAATTCTTAGAGCTTGGAAATTTATTTTAGTCGCATATATTTATATTTATATGATTCCCTTGGTTGAATTTTGTAATTAACAAATAAAAGGAAAACCCATAAGAAAATAAGATTCCCAAAAGATAAAAGAGACCCAAAATAAGTGAATAAGATAGAAAGAGGTTAGGGGCACCCATAGGGGATAAGGGCACCTTGGTGCTTGCATCCTAGTTAGGTGCTGGTGTCCAGAGTCATGAAATATAAATAAATAAAGTTCATACTTGGTTGTAGGGTGTGTAAGACCAAAGAGAAAGAAATAAAGACAAAAAGAGGCTAAAAACAAACAAATATCAATTACTATTTTTCTTGCTTAGGAATCATATAAATACAAGTATGTTGTTAGGACCTAGAAATGTACCCAAGTGCATGCTTTTGTGTCTACATTTTCCCCCACTCTATTTTTTGAGTGAATACTTGATAACATAAAGTAGATAAGAGATGTGTAGCATCTAACCATGTAGAGTGTGATGGTAAGAACATGTCAAAGAGCCAGTGAAATCGTGAAGTGATAAAAATGAAGCATGAAAGCTAAGAAAGAGGAAGTGACCCTAGGGGTGAAGTGTATTGTGTTGTACTATGGTATACCCGCTATTGTGCTTCATGTCGATTGCTTCTTATTGTATATCAAGAACAAACCTCTAAAAGAAGAGAAAAAGAATTAGTCAAATATGTGTATATGAAATTTTTTTCATATGTGAAAAATGTGTAAAAAACAAAGTGTGAACCTGATTCATGTAGAGTGAAAAGGATAGAAAATGTCCTGAATTGTTGTATAAAAGTGATTTTTTTGGGTGATATCATGCCAAGAGTGATATTTTTGGGTGATCTCATGCCAAGAATGAGTTTTTGGGTGATATCATGCCAAGTGTGAGTTGTTTTGGTGATCTCACACCATGACATAAGAGTGTTGTGGAGAGAGGTCTAGTGTTAGTCTCATTCCATGGTGATTCCGATTATACACCAATGAAGATGGTGTGATCCTATTTTGTTCTGATTTGTATCAAATTAGTTTAGAATTTGTTCTAAGTTGTATCAATTACAATGGAGATATAAAGCATTTTATTTACACTATGCCTATACTATAAAAATTCTCTATGAACTATGTAGATCTGATATAATAATTATATGTCCCCATGAAATACACACCTAGGGGAGGTCATGAGCTCTCAAGAGCTAGTTCTTGAATTTAGCTACGGTGTCTATGTTGAATTGAGGACCCACATATGATTATGGGTCATTTCTATAACTATAGACTGTGATAATTATATGTTGTATTGTATTGTAGTGTAGCTATGAGCTAGTGTATGGCATGACTGATGATTCACCAATATATGCCCCCCTTGTTTGGGGTGCATGTGACATTAGTAGGAGTGTGTAGCCAAAAAGAGAGGCCCCTGACACTAATATGAACTATATCCCTATAAGGGGAGGGGATGTGCATGGTAGAAACAAAGACACATGCAAACAAAATGGACCACGAAAAAGTGGGTTTCAAACATGGGACATTGTTCACAATGTCACAAGACGATCAAGTCCTAATCGGCCAAAAGCATATAAGCAATGATCAAGTAAGACATAGGGAAAATACTGTAAACAATATCATACAAGTAACAAACATTGGAAAGAAAATTGTAATAGACACAACCATTATGGAAAATAGTTCCTACAAAACAAATGCTACACATGAAGCACCCATTACCATGTTAGAAAAATAAAAGGTATGTACAATCTTGTGTGTATCAATGGAACAAGTAGTGTGCTAGTAAGAATAGGAAGTAATATAAAATGAATCAATAACACATGTGATGTGTGAGAAAGTACATTCCCCAGGAGCCTCGGTGAACCTGGTAAGAGGTACAATGCCAAACATCATTGTTGTGTGTAAAGATATGTAGAAATTCTACATTCACAACTAGAGAAAAAGTGAACGCGCATGTGTATATAGAAAATATATTGACATACTAAGTATCCATCTAGCATGGGAAACAAAGTGTACATGTAAGTATAAGCAAGAAAGAATAAGTGCAACCAAGATATGTAGTATATTGTGTATGAGTGAGATGGAATGGTATGTAATGTGAATGTGATAGAGCAACGTTGCCCCCAATACATTTGTATGAGTGTGCATGAGATGAGGTTCATTTATAAAATACCCCTTAACAATCAAGAATGAACCATAGAATAAGAGTGTGTCATTCGTGAATGCTTTGAAAGTTTGAGCTAGAAAGATAGATCACTGAAGCATAGAGCATGAAAAGTGTGAATGTGGTGAGGTTCATTTCAGATTTATACTCTCAACATTCGAGTATGAACCATAATACTAGAGTGTGTCATAGGGTAGTATGATGTGTGAGAATTGAATGCTAGAAATATGTATCATTAATTGTGGAGTGTCAATTGTTTAGTGTGTGAGGTTCATGGATATAGAATTCCCTCAACAACAATGTGTGAACCTTAGTACAAGAGTGTGTCATAGGTTTATGATGATATAAAGTGTATCAATATGTGTAGGAGTGTATAAATAGGAGGTATAAATCACGGAGTGTAATAGTAGAAATGATAGATAATTGATGATGCTACAAGGGGGGAGAGTGAGCATGATGCCCCCAAGTGTGTAGATCTAGTTGATGTTGCTAAGGGGATCAATGTAAGGAGTAGTTTCCTTGAAAAAAATTATTGGTTATAGCTTATGTGGGATTGATAACGTTGTAGAAGACTTGAAAGGAGGAGGTTTTGGGGTAGATAATTTTGAATATGGTATGAAATTGGATTGGATGGGCAAATCTTGACTTATGGAAGAAGGAACATTAGAAGTGATGTCATGATGCTCATTTTTCATAGAAGGAGTAGATTTGGGAGCCCATTTGGATGTAACATTTGGAGATGGGCATGCAAAAGAATGTTGTGCAACAAATGAGATAAAAACTTGATGATCGGGTTCTTGATTCATCATTTTAAAGTATAAAAATCATTTTCATGATGTCTATTGATTTGATGATAATTGCAAAATAGGATACCTTAATAGTTGCCAAGATGATAAGGAGGATAGAAATGAGAAGGTGGAAAATTGATCAATTGGTGATTGAGGAGCGCAGGAAGAACATCATCTTGATTAACATTATGATAAAAATTAAGAGGTGCAGGGAGTGGTAAGACTTGTTGTTCATTGATATGAGCACATGTAGAAGACATATAAGTAGGGTGAGATGTAGAAGAAGAAAAAACATGGGATTGAGAAGCATCCTTGAGATCTTGGATTTCAGCTTTGAGAGATTGAATCGTGGCTTCCATAACTTGAAATTTATCTTGAAAAGCATGGTGTAAATATTGAATTGACTCTAAGATAGCTTGAGAATATGTGTTATCATAACTAATAGATGGGTATAAGATATGATTGAAAATGGAACTTACTTGTGAAGGTGGCATATCACAAGGGAGGTACATTGTGTGTATGGATTTTGTGAGAGCATATTTACAAATTAGGTTCTTTTGAAGTAATTCATACAAGGAGAGTTGAGGAGATTTAGGAGCCATGAAATAATATTGGATAGAAGAAGAAAAATGAAGATCCCAAAGTGTTCGAATGCGGGTTCACCAAATGATTTAACAAAAATGGAATTTTGTATAAAACCTAATTGCAGAGTCACGTATGATAAATAAATGCTAAAGTACATATTTGACACAAGTAACAAGCTAGATAAATATGAAACCCTAAGTGTAAGAGAGAGAAGAACTTAGTTGACTTTCGATTGATTCCGGGACTGGTAAAGCGGGAAAAATAGGAAGGGAATATTTTGTAGTTGTGCTCAATAAATTATGGAGTTGTCGGATGAAATTGGAGGGTGCCTAGGAATAAGAGACCTCTATTGGGTGCCTGTGACTACACAAGAGCTCGAACCTGATTCTTTCGGTGTCGGAATATTGTCACTTATAGTCACTTATATGTCACACGATGATCACAATATTCATTAGTAACCTACAAAGAGATCTTGACCTGTAAAACCCTTAAACTACATCAAATTCCAAAAATTAAATATGTAATATGGAGAGTTAAATTGACCCCAATGGTCACCCAACTAAGTGAACTTACGACCGAGCATTGCATTACATCTCAGAATCCATGAAGTTCTTGTAAGTGTGTGAAATAATCATGCCCTATGTATCCCTTGTGCAAACGTACGTGATAGCTAGATGTACCAATTTAAATAGACGTGTAAATGGAATAATGAAATTCCCCTCTTATGCATGTATGAAAATGTAGTCCCTTGTCCTTTGAATGGATACTAGATGAGTGTCTTTCATGTTCCTAGATGCCTTTGGATGCAAGATTAGGTGATGATAATAGATTTTTAGAGCTTGGTCCTTTATTTTGGTCACAACTTTGTATTTATATGATTCCCTTAGTTGAATTCGTATTTGAAAAATAAAAGGCAAACCCATAAGAAAATAAGATTCCCAAAAGATAAAAGAGGAAAATAAGATAGAAAGAGGTTGGCATGCCCGAGGGGACGAGGGTAACTAGGTGTTGGCATCTTGGTTGGGCCCTAGTGTGTAGAGTCATGAAAGATAAAGCAATAAATTTTAGACGGGGTTGTATGGTGTGTAAGACAAAAGATAAATCAAGAAAGACATAAAAGAGGCTAAAGACAATAGTCAATTCTTGGTTTTCTCACTTAGGAATCATATAAATGGAAATATGTTGTTAGGACCTAGAAATGTACCCAAGTGGGTGATTTTATGTCTCACGTGAAGAGTTTCTTGAGACTTGGTAACCTATTCCCTTATCACATATCAAGAAGGGATTCAATATAAACCTTGACATTTTTTATTACTTCAAGCGAGCAATTTGAGTGCTCTAGTCCATCAAAAATAAAATAAAAAGAAAAAGAAAAAAATAATATTGAATAGCGAAAATCTCACCAAGGCACTATGTGAGAAGAAAAAAATCAAAAATGAGAAAAATAAGAAAAAATAAAAGGATGTATCTCATGGTGAAAACCTTTATTATGCACCGAGAGAGGAAACTCAATTCTAGATAAGTTAGATGACTTGTACAATCCTACAAATCACTCCAAGATAAATATACATTCAAATTTATGGTATAACTAACCATCACAATCAATATCAAAACAAGTGACCATCCCAAACTATTACAACTTGGAGCAATCTTATCGGAACCGAGAGATCAATGTACTCAAAACAATGTGTATTAAATTTTGGGATGTCTTTTTATGGTCCTATAAGGATATGTTAGGCTTAGATCCTTCCCTTATTGTGCATAATCTTGTAGTTCACCCATATGTAAATCATGTTAAACAAAAATTGAGAAAAATTCATCCTAAGGTTGCATTTTTGGTCAAGGTAGAATTACAAAAATTGTTAAAATATGGATTTATAAGGTCTATACATTACTTTGAGTGGATATAAAACATGGTTCATGTTGCAGAAAGAAGACACGTGACATCTAGATTTGAACCGAATTCTAGGATATCAACAAAGCTTTAACTAAGGATGACTTTTCCTTACCCAACATTCGACATGATTTTGATGCTATAGTAGGGCATGGAATGTTATCTCTAAAGGATGATTTTGTGGGTTATAACTATATTTGGATTACTAAAGAAGACCAGCAAAAAAATAACATTCATGACACCTTGGGGTACATTTTATTACAAGGCCATGCCTTTTGGCCTTAAGAATGCATACATTACATATCAATTGGAAATGAAAGTCATCTTTCATGACATGTTACATGATATCATGGAGGATTATGTCGATGAAATTCTTGCTAAGTCCAAGACTAGAATATACCATCTAGTCATTTTAAGTTGCACCTTAATCCAAAGAAGTGTGTCGTTGGTGTTACTTCAAGGAAGCTCCTATGATATATAGTATCATGAAGTGGAATTGAAGTTGACCTCAAAAAAGTAAACGAAATCATGGAAATTCCTCTACAATAGAACCTTCGCCAGCTACGGGTCTCCGGGGAAAGATTCATTCTATCCAACACTTTATATCCCATCTTGCAGATAAGTTTCTCATTTCATTCAGCTACTCAAAAAGGATGTCTAGTTAAAATTGACACAAGAATGGCAAGATTCTTTCACTAAGTTTAAATAATACCTATCAACTATGTCAGTGTTAATACTACCTATCCAGATAAGACAATGTTATTATAGACATCTACAAAAATATGCCATCAAGTAATTTCTTGTGTAACACAATAATAAAGGACAATAATAAGAAATTTACTATTTGAGTAGAACCCTCATAGCCCAAGAAATCTAGTATTCTCGAGGTTGAAAAAGGTTTTTGGTAATAACATTCACCTTTCACAAGTTGCAACACTACCTACTCATTCATACCATAAATCTTATTGCCAAGGTAGATCCTTTAAAATATCTCTGTCAAGACCTATCGTAACAAGGAGAATGTCTAACTTGGTTGTGCTTTGAAGTGAGTTAAACATTGAGTTTGTCAATAAAAAATATATAAAAGTGAAATTTTTGGAAAATCAATTAGCCACAAAGTGACACTTCCGGGATGTCAACCGCTTCATTTTTAGATCCTTGATAAATATTTGTTATATATTGATGTAGTTCCCTCATGGAATTTTATTTTTAATGGCTCTTGAAACATGCATGGATCAAGTTTTGGCATCATGTCGTGGCACACCGATGGTGATGTTATTCCTAAATCTTATCACATTAGTTTCCCATGCACTAACAACATCACAGAGTATGAAGCTCTAATAACAGGTCTAGGATTTGTTATTTCTACGGCTCTAAGAGTCGACAATATTTAGGAACTCCATTTTAATCATCAAGAAAGTAAATGGAGAATATCAAGTAAAGGATGATAAAACAGTTTCCTATAAATGCATGGTCGATAGTCTTAAGGGTTACTTTTGGCTTATAATAGTTAAACGGGTTCCTCACACACAAAATAAAGTGATAGACACTATGTCTACTATCATGTCTCTTCTTGAATTTAATACAAACCAAACACATAACAAGTTTCTCATAGAATATTGTTTTGTGCTCGCATATGATTTTCTAGAGTCCACCATGGTGTGTGAAATTGTTGGTCCTGAAAACCCTTGGTATCAAAATATTTATACATTTATCCAAGATAAAACCTATCCCACTAACATGAATTCAGCCCATAAAATATCCTTAGCACAACATGATGCATCGTAGTCTTTATTTTTACATCCAAAAGCCTAAACATGCTGACACATTACTCAGATGGATCTAAGTGCTCACATGAAGTGTGAAAATCTACCATGTCAATCTTTGTTATTATCTTGTCAAGGTGTTAGCATGCATGACATATATTCCATAATCATAACCAATAAATAAGTACAAGGATAACTGATTCAGATCACAACCATGATGCGTAATAACTAAACAAGGATAAAGATTGTATTTACCATATAATAACCATGAATAGAAATATAAACAATCAATATCCATCCAAAATGATCCATTATATTAACTCATCACAAAACACAAGCTAAATACACCATAAGTATCATCACAAAGTCATGCACACAAACATACCAGTAGCATAACTCTGTCATATAATCCAGTCACACCTATAAACTATGTAAATAAATATATATATAGGGGTGGGGACTTTCCCTTCATCTCCCATGCACTCTCAAAATTTGTTGCATGATAAAAAAAATAGCCACACGCCGCAACAAAGATATCTAATGAATCATGAAAGCTTCATCTAATAATAGATTATCTATAATTAACTCCAGTTCTAATCTTATTATTAGCTCAGACTCTGCATGAATCTTGATCTTACCCGTGTTCCCAAAATAGCCTTCATGTATCCATAAAGTCTTCATGTCTTTACCTTTCATGGTCCTTACTCTATCCTATTTTTTATCCTATAACATGCAAAACGTCTAAGTCCCAAACTATGTCCTTCCGAATGTGAAACCTTAAAGGCACAAATATGTCAACCTTCGTGTCTACCTACATGCCCAATTATTTTGTGCCTCTAACTCATGTTCTTCCGATACTTAGGAAATATTTCACTAGGGTAATATTACCCCACACTAATGTCATTTCTGCCCCCGAAAAAATGGGTACTCATACATTATCTCTCCAAAGGATAAAGAATAATGAAGAAAAGAATGACTATATAAAAATGAAAGGATGTAAGAATACTTTAACAACTTGGGCACTACTCTTCTATAGGAAACAAAAGTTTAGGGTACTCATTTTTAATGTCTTCTTATAACTCATTCCAATCACCAAGTCCCTTTTTCACTTGAGTAGGAATGTCGCCAAGCATAACATTGATTTCATCCATTGTAATATCATCACCCTTATACTTTGAGAACTTTCCAAACCTGAGTTGTGTCATCCATCATGTCCATTCTTCATGCTATTAGTTTCCCAATTTATTTTATTTTCTCCTTATGAGGATCTCGGGACTGTGAGCACATCACGCTTCTCTACTAGTAATGTCAGCCTCTCCTCACGTCCCAAAGTCTCATTTTCTTGGCAACAAGGACCTCATTCTCTTCAACCAATGTCCTTGTTTTAATGATCAGATTTGGATCTTCACACATATTTAGTGCCAAGTCTACCTTCTTCAATTCTTCCTTAATTGTTTGTAGTAGGGCATCATATTCACTATCTTGCACACTATTTGTTTCTTAGCTCTTTATAACTCTACTACAACATCCTTTTGTTTATTCACAACTAATTCTTCCTTTCTCGGTGCATTCACTTTATTTTCATAAAATATCAAATGAAATAAAGTATTTTAAGAAGTAGTGAAGCATGGAGATGAAATTCCACACATGCCTTTTTTTCATCATTAATATGATATTTTTTCGCATGCCACTATTTTCTATCCAATATATTTTGCTATATCTAAGACAACACGCACCTTTTCTTATGCTTTCTCCATTTCCTTCTTTAAGACCTCTAGTTCCTATTCGTTTTCCTCTTTATCCTCCATAAAATATATCAAGATAGCTGCATTATCAACATTTCAGCACGTGACCTCAACAATTATCTTTGTCAATGCATTGCTCTCCCGATCATCAGAGAACTCTATGGGCTTGATTGTCACATGCAAAGGGAATGCATAGACTTCCTCATTTTCTTGTGGAACATGAATCCTCGCACACATAGAACTTGAGCTCATCCATGTGAGTCTATATACTCCATGAAAACATGAAAATTGTTTCCTTGTGTATGTTTTGGCCATCTTAGGGTCCATTAGCTCTCATCCATATAGTTTTTTTGGGAAAGATTGCCTTGGAACCTTGCACAAATAATTTTTTTTGGGTTTTTGACATAACTGAGGTCAAGGGTATGTACATATCATCTTGATTATTCCCACTAACGTGCTCATCTATTTTTTCTTTAGTCCCAAAGTGCCTTATTTATTCTCCTCTTTCATGCCACCTCGGCCCAAGGATCACTACTCAACAATGTATTCTTCTCTCGTGTCTCGAGCCGCCAACGTATATTTATTCACCATGCTCATGTATACTCATGTTGGGGATGTCTATTTAAAATTTTAGTTACTTTTCATCGATCCCCTCATCTTCTCAAACTTCCAAACTAGGTGTAGAAATATCATTGTGTGTGCCCCCATCTAATGACTTCTCTTCATCGCTATCTTTCACAGAACATACTAGTGCCTTTTATTTCTCTCTTCGTCATCCTTCTTTACGATTGTTATGTATGATCACCTAATCAAAGGTTGTAAAGGTCCAATGCCCACATTTTCATTCTTTCATCCCCTACATAGTTATCTCTGTCATGCTCAAGCATAGTTTTATCTTCTTCTTCTTCTTCTTCTCACTCAAGAACATTCTTTATGCCCTTTTTTCATACCTTGGAGGTGTATCCTCAAGTAGCCTCTTTTTTTCCCACATCTATTTTCCTTTAAGAGTACTTGCAGTGACAAGTCCTCACCGCATTGTTTTTCCCTCTTCAAACCTCTAACTCAAGTACACATACATGTGTATGGTCTCTATCTGCACAAACAACCATGACCTCTAGAGTGATATCAATTTTATCAGACTCCATTGTCTCCACATATGCCTCCTTATTAGGGTAGAGATAATTTTTGTGTAGAATATGGATATCGCTTTCTACCTTGTTAGCATCAAACCGCAAATTCCACGCATTATGCAACATTCGATTCACTAAATCTTTAAAGTAACAAGTAATAAATGCAAAAGGTAACTTACACCAGGGTATTTTATCTCCGTCTTCATGAAAAATCACCCTAGACATAAGTGTTGAATGCCACAAACTTGCCTAACCCTCCAAACACTAGGAATTTCTCTAGGGATGCATCATCCCCCTCAAATGCATCGTGCATTCTTTTATACCACTTTTATGTTTTTACCTATATGTCCCTATTATAGTGCCTTAGCATGTGAAGCTCATAAAATTCTTCGCAAGTGACTTATTTTCTAAGGGATATACCCACATCTTTTCCTTTGGCCCATCAAGCACACCAATTTCATTGAACACAATCAATAGAAAAATGACACCCCAAGTTATTTTCTTACCTTTGTTATCCTGGATGTGCACCTCTTCCATTATGGGGATGTAATTTTATAGCTATCAATGTTATAGTAGGTTTTATTCACCATTTTATGTGCTATATATAATAATCACTTATTTACCTCCTTTCTCTCCAAGGCACCCAACTCAGAGGTGTGGCTAACCAATCACACAAACTACCTTTGTAGATCGGTCTTCTATGTTTTTGAAATTAAAGGCTCAACCTCCCTTGTGATATTTGAACATGACAATTGTTTCCTTTGATCAATCATCATAACAAAGGTCACCAATAATATCCTCGACCAGAGTTACACAACCCTATAAACTTCTTGATCAATATTTCTATAATTCTCATTCTCCTTCCCACAAAATATAAGTAATCTTTGTGTACGCACAACATTTGCCACATCAGTATGAGAGGATCGAGATCTCCAAAGAATGGAAACTCAAACAATGCATAACCCCAACAATTTCATCAATAGTTTATTAAATGTTATTTTCATGCACCCTCTGTCCATCCAAGGTTCACCTGTTCATCTTAAAAACCTTATCTAGCTTTATAAAGTTCCGGTGTTTTCTCTTTATGATGATGAAGTCACTATTTTTTTCATTTTTTCAACTGTGATGCCCACAATATCCCTTTGATAACCTCCTATAGGTATTAAATTTCTACAAACCACTCATGTGGTGCTTCCTCGGTCTCCTTCACAATGGCCCAAGCTTTTCTTGGTGCCATTAACTCTACTCAAGTAAAAATGTGCTCTCAAAACTTTAAATGTTTTCACGCCTTACCCTTTCACCTTTGATTTCCTCTGTTTCTTCAAGATATATTGTGCCCTTGTGTTCCCTAGCTATGAATTTTGTCTCGTAAAACCCTAACAACATGAATATTTCCTTTTGCACATGCCCAACTTTCTCAAACACTTCTTACACATGGATCTATGATCTTGGTGTATTTAAATCACTTGAGTTCACCATTAAAATGATTTCTCTTCATTTTTAGACTTCTGGAGCTCAAAATAACAAAGGATGCAAGGTAAAAATAACATTACAAGCTTACATTTTTATATCCATTAAAAACCTTTTCTTAAATTGTTCCTTAACCACCACCATACGTGAAATTAATTCCACCCTTTCACTCTTCCATGTGTCACACCGTATTTTTCTACGCTTCCATTCATAACTAGTCTAGCATGCACACTACTTCTCAGCCATAGATCTCCTTACGCATACCTCATTATGTTGGAGTACAAAACCACCGCGACGTATACCAAGTATTGTCCCATGGTGCTTCTTACCTCGCATTACACTGCGTTTCCATCCATGCACGTGATCTTTCAATACGAGTAATTTTCTTTAAGTACCTTAACTCTCGAACACTTGTAATATATTTCCTATGAACACCAATCTCTATCAAATCACCAATCACTTATTCTTTTTGATCCACCCCACACTAAAAGCATGTGTGGTCCTCTATGCATGAATCCACTAGATATTAATCATAATCATGCGTGTAAACATACTTATTAAAACAAAACATTGAACTAAATTAACAAAACATAAGAATGATGAAAGGAAACACATGGAAAGGAAATGCATGAAAGAGAAATCTAATCTAAGTGGAAATACTACCTTATTATAAACACTAAGAAGACTTACTTATAGTATGGATTCAACCTACTCCCAATGAAGTAATCCGGGTAGTAAACTTTCATCAGTGCACAATCTCCTTCAGAATCGAAAGTGCCTTATTCAAGTATCTTTATTTCTACAAATGGTCCCAACCAACGAAATTTCAACTTCCTAGGGTGGCGCACAAAAATTGAATCATAGAGAAGAACCATTTTTCCCACCTAAAATGCTTTATTCCTAATATTTTTATTGTGTTATGCCTTTTGTCTCACTTTTTCTATCTTATGGCTCCACCGATAAATTGTGCACATCTCATCCAACTACATCAGTTTTCTATGAACTCTTCAACAACTTGTTCATCATCTAGTCCTCGTCTACACGCAATACGTAGAGATGGTAATATAGATTCAACAGACAATACAACCTTCGCACCAAACACCAACTAAAAGGGTGTGGCCTTGTTCAATATTTTGTAAGTAGTCATGTATGCCCAAAGTACAATAGTTAACTTATCATCCCAATATTTTCTTCCAACATCACATATTTCATGTTAATGTTTTTCCCAAAATCTTATTAAAAGCCTTAGTGGTACCATTGTCATGTGGGTGATATAGTGTTGTCTTGTGGTGCACCACCATAAACTCGCGCTAATAATATTCGATAGTCTCATTAAGGAAATTAAGTGCCCTATCACTTGTGAAACTCAATGGTTTGATAATGTTCTCCTCTAAAAATATTGTTGTTGTAGTTGTTATGTAATCCCTTATAGGTGCTACTTTGTCCTACCGTGTCACATAATTTGTACAAGTTATAATGTAGCGTTCTATTGGAACATAATGATTAAGTGGTCTAGCTAGCTCTTAATGTATATGGGTCCATCAATAATATATAGGTTAATATTTAATATGAAATATTTATATTTCTATTATTAAATATGTTAATCTAGGGATATACTTTAGGTTAAATATTTAACATCATGAAATGATTATATTTCTAATATTAAATATTATAAACCTAGGTGTATGTGTCAACCATTTTAGGTTGAAAAGGTGGGTCGAGACATACCCGATCACCTTATATAAAAAGGACTTTAGGTCCTCATTTGATATATTCGAAATATATCAAAGGTGTGCAAATAAAATGATTTAGTTTTACCCTTGATAAATAGGGTTTCAAAGGAGGAGGTGATCTTCTTGGATGTAAAATAAGTTCTCGAAGTAAAAGGTTATTTTCAAAGTGGTTTTTACCCTATTGGGGTTTTACACTATAAATATTGTGTCAAGTGTTATTTATTTCTTTAAGTATTTTTATTTATTTACTTATGTTATGATGTAATAAAAAGAAGGAAACTTTATTTAAATATTTATTGTAACATTATATAATAAAGTTGATTAAATACTTTTGAATTTATTTTAATCCTCAAATTTAACATGGTAATTTACCTGAGGTAAATTAAATAAATTAAGATCAAATGTTTTGTATTTTATTTATTTAATTTGTATGGATTTTTTCAACCAACCCGAAAGGGTATTTAAAAGTATCTCGGTCCCCTTCTTTTTTCCCCAATTTATTTTGGCACTATATTTGTGCAATTAAACTCTTGGTAATTTTTTTAGGGTTTTTCAATTTTAAATCCCTATTTTTTTTTGGGGGGAGATGTAATATGATATGATTCTTACTTTCATTTACATTTTGTAAATTATATGGAATTAATGTTTGTTTGAGATTGATATGTGCACAGGTGAAAGGGGCTTCAAATATTTACCTATGTGAAAATCACATATAGAAAAGGAAATGATTTATTACTATATGAAATAATTTTCATGTTTTCTATAATTTCAAATGTTTGCAGTTAAATATTTCAGAAGGTAAATTCATACCCGTGTTCTTTGGACCCCTCTAAAATAATTTGATTTGAAAAACTATAGTTTATAGTTAATCTATAACTATATTTTTTAAAATTAAAAAATATATAGAATAAGGTTTATATAATAACTTATATAAACATTGTATTAAAATTTATATAATTTGAAAACTATATATTTTATATAGTTCTTATACTATAGTTTATAACTACCCCATTCGTATGGGCTCCGTAAAAAAATGTTTTGAACATACCTAAACTATAAAACATTGTTTTAATCTTAATGCCTGACGTGGTGAATGGTGGGTAGTTGAAGGTTGGTGGCCTTAGTAATCAATATTACTAAGTTTAATCCTATACTTGTTCATTAAAAAAAATAAAAAATGGACACCTAAACCGTAAAAACTACTTCAACTCTAAAGCGGCCCCATTCTTTTTTCTAAGTGAGATATAAAAAAATTAAACTTAAAACCTAAGTAGTTTTTTAAATCATATGGCATTTTCTTAGGTTTTTCATGTGGCATTGGTAAGTATGGCATGTTTAATTAAAAAAAAACTAATATCCTAACTTATGTTTCCAAATTATCATGCCATATTAATGTGGGCCACCTTGGCATAGTTTATGTTTATAAAAACCTAAAATAATAATTACATACCAAGTGGCCGATATTTTTATTTGGTCATTGTGTTTTTTATTAAAAAAAAATACTATAGTTTATAATTTTTATGAACTATATGTTGTTTTTTATTTACATTCTATAAACTATATACCTCTTTTTTAAAAAAGTGTATATATTTTTATATTATAAATTATAATAGGCTATTATAATGTATTAAAATATAACCTCCCTAATATTATAAAAGAAGAAATTCTAGAATTTCACATTCTAGAAATACACAAGTTTTGGCTTCATTAAATTTGATGGTCAAATGACCATCACAGTAGACCAAACATAAGACAATATGACGGTCATTTAGATGTCAAATTTAATCTCGTAGGTTCCAAGAAACTTTCATTGTGTTAAAATTGACAGTCAAATGACCGTCATGATAGACTAAAAAATAAGCCATTATGACGGTCATTTAGACGTCAAATTTAAGTTGGCGGATCTTTGTCTACATTATTTTTTTTTTAGAAATTTGAAGTTGTTATGTATTCTTAGGGGTCTCTTCTTCACTTCTATATGGTGGAAATATTTTTATATAAATTTAGGGTATAAGGCAGAGCCCTTTATATTGTGGGTTATTATTTTGATCATGGGAGGTTAATTATAATGCATTGTAATGACAAAATTAGTTATGATCAAATAGTTTCTTTAGATCTATAAAATTTAGATTTGATTCTATTAAAAGTGTTGTTTTTATTATCGATAAATATATATCTAAATCTATGGTACATTGTATATTATAATGGGGTGTGTTTTATAGGTTTAGGAAAACAATGACGTCCAACTATTTCTATCTTGACAAAACCAGATCTAATGAAACCAACTACAACATTTGGGTCAAAATAGAATTTATGGTGAGGAAACTCTGGATGATTGTTTTTGGATCTGAGGTTTCTCCCACCGGTCATCAAAAGTGTAGATAACATGAATACATTCTTATAACGAATGCAGGAGGCTCTTTCTATGATTTTGTGCAATGTGAATGATGAGTACCTTCTACACATTAGTAATATCAAACATCTAAAAGAGGTATGGACACAACTAGAATCCATACATGAAGGATACTTGGTATATCAAGGATAGTAATGAGAGTATAATAGCTGAAGGAATTCAAAGAAATGGTCTGTATATTTTTATGATTTCTCTTCTACATCTTGTTTTATATCTCAGAGTTTGAATAATTCAAAACTATGGCATGAAAGGTTAAGACATGTTAATTATTGAAGCTTATATGAAATGTATAGATATAATCTAGTGAAAGGTTTACATGTGTTGTCTTCTTCTCTTGAAGTTACTTCATTAAATGCTTCTAAATGATGGTTTTGATTCTAATTTAGTAAATGGTCATGATAATTTTTGATGTTATAGATGTTTCTAAAACTCTTATCTTCCTAGATAAGAAATTAAATTAGGCTCAATCTATGTTAGAAAGTTCAAATCCTATTAACCTTAGGAAAATGACCAAAAGCCATCATATGTACCATGCATTAATTACCTTGTATGAACCTGAGCCGTGAAGTATTATAGGGTCTAGGTGGATATATAAAGTAAAGTATAATGTTGATGGTAGTATTAATAAACATAAAGCTAGACTTTTTGCTAGAGGTTTCAATCAGAAACCTGGTATTGATTATGTTGAGACATTTTCCCCTAGTAGCTAAAATGAGTATTGTTAGGGCCTTATTTGTAATTGTCACTCAATTTGGGTGGGAAATCCACCAAATGGATAAGAAAAATATTTTTTTGAATTACGATTTAAAAGAAGAAATTTACATGTTTCAACCTAAAGGATTTGAAGAAATCGTAAAGAAAACTATGTTTGTAAGTTGAGAAATCCTTGTATGGTTTAAAACAAGCTCTTAGAGATTGGTATGCAAAAATTTTTTCCTTCTTTAAATTTTTAGGTTTTGTTAATTATTCTTCTAACAATGATATATTCATTAAGCAATAAGGATCACATATTATCATTATATGTATATATGTTGATGATTTTCTTATGACTAATGACAATTCTGATTTAATTCATAGGATTAAAGAGAAATTGAAGCAATACTTTGAAATGAATGAGTTAGGTCTCTCACATCATGTTCTTTATATGACTGTATTTCATTCTATTGTTATTTTTCAAAACACAATATGCAACCATTGTATTGAAATTTTTTCTTATGATTGATTGTAAACCATTTTCTACTTCAATGGAAGTTGGAATAAATATTGACCCTAAATCTACATATGAAAAAGGTTGATCATATTTTATATACAATGTTAGTTGATAGTTTGATTTATCTAACTATAACTAGATTAGATATTTCTTATACAATAGGAATTACTTCAAGGTTTATGCAGGAACCTTTTTTAGAGATCATTGGAATCTTGTAAAAAGAATTTTTAGATATATTAAAGGAACAATCAATTATGGGTTACATTATACTAAGAATGAAAATGCTATCTTATATGGATTTTGTGATTCTAACCATACTGATGTTGTGTTATAAAATATATTGGATATGTGTTCAAGTTTTTTTGGTGTAGGAACCATTACTTGGAACAACAAATGTAATCAATAGTCTCCATTTATTCTACTAAGGCATAGAAGTACAATGGAAGAAGTAAAGAAGTCATGTGGTTGCAACAGTGGTTATTGGTAGAGATACACATGGAAGTTAAAGGAAGTATTCCTCTTCTATGTGGTGGACTCAGAGTTGTATTACTCTTGATTAAGAATCTAGTTTAACATCAGAGGATGAAGCACATTGAGATACATATACACTTCACCCATGAGAAGGTGCTAAGTGATGACATAAATCTCAAGTTTGTGTTGACTGAAGAGTGGTTGTTGACATCTTCACAAAGTCCCTGAGTGCTGTAAAGTTTTTGTCACTTTCATGAAAAGCTTGGATTGTTCAGAGTTTCCATTGAGGGGGAGTGAAATGAAAATGTCACCTCCTAATGGAACTTAGTTTTTGTAAAAAGACTTTTAGGAATTTGTAAAAGACCTTCGGGAAAGTGTAAAAAGACCTTGGGAAAGTGTAAAAAGACCTTCGGACATGTATACCTCCCTCAACTTCTTTTTTAGAAAGAAGTGTAGAAATATCTTAAAGGCAGTCTTCAATAAACTCTTTAGTGCTATTGATTTTACTAGTAAACATCCAGTACAAAGCATATTGTTAAGGAGGTCCTTGGTTGTAAAAGGCTCCTATATGCTTGGGTTCAATAACCTTTTATGAGAACTTGTGAGAACATGTAAAACTCACAAATCATACTTAGCCACTGATCATCATGGATGATCTTTGGGATTCCAAATCCTTTTATACCAAAAGGTAAATTGAGTATGATGAAGGTGTTATAATTCCTTCAACCGATATGTTAGCCTAAAACCTTTATGGTTTAAGGATTGTAAATCATGTAGTGTACCACAAGAAAGTAATCTATTGGCATATGTTATGTTATCCACTTAACATTAAGGGGGAGTGTTGGAACATAATGATTAAGTGGTTTGGCCAACCCTTAATGTATATGGGTCCATCACTAATATATAGGTTAATATTTAATAATATGAAATATTTATATTTCTATTATTAAATATGCTAACCTAGGTATATACTTTAGGTTAAATATTTAATATCATGAAATTATTATATTTATAATATTAAATATTATAAACCTAGGTGTATGTGTCAACCATTTTAGGTTGAAAAAGGTGGGTTCGAGAGAGACATACCGATCACCTTATATAAAAAGGACTTTAGGTCCTCATTTGATATATTCAAGAAATATATCAAAGGTGTGCAAATCAAGTGATTTGGTTTTACCCTTGGTAAATAGGGTTTCAAAGGAGGAGGTGATCTTACTATGTTACAATAAATATTTAAATAAATATTACATCATAACATAAGTAAATAAATAAATACTTATATGAAATAAAATAACATATAAGGTGACAATATTTATAGTGGAAAACCCCAATGGAAAAAAAGGTAAAAAAATTTAAAATAACTTTTTAGAGAAAAATTTTACATTTCATCCTTATTTTAGAAAAACCCTATTTATTTTAAAACTTATTTTACATAAAAGTAAATCACCTCCTCCTTTGAAACCCTATTTACCAAGGGTAAAACCAAATCACTTGATTTTACACCTTTGATATATTTTTCGAATATATCAAATGAGGACCTAAAGTCCTTTTTATATAAGGTGATCGGGTATGTCTCCCGACCCACCTTTTCAACCTAAAATGGTTGACACATACACCTAGGTTTATAATATTTAATATTAGAAATATAATCATTTCATGATATTAAATATTTAACCTAAAGTATATACCTAGGTTAGCATATTTAATAATAGAAATATAAATATTTCATATTATTAAATATTAACCTATATATTAGTGATGGACCCATATACATTAAGGGTTGGTCAGACCACTTAATCATTATGTTCCAACACTCCCCTTAATGTTAAGTGGGATAACATAACATATGCCAATAGATTACCTACCCGTGGTACACTACAAGATTTACAATCCTTAAACCATAAAGGTTTTAGGCTAGCATATCGGTTGAAGGAATTATAACACCTTCATCATACTCAATTTACCTTTTGGTACAAAAGGATTTGGAATCCCAAAGATCATCCCATGATCAAGTGGCTAAGTATGATTTGTGAGTTTTACATGTTCTCACAAGTTCTCATAAAAGGTTATTGAACCCAAGCATATAGGATTTTTACAACCAAGGACCTCCTTAACAATATGCTTGTACTGGATGTTTACCAGTAAACTCAATAACACTAAAGAGTTTACTATGAAGACCACCTTTAAGATCTTTCTACACTTCTTTCTAAAAAAGAAGTCGAGGAGGTATACATGCCCGAAGGTCTTTTTACACTTTGCCCAAAGGTCTTTTTTTACACTTCCCGAAGGTCTTTTACAAATGCCCAAAGGTATTTTTACAAAAACCAAGTTCCATTAGGAGGTGACATTGTCATGCACACTCCCCCTCAATGGAAACTCGACAATCCAAGATTTTCATGAAAGTGACAAAACTTTGCAAGCACTCAGGGACTTTGTGAAGATGTCAGCAACCTGCTCTTCAGTCAACATGAACTTGAGATTTATCTCATCACTTTGCACCTTCTCATGGGTGAAGTGTATATGTATCTCAATGTTCTTCATCCTCTGATGTTGAACTAGATTCTTAATCAAGAGTAATACAACTCTGACCACCACATAGAAGATAAATACTTCCTTTAGCTTCCATGTGTATCTCTACCAATAACGTTTGCAGCCACATGGCTTCTTTACTTCTTCCATTGTACTTCTCTACCTCAGTAGAAGAAATGGAGACTGTTGATTGTATTTTTGTTCCAAGTAATGGTTCCTACACCAAAAAAACTTGAACACATATCCAATATATTTTATAACACAACATCAATATGGTTAGAATCACAAAATCCATATAAGATAGCATTTTCATTCTTATTATAATGCAACCCATAATTGATTGTTCCTTTCAAATATCTAAAAATTCTTTTTGCAAGATTCCAATGATCTCTAAAAAGGTTCTTGCATAAACCTTGAAGTAATTCCTATTGTATAGGAAATATTTGATCTAGTTATAGTTAGATAAATCAAACTATCAACTAACAACGATATAAAATAGGATCAACTTTTTCATATGTAGATTTAGGATCAATATTTATTCCAACTTCCATTGAAGTAGAAAATGGTTTACAATCAATCATAAGAAACTTTTTCAATACAATGGTTGCATATTGTGTTTTGAAAAATAACAATAGAATGAAATACAATCATACAAATAACATGATGTGAGAGACCTAACTCATTCATTTCAAAGTATTGCTTCAATTTCTCTTTAATCCTATGAATTAAATCAAAATTGTCACCAACATAAGAAAATCATCAACATATATACATATAATGATAATATGTGAGCCTTATTGCTTAATGAATATATCATTGTTAGAAGAAGAAATTAGAAGAAAAATTAAAAAACCTAACAGTTTAAAGAAGGAAACAATTTTCACATACCAAGCTCTAAGAGCTTGTTTTAAACCATACAAGGATTTCTCAACTTACAAACATAGTTTTCTTTACCAGTTTCTTCAAATCCTTTAGGTTGAAACATGTAAAGTTCTTCTTTTAAATCACAATTCAAAAAAATATTTTTCTTATCCATTTGGTGGATTTCCCACCCAAATTGAGTGAAATTACAAATAAGGCCCTAACAGTACTCATTTTAGCTAGGGAAAATGTCTCAACATAATCAATACCAGGTTTTTGAGTGAAACCTCTAGCAACAAGTCTAGCTTTATGTTTGTTAATACTACCATCAACATTATATTTTACTTTGTATATCCACCTAGACCCTATAATACTTCACGGCTCGGGTTCAAGTTCATACAAGGTAATTAATGCATGGTACATATGATGGCTTCTGGTCATTTTCCTAAGGTTAATAGGATTTGAACTTTCTAACATAGATTGAGCCCAATTTAATTTCTTATCTAGGAAGATAAGAGTTTCAAAAACATCTATAACATCAAAACATCATCATGACCATTTACTAAATCAGAATCAAAACCATCATTTAGAAGCATTTAATGAAGTAACTTCAAGAGAAGAAGACAACACATGTAAACCTTTCACTAGATTATATCTATACATTTCATATAAGCTTCGATAATTAACATGTCCTAACCTTTCATGCCATAGTTTTGAATTATTCAAAACTTTGAGATATAAAACAAGATGTAGAAGAGAAATCATCAAAAATATATAGACCATTTCTTTGAATTCCTTCAACTATTATACTCTCATTACTATCCTTGATATACCAAGTATCCTTCATGCATGGATTCTAGTTGTGTCCATACCTCTTTTGGATGTTTGATATTACCAATGTGTAGAAGGTACTCATCATTCACATTGCATAGAATCATAGAAAGAGCCTCTTACATTTTGCAAGAATGTATTCATGTTATCTACAATTGTTTGATGATCGGTGGGAGAAACCTAGATCTAGAAACAATCATCTAGAGTTTTTCTCGCCATAAATTTTGTTTTGACCCAAATGTTGTAGTTGGTTTCATTCAGGATCTGGGTTTTGTCAAGACAGAAATAGTTGGATGCCATTATTTTCCTAAACTTGTAAAACACACCCCATTATAATATACAATGTACCATAGAGTTAGATACATATTTATCGATAATAAAAACAACACTTTTAATAGAATCATATCTAAATTTTATAGATCTAAAGAAACTATTTGATCATAACTAATTTGTCATTACAATGCATACTAATTAACCTCCCATGATCAAAATAATAACCCACAATATAAAGGGCTCTGCATTATACCCTAGATTTATATAAAAATATTTCGACCATATAGAAGTGAAGAAGAGACCCCTAAGAATGCATAACAACTTCAAATTTTTGAAAAAAATTAATGTAGACAAAAATTTGGCCAACTTAAATTTGACGTCTAAATGACCATCATAATGGCTTATTTTTTTTGGTTCGTGATGGTCATTTGACCATCAATTTTAACACAATGAAAGTTTCTAGAACCTATGAGCTTAAATTTGATGTCTAAATGACCATCATATTGTCTTATGTTTGGTCTACCGTGATGGTCATTTGACCATCAAATTTAATGAAGCCAAAACTTGTTGTGTATTTTTAGAATGTGAAATTCTAGAATTTCTTCTTCTATATAATATTAAGGAGGTTATATTTTAACACATTATAATAACCTATTATAATTTATAATGTAAAAATATATACATTTTTTAAAAAAAAAGGTATATAGTTTATAGAATGTAAATAAAAAACAACATATAGTTCATAAAAATTATAAACTATATATATTTTTTATATAAAAAAACACATAACCCTTATTAAAGGGGTTTAAAGGACATAGACCAAGTTAAAAGAATTTTACCAAGTGCAAGTAGATTTATGAGAGTATAGATTAACCTGCATATTTTACAGAGGGGACAAGTAATTTCACCCGACCAATGAAATAAATTGAAATCCCTATTTTCATGAACCTTGTCTCCTCCTTCATTTACTCTTAATTTTACCCACACACATTTAAAACTATGGAAATATTGTAAAATATTTTATATAATTCTACAAGCTAAACTTTAAAACTTTTATGTGGCTATAACTACCAATATTTTAATAAATATTTACCACACTTCACGTGGGCCACCAATAAACTAGCCCTTTTTTTTAATTCTCCATTTATACTTGAGAGTTCCACATTTATACCTGAGATATTATCTCATTTTATTCTCCACTCCCACTCTTATATAAAAGAAAACCTTTAAATAGGTTTATTTATATAGTTTTTATAAACTATAAGATATAAATGAATGGGGCCGCCCCCTTACATGGATAATATAAATGGTTAGGGACACATGTTAGGTTTTATTTAATAAGTATTAAGATTTAAAAAGTAATCCCTTCATGGCCAAGCAATAAACATGGGCCCCCTTACTAAAAAAAAAAAGTAAGCACTTAGGTTTTTTTTTTAAAACATATATAAACCAAATCTAATAAAATTTATATTTTAAGTGGTTTAAACTAACCATATATATATAAAATATGATTCAAACTTAGGTTTGTTTTTTTTTTTAAAAAAACTATATATGCCTAGATTTATAAGTTAAGTTTAAATATGATTTAAACTTAGGCTTAGAATATGGTCTGTTGACTCTTCCCTCAATCCCATGTAATTTTAATATGGTTTAAGGCTTTTAATATATTTTTTTTTTTCAAAACTATATAAATTTTAATATGATGTTTATATAAATTATTATATAAACCTTATTCTATATTATATATATTTTTATTTAAAAATAATAATATAGTTTTCAAATTATATAGGATATAGTTATAGATTAACTATAAACTATAGTTTTTCAAATGAATCCTTTTAGAGGGGACCAAAGAACACGGGTATGAATTTACCTTCCAAAATATTTAACTGCAAACATTTGAAATTATAGAAAACATGAAAATTATTTCATATAGTAATAAATCTTTTCTTTTTTTTTTGTATGTGATTTTCACGTAGTAAATATTTGAAGCCCCTTTCACCTGTGCACACATCAATCTCCAAACAAACATTAATATATAATTTACAAAATGTAAATGAAAGTAAGAATCATATCATATTACATCTCCCCCAAAAAAAAATTAGGGATTTAAAATTGAAAAACCCTAAAAAATTTTTACGAGAGTTTAATTACACAAATGTAATGCCAAAATAAATTGGGGAAAAAAAGAAGGGGACTAGATACTTTTAAATACCCTTTTCGGGTTGGTTGAAAAAACCATACAAATTAAATAAATAAAATACAAAACATTTGATCTTAATTTATTTAATTTACCTTACTCTATTACCATGTTAGAATTTGAGGATTCTAATAAATATGGATTTAATCAACTTACATATTACATAATGTTACAATAAATATTTAAATAAAGATTACATCATAACATAAGTAAATAAAGAAATACTTACAGAAATAAATAACACATGTGACACAATATTTATAGTGGAAAACCCCAATAGGGTAAAAACCACTTTGAAAATAACCTTTTACTTCAAGAGAACTTATTTTACATCCAGTAAGATCACCTCCTCCTTTGAAACCCTATTTACCAAGGGTAAAACCAAATCACTTGATTTACACACCTTTGATATATTTCGAATATATCAAATGAGGACCTAAAGTCCTTTTTATATAAGGTGATCGGGTATGTCTCCGACCCACCTTTTCAACCTAAAATGGTTGACACATACACCTAGGTTTATAATATTTAATATTAGAAATATAATCATTTCATGATATTAAATATTTAACCTAAAGTATATACCTAGGTTAGCATATTTAATAATAGAAATATAAATATTTCATATTATTAAATATTAACCTATATATTAGTGATGGACCCATATAACAAATTTTTGATAATATCTAGTATTTCCAAGAAATCCATGTACTTCACTCTGATTGTTAGGTTCTCCCAAACCCAAGATCACATCGACCTTGGTTGGGTCCACCATAAATCATTCTTTACAAATAATATGCCCCAACAAAGTTCCAAAAGGTGTTGCAAAGATACACTTCTTAATATTTAGAGAGATGCTCAACTACCTACACCTCTCAAACATAAGTATTAAATTCTCACAATGGTCCTTAACCAAACCATATACTATCCAATCATTTAGATACACTTATAAAAACTTATGAATGAAGTCCACGAAAGTCCCTTACAATAATGCGCAAGAACATTGCTAGTGGATTCTTCAGCCCAAAGGGCATAAATTTGTATGTAAAACTTCCCCATTAAGTGGTGAAATTTTTCTTTTCCTGATCTTCCTTCACTTTGTGCACTTGATGAAATCCAAAAAACCCATATGTAAAAGAGTAGATCTTGCACCCGGTAACTCCTTCAAGGATATCCTCTATAAATGGGGTGAGAAACAGATGAATAACACATGAAGCATTCAAATCCCTATAATGCACATAGATCCTTATCCTCCCATCCTTTTTAATATTGATGACCATGGGACTAACCCATTACGATTTGTCAATGGGCTCAATTATACCAAACTTGAGCTTTTTTTCAATTTATTCTTTCACCTTAACACTGATTAGGATTCATCATATAAGGCATCTTCCTAATCAAATGTGTTCCTTCTTTAATATTTATTTTCATATCAAATAAAGAAGGGTGTACTCCTTTTAATTCATGATAGCCCCTTGGAAAAATGTCCGAAATTCATGCAAGAGTTCAATAATCTTATCCATTTCCTTCTCCTACTAGTAGTCACCAATAATCACTTCCTTGGGTTCTGCATATGTTCCAATGTTAAATTTTTTTTTTTTCATAGGCTAATGATACGTGTGTGCCTTTTCATCTGCTATGTCCATCACCTCATGCACACCTTCAGTGTAGTTAACATCCAGGTTGTTATCCTCATCATCCTCACCATTAATCATGCATACCAGTTTACCCTTTTCCTTTTCTTCCTAGGTGCAAACCATTTCCTCTTCTTTATTCTCTTCAAGGTCAATTTTCACCTATAAATACAAATCTCCAAAAATATATAATAGGGATTCCTCAACCTTTGCGTTATCTCCCAAATTAATTCAATTCATAATCTGCAGTGGTTCATTAACCAGTGGCTTAGTAGAAAAATAATCAAAAGTATGAATCATACCTGAGGTCATCTCCTTCCAATTAAATGTTTCCCATGTCAATTCTGCATGGGCATACCATGCGCGTGTGTAAATACTTAGGGTGACGTAGAACTTATGTACCTAGATTGATGATGGCAAGGCCTCTTGCCCCTCCATCCAAAGTCTCTCACAATTCTGAACGTGGTGTGAAGCAGGGAATTCCGTGGAATTCACATATCTAAGAAGGCACATTTCTCCATAGAAACATAGTAGAAAAGGTGATTCTCACTTCTCACCACTCTAATAATTTGCCTTTATGTGTAGTCCACTAATGCGTTGCTGTCATGTGTAGAGTATATACTAATATATTTCTACTATCAACCTCATCCTTCCATTTGGCTTCCATGGCACACATAAATACATTAGGGTTTCCTTCACTAGTATACCAAGGTACCTAGTTATGACTTAAGCACCTAACCATGTAAGGATTCATCACATATGTAACATTATTCTTGATTTCTCACCAAACCACTTCATATGTTCCATTCACCTAGGTATCACAAGAAATACTTTTGGTATCACTTATTGAATGAACATCATCCCACTATATAACTCCCTCCTAGATGGCTCGGTTACCTCATAATCTTTGATTGTTTGTGCATATATCATGTTTAAGTCTTCTTCACTCAAAGGATTAACAGACAAAGCCACCTTTAAATCTTTCAATGGTATACTAATGTGTTCCTCCTTGTTCTCAAAGATAACGTACCCTTATTAAAGTGTAAATGTGTATTGTTTTCATAACACCATGGCACCAAGTAATGTAGGAAAATATCCGCTTCTATGAGCTCCAATTCTTCAAATTTCCTAGTAAACTTGGCTTCTTGAATCATAATAGTCATGTCTTTTAATACCCCAATAGGGTTATCCCTAAAAAAATTCCATATGCAACACATTCAAAGAAGGCTACAATGTTTGTATGCCCATCCGGTTCCATGCATCCAACATAATTTCATTAACCTCTACACCAAGTATCTATCAAAATAATACTCAAGATTCATCCATCAATAACTATATTTAGATTACTTTCATTTTCATATTCATGATTATGAGGAGGAATATTTTTATGAAGCATCTTCCACTCTCGCTTTCGGAACCTACGTGCAGGTACTCTCTCTTAACCATTCTCCTAATAGAGGAATTATGTTCTCCTAGTGCAAAATTTGGAAAACTTCCTTCAAATCATCTACATCCTTTTGTGGGATTTCAAACTTCTTTTTCATTCCATCATGAAGGCCTGTCCTTCAAGCCCCGAATTTCTCCCTAAAAATTCCTAGAAATGTCCATCGTATCTAGGTAAACTTCTTTTTATGTTCAAAATTAGGGTACTTTGCATTTATCACTTATTACTTTGTTATAGTCATCTTATACTTCATAGGTTCACGAGCACATGTTGCCTCAGTGTGTGTAGTAAATAAAAAGGTATCTCAGGAGTAGGTGCTACCTTTGACATGCATTGATCCTCAACCTGTGTGTTATACCTTAATCATTATAGTACCATTGTCTTTTTTTGGTGCTTTCTCATGTGCTCATATAAATCAAGGCATTCCTCAAACTTGTGTTGTTTTCCACACCATAAGAAAACCACAATCGAAGGCACTCACACCGATAATGATTAGGTGATCCACATGTAAAACAAATTCCTCTAGGAAATACCCCTCTTCTCCTGCCACAATCTCGGCCTCTATATCCTCCATGAAATCCTCTATTTTGGTTATCCCCATTCCCATGCCCTTCATTATTTTGTTTTTTTATTCCTTAGATCCAATTGCTACACTAGTCTGGTACACACTGGTCTTAATGGCCTCATAAATATGTTCAATCACTCTACAATTAATAGTGTCATGAGTATGAGTTTTGCAAATTTTATAATACATAGAGACATTCTTCGGATCACGTCTTTGTAAAAGAACACATTTACTTACATCATGGTCCAAATGAAAAATCTTGCAATCCAATACCATGACATGCACCGATTTACAAGGAAGATATCCTCGAGTGTGTATTTCAACATTTCAATCAATGCACCATATCTCGTTACATGTCTCATGATCTAAATTAGCAGAGATCTTCTCCAATTATTTTTCCATTGCTATAATCTATGCTTCGAGAAATGGGATTACACCAGTGTCCACACTCCCAACTACCTCAACACGTAGATTCACTTCTAAAGCATCACGCATATCCACAAAGTTCTTATGAGATAATTCCCTTCTAAATGGATTCAATAGTCCCCCAACAAACCATTATGTGTGCTTTGTGCAGGATGTATATCATAAGACAACTTTGATAGAAATGTTTTAAATCACATGTCATATTCTGAATGATTTTAGATAAGCCCTACTTAATGTTGTAAACACATTGATACTTTTTGTTTGAACTTAGGGATATGGAACTCGGCTAAAAATGTAGAGTGTAAAGCATCATAATCTGTCATAGTTTGGTGCGAGTCATACTTTCTATACCAGCTATGCACGTTCCCTTGAAGAGTAGTAGAAAACTAACTTTCCTTCCTATCCGGCGGTGATTCCTTTAGCATGCCATAGAAACTTGCACTTATGCACATTCTTTGTAGCATATAAAATGCCTCTATATTCCGAGAAAGTGGAGGGAAATATCATATTAAAATTGTTGAGGTTGATGTGGGGGTTCTTTAGGGATGTGGGCCATGTTCTTGAGATCTAGAACTAGAACCACCTAATCCACTTGATCCTAAGCCTCTTAATCCTCCTGAACCACCTCCTGCAGCGGGAAATGAACTAGTGGATGTACTACCTTATCTCCCAATAGTAGTACTAATATTAACTCCAATAATCTATGAAGTTTTAGTACTTCCGGTTGTGCTACCAATGTTCTATGTTCCCATACTCTATCCAGATGATGCGCCAGAAAATATTCCTCTAGTCGGTCCTCAAAAATAGCAACAATGTTGTCTCCTAAGATGTTATAAATGTATGTGTTGTCTGATGTACTTATGTATTCGGTGGGAAAATGATATCTACCGAAGCTACTTGGATTACCTACACTCACCTATTTATTAATAGTTACTTTTGGAACTTGAACACTAAGCGCAAGGGCTAGTTTTTAGGTGGGGTTAGATGTACACCCGTTATCTTCAATCTTTCCTCATCAGATGGTTTCTTATTAGAAGTTAGAGGGGATTATATACTACGCTTACCTAAGGGGGGGAGATCTTGATGCTCCAGCTCCATGTCTTCCATATGAGATTCAAATTCTTCACGAGACATCATCCTCTTTAACTCAAAAGACTCCTCAATATCGTGCTTCTTTTTCAATTCCATATCACATGCCTAATTATACTTAAGCCACATTTATTCTCTCTACCTTTCTACCACAAGGTCTACCATTTATCACCACACCTGCTCCTACCCTTATGCATGGTGGTGTGTTTAGATATTCATAGGGAGGTGCTCTAAACTCAACACCACCATCAAGATCTTAAGTGCCAAAGGAATAATGTGAAGGAAATATCCTTTGGGATCGCACAAGAATTCAAACTCAACAAATTTTGAGAAAGAATACGTAGAAAAATTTACTTGAGAGTATAATTGCACACAACACCAGCCCACCAATGATCTAGAACATGCATCCAAGGTTCATCTGCATCAAACCAATATTTTTACTCTTCCTGTGTCCAAACTCTTGGTCTATAATGTCATCTCTTCTTTGATGCATATGCAAACAACCACTCATACAAATCTATAGGAAAGCAAAAAAATAACATCTCATAAAGCTCATGATATAAATTATATTCCACCCACTTGCACACATTGAAATCATGTACATAACCATATATTCACGCAAAGTATTCTTGTGTTTCAATCACCCAATCTTCAATGGCCGCAAGAGTCAATCGATACGCCATTATCATGTAACATCATGGAAAACAATTTGAAAAGAGGTCCCGACAATGGAACCAAAATGTAGTCTTTATTTTTACACCCAAAAGCCTAGACAAATGACACATCACTCGAGGAAGGATCTAAGTGCTCACTGAAGCATGTAAATCTACCAAGTCCTTTTTTATTGTCTTTCCAAGGTGTTAGCATGCATGAACATATATTCCATAATCATAACTAGTAAATAAGTACAAGGATAACTGATTTAGATGACAAGCATGATGTGTAATAACTAAACAAGGATCAAGATCATATTCACCATATAATAACCATGAATAGAAACATCAACAAATGATATCCATCCATAATGATATATTATATTAACTCATTAAAAAACACATAAGCTAAATACACCATAAGTATCATCACAAATTCATGCGCGCAAACATACCAACATCATAACTCTATTACAATCCATTCACACCTATAAATCATGTAAATCAATAAATAGATATAGGGGTGGGGACTTTCCTTCACCTCCCATGTACTCTCAAAATAGTTTGTATGCTAAAAAAATATCCATGTACCGCTATAAAGATATATAAAGAATCATGCAAGACTCATTTAATAATAAATTATTTATAATTAACTCCAATTCTAATCATATTATTAGCTCATACTATGCATTAATCTTGATCTTCCCCATGTTTCCAAAATATCCTTTGTGTATCCTTGAAGTATTCATGTCTTTACCTTTCTTGGACCATACTCCATCCTATTTTTATCCTGTAACATGAAAAATGGATAAGTCTCGAACTCTGTCTTTTCGGGCACGAAACCTCAAGGTGCGAATCTATCAACTATCCACATCTCCCTATGTTCCCACTTCTTTCGTGCCACTAGCTCATGTGCTTTTGATACTTAGGAAATATTTCACCAGGCCAAAATTCATGTTACACCATCCTTGTGACAACTTTTATAGAAGAATCTATGACAAGACTCTCTTAATATGTATTAATTAGGAAGAAGAAAATCAAATCCTAATTGAAGTGTATTCAGGTATCTATGGTGTAAATACAAGAGGCACGGTATTAGCCAAGAAGATATTGTGCGTGGGATATTAGTGGAACACTAAGGATTCCAATGCATGTAACTTTGTCAAGAAGATCCGGGCATGTCAATGACACAATAATATTATTCATGCACCATAACAAGCCCTCTAATATATCACTTCACTCTATCCTTTTTTAGATGGAGGCTCGACATAGAAAAATATATCCTATTTCCTATGACGGTCACACTTTCATAATCACTACCACCGACTATTTTACCAAGTGGGTAGAGGCCATGACTCTTGCTTATGTCATAGGGTCAAATATTGAAAATACATATTTAACCACATCATTTGCCACTTTGGTATCCATACCTCTCTTGTTATAGAAAATGGTACATCCTTAGAAAACAAAAAAATCCATATCACCTACAATGGGAAACCCCATATTACCCAAAGTGCAATGGCCAATCCAAAGCATCCAATAAAAAAATCAAATCAATATTGGAGAAGATTGTTGATAAGTATAGTCACATTTGGCATATACATTTATATCTCTCCCTCGGGCTTATCAAAACTCATTCCACACTTTAACTTGAGCCATAACCTTCTCCCTAGTATATATATCTGAATTTTTATTTCCCATCGAAGTTGAGCTTCCTTCTCTTTATGTATCATTACAACACACTGGTGCATGAAGAGGATTACCACCAAGCACACCTTGTATAGCTAGAGCTCTTGGATGACTTGAAAATATGTCATAACCAACTCCATTATAACTACAATAAATGGATTAAACTTAGACAATTCAATATTGGTGACCTTGTACTTAAAAATAATCAAAAGAATACCATAAAAGAGCATGAAAAACAAAGCAAGTTTGAACCTAATTAGTAGGTACCGTATATTTTAAATACTAAATTTATATATGGAGCATATAAACTATTTGAAGAAGATGGAAAATAGCTTAAGGATATCATTAATGTGGTTCATATGAAAAATTTCTACTCCTAAATCCTCTAAGAGTATCCCTCGTGTTGGGGTCATGTCAACATAACTTCTTATTCCACACACTCACATTGTTCCACTTGTTGCGTTATTCCAAACCACCTTGTATTGCATGTTCCTCCTAGTCGGGATGTCAATTCCATGCTTTGTTACCCTTTCTTGCCCACTTCCATTATTCTCAATCCCTTGGTTTTGTAGAATGATTTCTACATTTTCGGAGCTCTTCCATTGCTACTATTTTTTGTCACCCTAGCCAGTTTTCCTTTTGGTGTTCTTTTGTAGTTTTATGGGACTCAATTTTTCCTAACTATGGAACTAAACATGAAGAGTATCCACATGTCCCTTTGGTGAATTTTGGAGAAATCACAAAGAATCGGAAGCCCTCAAGCAACGAGAATTGATCACATGGCTAAAGCACAATGGGGAAGCCAAGTGGGCTAAAATGTCTAAGACATAGGAGATGAACATGTAGGCCTCCATGTGTCACCCAAGAAGAGATTAAAAGAGAGAGAAAAGGATAAGCCCCAAAACCATGCTAGGTTTCCATGTTTCATACAAGGAAACTACCACCATCGAAAGGAAAAACTAAAGAAGCAAAGGACTCGAGGTTTTGTGGATTGAATACGATCTCGAGGACCAAAGCATACAGTTGATATTTTCTCTAAAGGTCAAAAGATCGCATAAGTAGAAACTAAATTTGAACATTGGAATTCTTGATTGAAGGTGAATTTTGAGAAAACAAAGTATGAAACTAAGGAAAGGGAACACATAAGATTCACACATGGGAACAAGGTTCATTTGAAGGCGTAAAGGAAAGGGAAGGAAATGCATGCAGGACAAGCTGATTTGGGTACTTAGCCGTTTTTATGGTTTTAGGATATTTTTGGAGATAGCGTGCAGAGCACACATCAAGATAGAGACTTGTGTGACATGTAACTACTATTCGGGATGATTTTTTGATGAATGCCATGCACAAGTTGAAGATAATAATAGGATTACTACTACCAGTTAACTGTAGGAGATCTATTATTAGCGCACTTGCATGTGTGCCTATTATTGTAAAGGCACATGGTTATTTTCAGCATGTGACCTATTTTAGGAAGTGTGTAAGTAGTGAAGGGAAAGTCCCCACCCTTATAAATATGGATTAAACTATGTAGTTTGATATACAGAGACACACGATTATTGTAGAGTTATGTTGTTGGATCTGTTACACGCATAAACTTATGGTAATGTTATATGATGTAAGAAGCTTCTATATTTATTGTGTTTAATATAATGGAGTGTATTGGCTAGATAATGGTGTTAAACATAATTGTAACTGGTTCTTGTATGGTTAATCCTATCATTGCTATTATTTAATTCATGATTCTTTAAGATCTAGATCTAGTTATGATCTGTGGAATGTTTATGTTATTTATGGATCTGAATGCATTATATCTTCATCATGTTAACATCCTACACAAGCAACTCTAAGGAGGGGCTTGGTAAAATTTTCATGCTTCGGGTAAGTTATCATTTCGGGTTGGGTGACATTCCAATGTGCTTAGGTTATTTGTGGTAAATTCTAGGTTGCATCATTGGTTATGTTTCGGGACTTATTTTTCAATTGTTTTCAAGATGGTTCATGATGAAGATGTACCGTTGACCTAACAAGTGATGAGGAGTGGATAAAAGATTTGGAAGAAGATTACACACTAAATTTTAGAATTGGATGCGAGTTTGACACATGTACGTGGGTGGAAGAGAATTTGTATGACTATTTATATGAGAGATTCTTTGTTATCTTCCCGATAGAACTATATGAATGGCTGGTTGCTTATGCATCTAAACAAAACTAGAGGTATCTGTAACATCCTCATTTTTATACATTAGAACAAGTTTTTTTTTTTGACAAACGCTTCCTGGTTCTAAATACATAATTTAGAACTCACAAATCAAAACAACCATTCTCATAACAAATAACCATATGCAATTTGTAATGACTCGGAGTACCTCCAATCTATTCATTCCATGACTCGGTAATCTACCGATCTATTCATGAGTATTAAGAGTTGGTGTTTTTATTTAACACATCACTCTTGCGGTTCTCTTCCCTAATCTAGGATTCATAATGCTCTGTCCAAGGAACCTATCTGAATAATTGTTACCATTATTCATCGGCATCTCATCCCTTAGACTAGGTGACTTAGGACAACGCAATCAACAGCTTACGATACTTTGGCCAAAGATTTGAAACATACTGCTTATGTCTCGTATTCCTTGACAGCATACTCGTCAATCTGGAATACGTCCTTCACCCCATTCCTATGTTATGTAGAATGTCTTATACTGACTTCTATCAGACTCTCTTGTCCCAAGTTATTCACTCAGGAATGGATTAGTAAGATGACAACATTATAGGGATGCTCCCGAGGACTAGGGATACGCTGACATACTAGATCAACCCTAGTTAATCCAGTGTGTCAAGATACCCCGAGTCTCCTAGGGCAGCCTTATAACGTGACCACGTTCCTAATCAATCCCAGAGTAACTTGTTCGAGTTTAAGGTGTAAATCTTAATGATCAATGCAAAAGGGTTTCACCATAAGTCACTGCATTGTTGTATCTTCGAGAAGATCCTAATCTTCTCGAAGGTACAACCCTGCAATTGACTTGTGCCATCAACCTTTAAATCCACCTCGATAAGATCTACTAAATTTTAAGGTGTTTCTTACGTTGAGTTAAAATTATACTATCAGGCGCTCCCTTAAGGGTAGTCTTTCTCAATCCTTGGGTTCCTCACCTTAGAACTACCTTTCATAGTAAAACCCATTACACAAGAGAAGTTATTAAGACTAGAGGTCCCTTCAAGGAGTTCATAGAAAAACATAAATCTAAATCAACGAAACAGGACAATAACCCTTAATCTTCACATGAGATTGCTAACCAAACCCTTTTTGGGTTTATATCAGTTCTCATAACTGTAATTATATCTCACTTATTAGTATCGAGATAAAGTGATTAAGAATCCAATTAAACGTTGTCTTGCCTTAGATCAAGACTAGGAAGTAATAATTTATTCAGCTCGTTTAGCTTCCTGCTCAGGTTTATTTTAACCCTAGCTTCCCGAAAGACAATGATCTAAGTTCCAATTTAGCTATAAATAGAACATAATAGAACTACTAAACAATCATAAGTATTCAGTCACATAACCTTGCAAGCTTACTTAGATATTCACAAAAGTCTCCAAGTTATACAATAATAACAATGCTCTCAAGATCATTCGAACCGAAGAAGATCAAACCATCAAGATACGAATACAAACACATAAGTAACAAATATCTCTTTTCATTCCTTTCAAAGCTAATCAAATACATTTTATGCATTCAGCATATCCGATACAATACTCATCAGAAAAGAACATCTTTCTTCAAGTAGTACATTCAGAGAATCAAGTTGGATTTCATCATAAAACCAAATTAAACAATCTAAACATCATATCAGATCTGCGTGCCTTTACCACTTACGGCAATCATCTGCAAAAATTATCAACATGGGTCAGTTCGGTGAACTGAGCATGATAAGCACTAAATCTTAAAACAATTGCAATCCACCAATTGTTTTCATTAAACAACCTATTTAAATGAAATTAATTCACCAAACATGTAAACATATTTCAGACTATGCTCCTTTGTAATTCAAACATGACTATAACGCGTAACTTGTATTATAGTTACTAAATAGTCCTAGATACTTTTCATATATTTCTTCATAAATGTTAGTGACCAAGAAGAAAAATGCATCTAAAAAAACTATCCATCTGAATCCCAAGGACAACAAACATCCGACAGGCCATTATATTCAACAAAATGAATATCCTAACAATTCATGAATCCATCAGTATGTTTTACAAATCCCACAATTAAATATAAATTTATCAACATATACTTTACAGCAGAAGAGAAAGAAACCGAGACATTCAGATTTCCCTTCCAATCATGCTCATGACTGTACCGTCTCCTCAAGAGTAAAGCATTCACATTATACGCATGCGACTAAGTCAGACGAGACCACAAGAAGAACCACAATTTTGTCAAAATTTAAATATAAAAATTTCTTGTAGCTTACTAAGCAATACAGTAGCTCTCGCGACAAGCAACAATAAGTAATCCAAACTTAACAGATTCAACAATTCCTTTTCATAACATTCAACAATATGAATATACCCATCGCCATTGTTTGACAGAGCACAACTTCATTCATCTAGGCAAATCCCAATAAATTTTTCCTCAAGGTTTCATTTGAAGTCGAGTTACTACAACATATAACAGGGTATCAACAAAATCGAGTTGATAAAGAAACCCCAACCTTTAATTCATCCGAATCAAACTGAACATAACACAATGATGATAAGAAAGAGTCAAAATGATATGCATGCTCAGCGAGGACTAAAATCGAGAATCGAGCCAACTCACAGCATATCATGGACTCCAACAGTGCCAAATCCAACCAATACTTATATTAAAGGTTTAAATTGAAGTTGAATTCATATGACAACAATCAAGAATCCTAAAAGTACGCACAGCAAAAAGTTCTACAGAAGTTACAACATAAATTACCTTTCAGTGACTCCATCAAAGTCGATATCATTTAGTATTCATAATAAAACAACAACATTCATAACCAAGCTTGACAGAAGTTTAAAATACTAGATACATTTTAAGGACTCTCACTGAGTCAATATCGACCGTAATCACAACTGGGCTTACACAGAAGTAGAAACACCAGTTACATATCAAGGACTCCAACTGAGTCCATAACAACAGTATTCACAACTGAGATTATTCAGAAGAGAAAACATAATATACGCTTCTAGGATTAAAAAGGAGTCTTACCCATGTAGTATTCTTCAAATAAACTTCTACAGAAGTAGAAAGATACAAGATACATATTAAATTCAAGAATTCCAACCAAAACAATAACATACCGTATTCACAACTGAACTCCAATGAAGTAGAAATGTATGGCATTCATGACTAACTTCTACAGAAGCTGAAATACAAGATATATATATATATATATATATATTAAGGATTCCAACAGAGCCAATAATAATAAGCATTCACCGGGCTTATACGAAACGAAACACTTGGTTTCATAACAAGGACTCAACCGAGTCCATAACAACAATATTCGCTCTAAGCTTATACAGAAGAGGAAAACATAATATACGCTTAAAGAGTTAAAAAGGAGTTGAACCCAAGTAATATTCTCAATCTAAAACTCCTACAGAAGTCAAAAATACTATCTACTCAAGGATTCCAACGGAATTCAATAACATAATGTATTCACGGTTGTACTTCTTCAGAAGCCAAGACATAATTTCATTTCAAGAAGTCCAACAACAACAATGACATATATTACTCACGACATAACTTATACAGAAGTCGGAATATACTGTACATTCAAGAATTCCAATAGTATGAAACAAAATGCACACCCATCAAGGGTTCATTTGAAAAATCGAGCCAGTAAGAAGATACAGCAACTAATTCTTACAAAGCTACCTTAAAACCAATGAACCCAAAATCATCATCGAACAGAGTTGTTCTAATGAAATCATTTGAAAGAAAGCAAGATTTTTAAAAGTTAGGGCCTAACATGCCTGGTAATGTTGCTTAAAAATCGAAGAAGACCTCTGAAAGAGCTCAAGCCTTCTCCTCTTTTTCCACGTTAGATTCAACAACAATAATTTGTTATTTCCATGCCTTATAAACTTTCCTTGACAGAGAAAAGAGCTAGTTATTCTCATAGTTGCCATGCAACACCAAGTAGACTGGTGCGAAGAACCAGTGATCAAACAGAGAGAAACCCGGAGCGCATGGAAAACCAAACAAACAACTAGTTTTCCATTTTGCATGTCTTCCCAAGAAATCCGAGCTCGGAGACCGAGTTCATTAATTGCATTAACTCCAAAATTCCCACTCAATCTCCATTGCCACCGACCGCCATAGTTGGTGATGGACAAATGCAAATCAAAGACCATTTCTAAATTTGGTGACTCTGCCACGTCGGCCTCGATGGCCGTTTGAAACCTCCACTAATTCCTTTGTCTTCATACTTATATCCTTCATTTAATGCCATAGAAACTACCACCCATGGCTCGCACCCCTTCATAGGTCCCTTTCCTCCATGTTCATTAGTTAGGTTAGAAACATAGGTTAGATCATAAGGTGATACTTAGTCTAACTTCCTTAGTGCTAGGTTGCTAACTTTAGGAACTTTTAGCTTATAGCTTAGGGCTAGGTTAGATTAACACTAATCCAACCCATAGGTTATTAACCTTAATAAATCCAGTTTAGGTCTAACATTTAGAATGTTCAGAATAAGAACCAACAGATATACATTCCCGTAATGGATTCAATCCAGCACTGATAATAAGCTAGTAGTATAAATGTATCTAAATTTATTACCTGGCCCACGATCAAGACCTTCCTGATATTATGATATCAGGAACCAATTCATTTAACACGATCAGCCTGAGTTAGACTCCGGAATATCTTATTCAACGCATTCAGACCTTGCAACCTACGTAAGGTCTATAATTTTTGTTCATCCCGAATAAACTTAAAGCATCTCTTGGATCAATGCCACTGATCCAAGGCTGAGTCTTATAGATGGATAAATCCACAATTCATTCCGAGATCAGATTAAACTCAGGTGTAAAATGAAAGAAATAAAAGAGTCCAATCATATTCGACTCAGTCAAAGATCTTCAATTGCAAAGAAGATACAGTCCATATCAAGCATGACTTCACAATCAAAGGAACACATCCTTTTACAGAAGAAATCATATATCAACACTTGAATGCTCAGGAGGAAGTAACAACAGGTTTAGAGTGTTACAAAGATTCACACACTTTTTGGATGTAGGAATAATTTGAGGCCATCTATGATGTTAATCTAATTTGGATGTGTGATGTGGATGCTTGGTTCTATGGCTTCTTGAATAGCTATATAGTAGAGTACTCAATTTCCACTTATTCTTTCTTGGAGGTAGCTGAGTTTTAGTTTTTACGTTATCCCGGGGAGCTTACTTGTAAGGAATTCCAATAGCAATCAAGATCTTGATGGTAACCTTGAAATTGGAGGAAAAGCTTATGGATAGCTAAAACCCACCATGCATGGGGGCAAGAGCAGTTTTTGTGAAAGATGACGGACCTAGTGGAAAAAAGGAAGAGAGAAGAAAGGTGAATTAAGTACAATGAGGTGTGCTAGAGAGATATAGAGAAGTAGCATGACATTGCAGAGTGGATAGCATTGAGGAGATAGATGGATAATGAAGGATTTGGAGCTCATAATAAAGGTATGGAGCTAGAGCATCAATAACAACCCCATTTGGGAAAGCATTACAGAAACCCTCCTCGGCCTCACAAGGGAGCACGTCAAAAAGATGACTTGGGCCAAGGGTGTGCATCTAAATTTATCTAGAAACCTGTCCATGTGCTTGGTTTTCCATTATCTAGTATATCCAGGTAGTCAAAAATATAATTTGGGTAGTAGGGAAGTAGGAGTAAATCACATAACAACTACATACATGGTAGATAAAAGGTCTTTTTGTTGTTTGGAGGTAGCTTTTTAGGTGCATCATCTGTATGAATTTGAGCATGTAAAATTTAAGATCACTTACGGGATTAGTACAACCATGCAAACTGTAGGTGTTTAATTCAGTTATACTATTAGGAAACATGGAAGTACATCTTATGGTCTACTTCTGAATACAGAGGGAGGATCAAGGGGTATAGGTGGCTCTAGTTCGGTGGTGTTAATGCAGAATCAAAGCACCCCCAAAAAACCTAGGTGTGGAGTGGGGCATTCAGTGTGATTACACAACATGGGACCATCTCTCAAGCTATGAGATTTGTAAAACTTGAGATGGACCTCTAGAGAATATCGATTCTTGCTTCCTAATCTACCTACCACAAGCTACTCCAGTGTAGGCAAAACCTATTCTATCCTAATCTAACCATTCCAAGGGGGTAGAGAGAGAGAGAGGGTGAAAGAGCCTACACTAAGTGGTGATACACTAGAAAAGGAAGTGGATGATCATAGACCCAACTGCTTGAAGTAGAGAGAGGTGAGCAAAGGAGAGGGTGGATAGAATGCACCACAGACCAGAGATAGATTTCACACAAACACCACTCATGAAACCCATTAAACATAACTCCTAAGACCTATAACAAACATCATAATATGCACAATATACCCTGTAACGATGAGAGGTAAGAAGATACAATAAAACAAGCCAAGGATGGACGGATGCATCATGAAACAAATCCTATTGCTCCAAAATCTTACACGGTACATTGTCAGTGGGAAAGAGGTAAGAAAACACCATTACAAAGCCATGGGAGGAGGCTTAGACTCCACATTCTACCCTAAGGAAGAAAGAGAGGGGGGCAAAGGAGAAATAATGACCAACCATTTGAATATGCCCCTCCTTTACAATATATAGGAAGAATAAGAGAGATATGAGGGAAGAATAGAGAGAGAGGAGGGAAGAATTTGAATCCTGCTTCAACCACCTCAAGACATGAATTGAATCTTGCTTTGAAATCTCAACCACTATCAATAAATGCCCCTCTCAAATCCACCCCAAATTTGTTGATTCTGGTTCCCTATCTCTTCTCGGCATGCCAAAGAAAGAAGAATGGTAGACCAATAAAAAAATCTTGGAAGTTGAAGCAATTAGATCCCATTTTAATGGGGAAAAGACTTTTTAGGTTTTCACCACTAAAGCATGTTAAGAATGATATTTTAAGTTTCCATTGTGTAGTGGAGGTCGTCGAGATGTTTCCAAGCAGTCTTCTCCCACCCAAATATGAGTTTTCAAATCAAAAGATATGTTCATTTGAATATTTGGGTTAAGCGCGCAATATTTAAAGAGTCTATCCATACAGAGTCCACGTGGCAACCTTACACTTCTTGGAGATTCAGCCCTTGCCTTGTGCTCCTGAAATTGTGCCAGATTGACATGTGGTGGCTTTTGTGAGCTCTTTGGGCTCCTTTGTATTTTCCCGAGTCCTTCATGTTTGGCGGGGCCAAAAGTCTAACCCTAGACACATGGAGGCTTGGTGCTCATTTGAAAATAGCCCCTAGATTTTACCTTTGAAGTTACATGGTCAAGACACATGGAGACCTCCACTTGCTTTTGGACTTTTCAATGGCTGACTACACCTCTTTGGACTCTAGGACATGTGGCGGGTTGGCGCTCATTTGGAAACCTACCCCAAATTTTACTTTTGAAAGAGCGTCATGTTGACACTTGGCTCCTTCCACTAGCTTGCTTCTGCTTTGACTATTCAACCCCAAATTTGTCCCTTTTTGGACTCTAGGACATGTGGAAGGCCCGCACTCTTTTGAAAACCCACTCAAGATTTTACCTTTGAAGGAGCATCGTTAAGACACGTGGCACCTTCCACCTGCACTCTATACTTAGTCAATTTTGGGCCCACTCTGTCCCATTTTTAACTTGGACTACGTGGCGAGCCCATGCTCATTTGAGTCTCCACCCAGGGTCCCACTTTTGAATGTGTGTCGTTAAGACACTTGGCACCCTCTACTGAGTCGAAGACCTTTCAACGGCTGGTGCAACTTTTGGGGCTCTAAACACATGGAAGCCTAGCACTTGTTTGGGTCTGCCCCTTTGGATTTAATATTTGGAGGTGCGCCATTTGGACACTTAGCGGCGTCGATGTCTCCTCCATACTTAGCCAAATTTTTGGGCTCATTCTAAACTATTTTAGAGCCCGACGACTTTGAGCCTTCACCGTTTCTTTTCCTTTGAGCCTCTTGTTCTTTGACATTGCTCGGCTTCCTTCCCGACACTACTACTCCATTGTAGAGCCTTCATGAGTTCCTCCTTATTCGTTTATCAAATTTAGAGCACGGAGCTCGAATGACGGAACCATTTTTTTGAATTTCTTCCCGCACGAGGTCGAGGTTGGTGATCCAAATTTTTCGGGGGAAATTGAGATAAAAATTGGTGATTGACAGGGGACATCTACCTGCTAGATGAAGGGACCAGTAACCTTGAAGCATCCATTGCGCATGGAGTTAAGAATAATAGCCTTATACTAATCCTTTTCTTTGAAAATCTCTAATCCTTGAGCCACGCAAGACTAACTACTTGCACTTGTTGACCCTCGCCTTGCCCCGAAATGGACTATCTTGAAAAAAATTTAGTTTCTCTGCATTTGTTTTATTTTGAAATTAGCAACTGTTATAGGAAACTATGGGTCTTCTGCCATGAATAGTGAAGGGCCCACCCTCATGCACCTCTGGAGCAATAGGAACAAAACTTATGTACAAAGAGAAAATCATACATGTAGAGTGTGCACAAGCACTTCTTCTGCTAAAAACAAAGTCTACTCCTACTCCTACACTAAACAGAGAGGAAGAAAATATTAAACAAAGTCTGCCACAAGAAGGGAGAAGTAGCTTCCTTTTCTCAAAAGGGGCTGCCATGCAAATGATTTGACACTAAATATAACTTCCCGTATGAGTGAAACACGATAATAATTCGGTCCTCCACCCAAATCATCAACATATCAACATTAATGGAAAATACCTCCTCAAGTGGATTGGCATTAGACTCCTAGAGGTTTTGATGATGACCCTTGGTACTTTGATACTCATCCTCATGTTTAGAAGCAAACATGACTATTTTGGCTTCTCCCTTGGCTCTAATGAAGCCAAGTACCTAATTAGGCATGGTATGATCCTTTGGATGTGCCCATTGCTGTAAAATTTAACTCCAAAAATGAAGTCCTTTTGTGGAACTTCTTGGATGGATGGTGTGAGAGAGATGATGACATCCTCTTGACTTTTCTCTTCCTTCTCCTGTGAAGAACATGGAAGACTCATATCTTCCAACATTGGTTCCAGAGGGATTTTTGAGGCATAGGCTATTGTTCTTTAATTCCCTCCTTTATGGCAGCAGGCTCATATGCTTGGAAGGTGGGTGATAGAGGAGTAAATGATGTAATTTCCTCAGGCTCCTCTCTATCAAAGCAATCCTCCAAGTCAGACAGATAATCTACCTCCTTGTTGTCCTATTGCATGTGCTCTACCTCCTCCATGGTGTCCTCCTGATCTGTAACTAGCTCACCATGGTTTCCTTCATCCTCAAACATGAAGTTTGAAAGATCAAAGGGTAAGTGTAGGAAGTTGATGGACAAATATAGGGTCATCCGTGGACATCATATTGCAAATAACAACATAATATCAACTTGTAGGATTATTAGCAATACATACACTCAAAATTAGAAAAAATTATATTAATATGAATCGTAGCATCTGGAATCTAGTTTCTAAAATACTATTTTTGTAAAAATGGACAAGATTAGCTATATTAAACACTCAAAATTCAATGAATTGGTATTTTTTTTAAAAACGCCAATAAGATTATAGTCCATTTGCCCACAATTTGGATGACCAAAAATTGATATATATTTTTTTCCTTTGTGAGAAGTTATATGCCACTATCTATCTTGGGATGGATTTTATTTTGTATTTTTTTGAGTAATATTTTATTTTTTATGATTTTTTCCGTGAAAGTGGTATGAAAACATAAAGAAAACAGAGCACTTTCGTTTGCCCACCATAACTTCATCAAAAAAATTTGAAATCCTCATGTATATAATTTCACCATGGTTGGGATGGTATAAGTTTTATCACATTCTGATAAGTGAAACAAATTTTGCAGTCTTAAACGTAGACATAAACATTCACAGGAAAAAGTGTCTTAAAGACCTACTATTAGTAAAAAATTATAAAATGATATTTATCCTCTTCTATTCACTTTAAAATCAGTATTTCTACAAAGTAAATAGTCTCCCCTACACGATGGTACCATTTTTATGACATATTTTTGACTTTTCTACATGGTTCAAGTCCGCGGAAGACTAAATTTGATGTTTTGCTATTTTTAATGTAAAATTTAGGATTTGATGTCCACTTAATTGTCCCCCAACTTGGTGCACTTACCCCAAACTCTTCTTCAACATCGAGCTTGAAGGGAATGAATTTGGAGGAAGAACTAAAGGTTCTTTTGTGGTTTTCCATACTTGGAGCCTCTTAAAATTGTATGGTCCTCCTCCATCATGGGTTCATCAATCAAATCAACCCTTTGAAATGAAAGCAAAAAATCTTCAATGATGCTTTCTTCATTAAGTGGCTTCAAACGATTTGATCTCTCCCATATGATCCTATTCAATGGGACTTGGAGCTGATTGTTATTCCTCATTAGCTGGTTGTTAACTTGGATCAAATCAGCATCTTCTTTAGACTCATCCTTAGCCACTCAAATAGCCAAAAACAAACTACTGATTTTATTCTTGTTCTTCTTCTACCACAAACTCATCCTTAGCCACCACTAGTTATTTAACTCTAACCTCCTCTATTGGCTTGACCATCAAGGGGATACTTGTACACCCAAACCTGGCAGCCCAAATCTTCATATTTTTGTCACTTCTTCTCTGTTGGGTGCCTCTTCTTGTTATTCTCCTTGACTGAATTCTTGAGTCTCTTCCCAACATGGACTTGGGAAAGCAAGAGGAGTGGAAGGTTGGGGTTCAACCAGATTTGCAATTTTTTTGTTTTTTTTTGGGAGGGAGGTGGAACTTGTTTGTTTGGAGGGGATGATTGTTTGGAAGGGAAAAGGGCAGAAGAATTGAGATGAGGTGGAAGATCGGGGGATGGAGAAGAGAAACCAACACTTTGGGTAGTAATGGCGAGGGGATTGACTCTTGATCATGTTGAAATGATAAAGCTTGAGAAAGAGAAAATGAAGAGCTAGGAGGTGGTGGACTTACCCATTGACAAGGTTGTCTTGTGTCCAACTCATATGCCTCAATATCCTCAATCCATTGTGAAATTTTGGGCAACATTTGAACCATGAAGTATAGCTTCCCCTGAGGGCTATAATGTCTTGGAAAAGGGCCTCCCCATGGACAAGGTGCTCTACAACCAATCTATTTGTGTTATGGCCCTTGACTGAACCATACCAGCCTCCATTTTTGAATCTTCTCCAACAGATCAACATTCTCTATTTGACTGTCACCATTGTATGCATCCCCTTGTTCTTGATAAGCTCCATGGCCAAATTGACTTTGACCTTGCTCATATGGGTAAGCATAATGGTCCTGGATCTTATTATAATGCTAATTTGGAGGAGTTGTGAAATGCATTAGAGGTGAACTAAATTGTTGTTCTAAGTGTGAATTCCAAGGAGGAAATGAAGCCATGATTGCACAAATGACTTCATGAAATGGGAGAAATGAAAGAGATGGAAGAAAAAAATGGATGAAAATGGGTGGAAAATGGATGAAAAAGGTCTCGTAACTCGAGTATGAGTTTTTTACTAGATGGAGTCTCCAGATGTGCTTGCATGTGCCTCAAAAGGCTGAATTTAATAGGAACACACCAACTTGCTAAATGAAGTGGTAAGGTGCTTTAGACCTATCCCACCGGGTGTGCCAAAACTGTTAGTGTAGAATCATAGCACCCTAAAATTCTTAGGTGTGGAAGTGAGGCATTCGGTGTGATTACACAATATGGGACCATCTCTCAAGATGTGGGACTTACAAAACTTGAGACGGACCCCCAGAGAAAGCCACTTCTTACTTCCTAATCTACCTGCCACAAGCTACTCCAGTGTAAGTAGAACATATTCTATCCTAATATAACCATTCCAAGGGGACAGAGAGAGAGAGAGGGTGAAGAACCTACACTAAGCGGTGATACACCATAAAAGAAAGTGGATGATCACAAACCCGACTCCATGAAGTAGAGAGAGGTGAGTAGAGGAGAGGGTGGATAGAATGCACCACGGTAAAAGATATATTTCACATAGACACCACTCCAAAACCCATTAAACACACCTCCCGGGACCTACAAGGAACGCGAGAATATGCACAAAGACACCCTACAATGATGAGAGGTAAGAAGATACAATAAAATGAGAGCCAAGGATGGATAGATGCATCAAGAAAGAGATTATATTGCTCCAAAATGTTACACGGTACATCATCAATGAGCAAGAGGAAATAAAACACCATTATATTCTACCCTAAGGAAGAAAGAGAGAGGGGGCTATGGGAGGAGAAACAATGACCAACCATTTGAATATGCCCCTCCTTTACAATATATAGGAAGAATGAGAGAGATAGGAGGGAAGAATAAGAGAGAGAGGAGGGAAGAAATTGAATCCTGCTTCAACCACCTTGAGACATGCATTGAATCCTACTTTGAAAGCTCAACCACTATCAATAAATTCCCCTCTAAAATCCACCCCAAATTTGTCGATTTTGGTTACCTATGTCTACTTGGCATGCCAAAGAAACAAGAATGGCAAACCAAAAATGAAAATCTCAGAAATTGAAGCAATCAAATCCCATTTTAATGGGGAAAAGACATTTTTTATGTTTTCACCCACTAAAGCATGTTAAGAATGATATTTTATGTTTCCATCGTGTAGTGGAGGTCGAGACATTTCCAAACAGTCTTCTCTCACCCAAATTTGAGTTTCTAGTCAAAAGATATGGTCATTTGAATATTTAGGTCGTAGACGCGCAATATTTAAAGAGTATATCCATACAAAGTCCACGTGGCAGCCTCACACTTCTTGGAGATTCAGCCCCGCCTTACACTCCGAAATTTCATTGGATTGACATGTGGTGGCTTCCGCGAGCTCCTTGGGCTCCTTTGTATTTTCCCAAGTCCTTCATGTTTGGCGGGGCCAAAAGTCTAACCCTGGACACGTGGCAACTTAGCACTCATTCAAAAATAGCCCCTAAATCTTACCTTTAAAGTTGTGTAGTCGAGACACATGGAGACCTCCACTTGCTTTTATAATTTTCAATAGCCAACTACACCTCTTCATACTTACGGACATGTGGTGGGTTAGCGCTCATTTGGAAACACACCCAAAATTTTACTTTTAAAAGAGCGTCGTGTTGACACGTGGCTCCTTCCACTGGTCCGCTTCTTCTTTGACTATTCAACCTGGCTCTGTCCTTTTTTAAACTCTAGGACATGTGGAAGGCCCACGTTCTTTTAAAACCCACTCAAGATTTTTCCTTTGAAGCACCATCATTAAGTCACGTGGCACCTTCCACCGCACTATATACTTATTTGATTTTGGGCCCTGCTCCATCCCATTTTTAACTTGGACTACATGGAGAGCCCATGTGCTCATTTGAGTCTCCACCAAGGGTTCCACTTTTGAATGTGTATCATTAAGACACTTGGCACCCTCCGTTGAGTCAAAGACCTTTCAATGGCTGGTGTAACTTTTGGGGCTCTGGATGCGTGGAATCCTGGTGGTTAGTTAGATCTACCCTTTTGGATTTAATGTTTGGAGGTGCATCATTTGGACACTTGGCAGCATCTGCTGTCTCCTCCATACTTAGCCAAAAAAATTTGGCTCATTCTAAACTATTTCAGATCCCAATGACTTAGAGCCTTCGTTGTTTCTTCTCCTTTGAGCCTATGGCTCTTTGACACTACTTGGCTTCCTTCCCCAAACCTTAAACTCCATTATAGAGCCCGCCTAAGTTCCTCCTTACTTGTCTGTTGGATTTAGAGCATGGCTCAAATGACAGAACTATAGACACTAAAATTAGGTCACACTCCCCTTTGATCCCTTGAAAAATAAGCACCCTTCATCACATTCACCTAGCCATGGCCCCTTTCACCCCACTAATATTAATTTAATTAAATTAATCCATTATCCTCATCATATTTATTATTTAAATATTTTAATTTAAATAATATCCACACATACACTTCACCTAGACACCTCACCAAGCTAACTCACCCTAAAACCTATTCTTAGTAAGTTTCCATAACTAACTAAGACTTACCCAAACCCTAAAAATCAATGCCTACATTCCCTCTAATGCCTTGATTACCCCTAACCATCACCGGTTAAGCTAGAACCACTGCTTGTCGGTTACCCTTTTAACCCCAAAACAACCTTATTCTCAAGGTTGGCAGAAGGTTGGAAAAGATTGAAAAAGTTGGAAAACATTAGAACATTCTAAAGATTTATCGTATCTCTCGAGAGTGAATTCCAGTGAGAACATGCATGCAAGGAAGGAGATCAAACATATTTTCCTGCACAGCCATCCCAACAATGATCTAATCTAACCAAGTAAAGAGGAATGTACATGCAGCCCATGCAGAAGCTTTCCTTCAATTGGTGATCACTTGCAGCCTTCAAAACCTCTCATCAACACCTCTAGCCCTCACTCACAGGCATCCAGGACCAGAATCCAAGTAAGTAGACGTTATACTTCTCTGGTTTATTCCATTTCATCATTATATTATCATATTTTGTTACCTAGCCACCCATTGACCTCCCCCAACACTCACCCCTCCATATACCCATTAAAACCTCACCAAATCTCTCCCAAATCACTCAATACCTCATCCCAACCAACCAAAGTCCATTGTGAAATTGCAAAGGAGACCCAAAACCCATTCGTGGCATTATCGTAACTCCACAAGTAACCATCTCCGATTACACCCAACTATTGTCGGTCACCCTTAACCAACATTTGTCTCTATATTTTCCCATACAAACCAAAACATTGACCTATCCACCTAATTCCCTTTCACCCTCATTCACCTGTGATCTACCTAAGACCTCTGTCAAACCTACAGAGACCCAAAACTAGTTACTTGACCTTCGGATCCTATTCTAGCCTATCATGTTAGATTAGATCTATTTCTTATTGTGTTTTAAGTGAGATACCTAAATCATTTCCAATTACAATATTATTTACTTTATTTACCACATTAAATTGTTTAAAACATTGGACTGATAGCCATCTAGGAAGTATCACACTTCCTAGATCTAGCATACACTAGGTAGTTCACTGCATATATTGTTTAACTTTTTATTGTGGTCTTGCTTTGTATTACAGGTAGTTCCTCCTAGCCAAAAAGAAGCTCTCACAATCAGTTGTGGATTCAAAATTCATACGCACGCAACAACCCATCAACCAACATTAAAACATGTATTCCTCCTATGCCCATTACCCTATTTTTTTGTCAATACTTCAAAGAAATGATCTAGAATCAGGTGAAACATTTTGGCACACCCGGTGGGACCCACACTGGGGTTCCTTACATTTCATTCATTCCTAGGAAAATTTTTGTTTGTTTCCCTTAAAAAAGCGAGACACATTAATTTTCTTCCTTGGTAACCCACCTTTTTTCTATTTTCTCTAAAGAAAACATTTCTTTTGGTGTAATTAAAAAGAACCATTTCTTCATGTTTTCTACATTGTATTGAATGAGCATCCCTCTTCCTCTTCACCTTATTGTGTCATCCAACTTCACACTTTGATTTGGGCTTTAAAATAAGTGCATTCCATTTTGATTTATCGCATTAGCTCACATTAATTGAGGGCAACCTATATGCTGGAAGTCATGACCAGCTAATGGTTGAAAAATGAACCATAGAAAGCACTTTCTTTCTCTTTCTCTCTCTCTGAGTCTTACCAAACCTCACAAAAATTGAAAATACACACATTCTTAAACAACATCTTACCTAAAAGAAGTTGTAGGTGATCACATGATCATGACACAGTGGGCACCCACTCGCCGCTCTATCAAGTCATACTTGAGTGAGGCCTCGCCCCACTATAACATACATGAAACCTCACCTTTTAGATCTCCTTCTTTTTAGGAAGCCATTCTCACCAAAAATTCTATTTCACAATTCATGTTTCAATCCTTAAATAGCATAAGATAAACAAACATAATAGAAAAGGCACTCTTCATATCACATTTTTCTTAGTGTTTCTGCTTGGCTTGCATTTTGAGGTGAGAGATCACGTTCTTCATTTTTCTTGTTCATCCTTACACGCTCCTCATCACAGCTGGTGTATTCCGACTTCACCTAAGTGTGCCTGGGCCATATCATCATCATTCCCAAAATTCTGGGTCTAATTCTACATCATATTTTAATTCACAACCACTTTTCTTTCATCACTATTTCAATTTCACAATTTCATCATTGGTTACCCGCTAACCATCATTGGTTACCCTCTAACCATCATTGGTTATACCTAATCGACGTCGGTTCTAGGTCCTTTTGTTAACCTACCCAAAAGGACATTTTATTCATTTTCTTCCACTTTTCACAGTCCCTGTCACTACCATCATTCCCATTAACATTGTAAAACACCATCAAATTTGGCATACCTATTAGATTTGACCTTCTCCCTGGTTTTTCACTCACTAACCATTTTCTACAGTGACCGGAAGTGGTTACCCTGGCCGGTGTCAGTTTTCCTTAACTAGCATTGGTTAGCCTGTTTCACTTTCCAACCACCATTTGGTACCTAATACACTTTTTACCATTAGATTCACCTATTCCTGCTATTTTTGTGTCATTTACAGAGAAGAAGCCCTACCTGATCAATACTGGTTCACATGGTGCTGACCCAAAGACAAGCAAACACACTTGTGTTTCATGCCAATTTTCAACCACTCCCACCTAGTCCTTCACCACCTTCCATTTTATCACCAGCCATGGATCCCATCCAACCTATCACTATCACTACCGGAGATGAGGAGTTTACATGACTCCTTGACCAAAACCCTGCCACCTTGCAGTTTTACCTTTCCCACTCATCCACTCGAGATACCTCGGGTCAATTGATATACGAAATGCCCATATCTATCCCCCGACTCTCACTCCCACTCCTACATTGGCTCCATCTAGCTCTGATCGCCCACATCTACCTTACCCCGGTCATTTTGTAGCTAGGTCCTATACCTAATATGATTCCGCATCCGCCACCTCCGTTACCCCACCACATCTAACATATCCTTGACAACTACCCAAAACACAACCTCATCTACCCCTAATGTCTCACACATACTCATAGCTACACTACCACCTCCCGTGTCGCTGTGACCCCTACCCCTTTTCATAACATGGTCCTTTCCATTCCACAATAATTAGGCCTCTTTGCCACTAGGGTTACCATGACCCTTCCACCTCCATATACATACTATCAGCCACCTCCCGTTGCATCCATTATTCACTTAGGGTATGTACCCCCTATTTCACTACCTTCTTCCCAATCAACCTACATGGCAGCACCATACACTAGAGTGCCACCCCCATTATATTCCCAAAACCTACCCTCTCAAGCTACAGGAGGCATCCAATCATCACAACCTAATCAAATTGATGTCGGACAAGATGTAGACATTAAAGGAATTGGTTTCGGCTCCCACAACACTCTCACCTACAACGAGATTTGCAACGAGCCCATCCACCCATACCCCGTGCATTGGGAAATTCCTAAATTCAATCATTTCAATAGAAAAGAAGACCCACAACATCATTTGTGGTTGTCCAAACACGGTTGTTATCCGATTGCTCACAATGATGCCTTGCTTTGGAGAACTTTTCCCATGTCTCGACTTGACCGCATTAGATTGGTATAGTGGGTTACCTAGACACTCCATATTCTCATTCAATCAGGTAGCCCAAGCCTTCTTGGATCATTTCTCTATCAATATCATCAAGAAGGTTACCATGACTGACCTATACTCCACGCGTCAGTATGAGGACAAATCTATCGCAGATTTTGTCACTCGTTGGCGTAGCTTGATCAACCAACTTACCTTCCAACTGTCACAAAAAGAACTCATTGAGCTATTTAAATGGAATTGTGCTAGACATATCTCACCGACCTTGCAGGTCCAAACCTTCCAAACATTCGATGAAGCATTCACTATGGCACAAAAGTTAGAGATTCGGGCCATTGAAGAGAAGAAAATCCAATTATGCAATAAGAATTCAACATTCAAGTCGAATGATACCTCTTCTTCTTCCAAACCACAAACCAATTATTCAAAAGCTAAGGGCACCGCTAACATAGTGGTACTCAAGGCTAGCCCAGCTCATCCATCAAATCAAGCTACCCCCTCATCTAATCTCTCACCCATCCAAACTTTTCAATTCAAACGAGAGTAAGCGGAAATACACCCCAATTGGGGAACCTTACTCTTCTATCTTAGAAAAGCTTATCAAATTTGGGGCCATTACCCTTCCACCCATAAAACCACACACTAGTTTTGACCCTACTCACCCCATGCCCGCATGGTATAAAGAACATGACTTCTATAACTATCATCGAGTAAAGGGACATAGTGACGCAACTGCATCACTTTCAAAAATATTATTCGAGAAATGATAGAGAAAGGTGAGTTAACCATGGATAATCCTAATGCTCCTGCTAACCAAAACCTATAAATCTTCAAGAAACCATTTCCCAACCATGCCCCTTCATCTAATCAAACTAGTGAGACCTCAACTCATGATACCCATACCCCACGAGGTCCATGATATCTTTAATGACATACTTGTCACCTACCAATTACACCACATTCATTCTATTGAAGGAAATCCTAGCCCAAAATCCTCCTTCCACATCAGAACCAACCTCCCCTATTCCTTCATCCATAGAGGAACATATTTCATCTCCTTCATCACCTACAAAGGAGTCTTCCGCTAAGATCAAGACCATCTCACCCCCGGCTTCTCCACTTAGTGAATTGTTACCCACAATACCTCCTCCACCTATATAGGAGTGCCTATCCATTCCTTCACTTGCAAAGGATCTTTTGTCACCTTCTACACCTACCATAGACCTAGTTGAGATACCTTTGCCTCTTGGTGAGCATTCTCCATCAGCTACCCAAAATCCTGTAGACCTACTCTCGGCTCTCCTACCCACGAAAGATTAAGCTAGCCAATTTCATATCTCTAAAACACATTTTACAGGAATTGCCATTAGCTCCTCATTAACTCCACCTACATACGTGTCATTCTTTCATTTGGCCGATCACTTAGATTATGTGGATAAAGCCTTATTATGGGGTGTCTTCTAATGTCTCAACGCAGATGCAAAGGTCACTTGCTGATATCTCCATTATCTACCCAAAAGTATTTCAACCAATCAAACCTAACACAACCACCTCTATCATAACTCCTTCCACGAAACCTGTCATAGCTCAAACCACATCCTTACCCATAGCCCAATCTATATCTAACCCCAAACCCACACCTATGACATCATCCTCGACTAAACCTATTACCACTTTAGGGGTCACCCCAACTACCAGCCTTACTCATCCACCTATCAAACTGGATTTAGCTACATCCTCCAAAGACAACACCACACCTACTCCGACACCCAAACAGAAGCACCAAACCCATAGAACTCATACCTTGGTTGCGCCAATCACACCTGCACCTATCCCATCCATCTTAGGATCTCAACTTCCCCACATGGTCAAGAAACCTCCACCCATCAATAAACCACAAACACAACAACCCATCCTCATAAACCTCTAATCTCCCCACACACCCAACATGACTTACACCAGCACCTGTAGCATCTTTACCACCCATACCTCCAATACCCTCAGCTATTACTTCACTACCTACTACACTTCAGTCATTGTCTCTCACAACCCAAGCACGACCCGCGTCATCTACCTTCACACACACCCCGTTATCCCTATAAGTAACTCACCCTCTTCCCCCATCTGCTTTTCCTTCTAGACCTCGTACACCCATATCACCTTTACCCAAGAAGGTGTGACCCAAAAAAAAACTCCACTACCCCACAATAAGGTAGTCAAAACAACCACACACCCTCCTACTGTCCATTTACTATACCCCTACCTAAACAAACACAGTCGACACCCAAAAACCACGCTAAAGCACCTAAACCCATAGCTCAAACCACTTATCCTCTTCCAAAGATCATTCCTCAATAATAAACTACATCTACACCCAAACCCACATTCACTTCCCATTGTGATCCACTAGCAGGTCTAAAGCCAAAATTTTAACTAACCTCCTTGAGACTTGTCATCACATTACCTCAACTTAGACCTTATGACCCCCTCAAACCCAAGCCAAAAGGTTTTGATGATACTAAAATTTGCACTTACCATCATGTGCTAGGGAACGATGTGGAAAACTACAAGGCCTTGAAAACCATCCTTATCTAGTTGTGTCCCCTAAAAGCCAACTTTGACGACGATGACCTTCTCAACGAGGATCCTGCTTCACCAACACCCATTCCCACACTGCCCACTCAACAACCACAAACTCCATCCTCACAGCTCCTAGAGCCACCCCCAAGATTTGAAATTAACATGGTTCACATCAGAGAACTTTCCACACCACCACCCAAATGTCGTTGCACCCAACTCACCTCACAGGGTTTTTCTCCTCTAGTAGGTTTTTTCCCATCATGTCGTTATACCACTCACCCTACACCTTCTCCATTTGCCAACTCCCCTCAAATCAACATGATACATATCACTACACATGCTCAAAAGGATAAGGGTAAAGAAAAGGTAACTGACCCACCAACCAATCCTATACCCAACATACCATCTACACCCATACCTAAAATCACTATCTATGGCCCCACGTACCCCATTTCTAACGGCGTCACACATCACACCATGCTCAAACAATTACACCAGTCTCCCCTCAAAATGTCCCTATATGACCTCATCCAAACCTCGAAATCCCATCATCATGCTCTCATGGAGGTTCTTCAATCTATTGAGGTTTTACCCAATGACCCTAAATCTATATCCTCCATTATCACACCCACTCATGTAGCCTCTCTCACCAAATCACCACGTTCATCTTCACCCCACCCGTATTCACCAAGTGGCCTTCCTTAGCTTCTCAAAGGAAGATATCATGCCACACCAAAATGATGACCTGGACACAACCCTCTTCATCTTTGTCCACATTGATGACATACGGGTACGTCGTGTGATGATTGATGGGGGCACTAGCATTAACATCATTTCATCCCATGCATTCACTCAAATGCGCATACCTGATAATTACATGCATAAACATCCGGTCATGTTGTGTTCATTTAATGACGCTATCACCTCTACACTAGGTACCATCATCCTCCACATTCACGTGGGCCCCCACACTATTCCAGAATTGTTTTACGTTTTGGAAGGGGAATTCCAATATAACCTATTGCTTGGAAAACCCTAGATTCATGTAATGGGTTACGTTCCTTCCACTTTACATCATTGTGTGAAGTTTAAACATGAAGGACACACCTATACCATTCCAACTGACCCATCACCTTTAAAACATGCAACATGCTTTACCAACCCAATGATGTACTCATACCTATTGAAAGTTGTCTACCTCCACAATAGCTAGTTCTTCACCTACACCTCCACTTACCTGTAGTACACCACTTTGCTTCTACCCGACATACCTCCTCCATTCCTACTATTTCCATAACCTCCATGGCTGACCCATCAGCTTCCCAATCCATTAACTCCACCTCCACATCGACCTCGATGTGTCATCCATTCCAGCTACCTACATACCAACCATTGATCCCTTGGAAGGTGTTTTTCAACGCCTCACTCTGGGGGAGTACCACCTATATAGTGTCAACACATTCCTTACTCCACAAGAGTATGGAAGCCTTCACCAACACCCTCACTATGATCACCGCATAGGATAATTCCTCCTTTATGGTCCTCCTCATCTCCATACCAGTCTCACCTATGGGGACTTCAAACTACCACTTACACACCCAAACCACCATCACAAACTCATCCCTTTTCCACTAACTTCCAATCACTTACCAATCGTTGTTTCACCCACACCTTCCTACACCAATGTGCATGGAAGGGTTTTGGTTTTGGATTTTACGAGCAAGGCTGCCATACCATTATTCCATGTACCACCCACAAACATAATGATCGTAGTGGTATCAGATTTCCTAAACCACCTACCAAATAGGCCCACATTGAACTCATTAAGGACACTAACCCTTCTCCACCTTCTTCACCCACTCCACCTTCATCACCACCTTCACCAATGGAGTCGATGGATCCTAAATCTATCCCTCCTAAAAAAAATTTTTCATAAACACCATTTCCTTGGGGCATCTAACTTATCAACACGAGGGCGAGGCCCCTTCCACTCTTTCCTTCTTATATCCTGAAATGATCGATGATGATACACCTTTAATTAACGTCATTCAATGTTAGGATGATGAATCCATACTCACCTACCTTGGTGCAAAAGACTCATATATTCATCGGTTGTTACCTTCTGAGATGCAAACCATGTTGAATGAATTGACTATTGAGATCAACATTCATACTCAGGACGACCCACACATCTTAAAGATCGGAAAATATTTAGATGTTGCTAAATAGGAAGCCATCACTTCTTTTCTCAGAGATCATAACCATGATTTCACTTGGTCTTATGTAGACATGCCCGGTATTGACCCCACCATAGTGGTCCACAATATCATAACCGTTCCCGATGCCAAACCCATTAAAAAACTGAGAAAATGCACCTCACATTGCCCTTCTCGTCAAAGAGGAACTTCAGCGTCTTCTTTTTGTTTCCTTCATCTTACCCATTGATTATCCTCATTGTATTTCTAACATTGTCCCTATCACTAAGGTGACAGGGGGACTCCGTATTTGTATAGAATTCTGTGACCTCAACCTAGTATGTCCAAAAGACAACTTTCCTTTACGGTATTGACGGCATTGACCAGCTAGTTGACCTTACCGCTGGTCATGAGATGCTATCACTCATGGATGGCTTCTCGGGTTATAACCAAATCCTGTTTTCCCAAGAGGATCAACACAAAACCTCATTCATCACCCCTTAGGGGATCTTTCGCTATCGAGTCATGCCTTTTAGCCTTAAAAATGTTGGTGCAGTGGGCTATGAATTACATCTTCCATGACATCATGCATCGCATATTGGAAGATTACGTGGATGATATCTTGGTTAAATCTAAATGTCACTCGAGCACCTAACCATCCTCAAAACCATCTTTGACCATCTCGCTTCCGCTTTCACCCAAAGAAGTGCATCTTTGCAGTTCTCTCAGAAATCTCTTGGGATTTATTGTTTCCCTCCATGGTATAGAGGTTGACCCTACTCAATTCAAGGCCATTCTTGAAATGCCTCTATCCACTAACCTTAGAAAACTCGTATCCTGCAAGGTAAGTTTAATTCTATTCATCATTTCATTTCGCAGCTTATCTAATCGGTGTCAACCATTTCATCTTCTGCTAAAAAAGGATGTATCCTTTAAATGGGATGATGACTGTCACAAATATTTTGAGGCCTTAAAACAATACCTTCTCCAACCACTTGTACTCATTCCACCTAAAACGAACAACCTTTTACCTATACATATCTACTACCGATAACTCCTTAGGGGCCATGCTCACTCATCACGATGAACAACAGGGAGCAGGGAGTTTATTACATAAGCCATATTCTTTTGGACTATGAAACCTGATATAGCCACCCTAAAAAACTTTTCTTAGCCTTAGTTTTCATTGCCACCAAACTCCATCATTACCTACTCAACCACAAAACCTATGTTGGGACCAACACTGGCCCCTTACACTTCATGTATGCCAAACCTTATCAAAACCAGCGTGCCACATGATGGCTTATACTTTTAGCTGATCTTGACCTCAAATTCATTCATCAAAAGTCCATCAAGGGCCAAGCTATCATCAAACAATTGGCTGATGCACCTATTTCTGGGGATCAACCCTCTAATTTTTACTTTCCATATGAGTCGATTGCTACCCTTTCCCTGGACGAACCCCCTTACCAAATGACACTCTTCTTCGATGGTTCCAAGTGTCAGAATGGGGGTGGGGATGGTATTATCCTCTTTCCACTTGATGGTGACCCCATGCCTTTGTCTTTCAAATTAGATTTTGAATGTACCAACAATATTGCCAAATACAAAGCACTTGTACTAGGTGTTTGAGCCACCTATGCCCTAGATGTCAAATCAATCAACATCTTTGGTGATTCTCAATTGGTTGTAAACCAAGTTAATGGTATGTACCAATGTCGTAACGAGATACTTCAAAAGTATAAACATCATGTAGACATACTTTTGACCACCTTTGATTGTTACACCCTTCAAACCATCCCATGTTTAACCAACAAGTTTGCAGATACCATGGCCTACTTAGCTTCCCAAATACCTACTTCACCCGCCGATTCTACAATATTTTTCACCATACAACAACTCCAATCACCTTCTTATTTACCTCACGATGTTTACTCGATCGGAACCACTACCCCTAACCCGAGTGACCTTTGGTATAAACAATACTCCGACTACCTTTCTCTCTCCATCTTACACCCTGATCTCACCTGTAATGGACAATGCACCTTCCTTAAAAAGGTCTCTAATTACATCATTCTAGGGGGCCTCTTTTATAAGCATGGCTTTGATGGTATTCTCTTACGATGCCTCACAAGTTCTGAAATTCCTTATACCATTAAGGAAGTTCATGACGACATATGTGGAGGTCACTTTAGTGGCCTTGTTGTTGCTAAGTGTATTCTTCGCCTAGGCTATTACTGGCCGACCCTTAACCATGATTGTTGTGATTATGTCAAACATTGTGTAAAATTCCAACAACATTCCAATCTTCATCATACACCCAGTCATGCCTTACAGGTCACTTGAGACCTTTGGCCCTTCTCTCAATGGGGTTTGGATCTTATCAGAGAAATCAATCCCCATTCTTCCCAATGCCATCAATGGATCATCACTGCTACCAAATACTATAAAAATGGGTGGAAGCCATACCACTCATCTCCACAAAAGATGAGAAAATATGTGAGTTCATTAACCACCATATCATTTGTCACTTTGGTGTTCCTCATCACCTCATCACTGACATTGGAAAACAATTCAAAAAAAAAAAAACATTGCAAAAACATTGCAATGCCTTCGGCATTCAGCTTAGTTTCTCATCACTTTATTACCCACAAATAAACGGCCAAGCCAAATCCACTAAAAAAACCCTCAACAAAATTCTTATGAAAGTGGTTGACAATACTGGGAAGGATTGGCATACACACATTCCTTTTGCCCTATGGGCATACCACACTAGTATTTGCACTTCCACTGTAGCCACACCATTTTCTCTAGTCTACGGTATAGAGGTAGTCCTACCTCTCGAAGTCCAGATCCCCTCACTTCACATTTCTCTCCATGACATGCTCAATGATGATGACTTTCGTCAGGACCATTTAGCACAACTAGAGTTATTAGACAAATGTCATCTTAACGCTCTAGATCACCTTCAAGTTTACCAAAAATGTATCAAATGTGCCTATGACAAACATGTCCATGCACGAACCTTCCAATTCGATGACCTTGTCCTGAAAGAAAATCAACATGTAACTAAAGCAGAAAAAAAGTAAATGGGGCAAATTTTCTCCTAATTGGCTTGGACCATACATCGTGACTCATACCTATGGATCAGGTGCTTATCATTTATCCTCACTCGATGGTAAACCTGAACCTGAGCCCCTTAACACCTTGCATCTTCGACCATTCTATTGTTGACTTGTAGTCCTACCTCACTTTTGTCTCTTTCCATGCTCGTCCCTTGAGTGCTATTCACTCCATACACCTCATTAACGATTAAACAAGAATCATGTGAGTACCTATCACTTGTTATCTTCTCTTGAATATGTGTACCATAGCACTGCACATATCATGATTCTCATGGATACTTTTCACCTACCTTTAGATGAGATCCCATGGTCGTTACACCTTTCCTTTTGAATAAGAGTCTTATTCTCCACCTTGTTCTTGTCCATGACTTCAAAGACCTCACATGGGACCAGACTCCTTGAGTCAAAATTCTAATAAAAAGATGACTCCCTCAAAAGAACATCTTCCTCTCGACAACTGCTACTATAAATATAATGCTCCCTCGAAGGACAATTATGTAAATATCTTAAAAAAACAAAAAAATGAGAGCAACCTGAAGCTTCCCACATCGATCAGCTTCACAAAGACCTCAAGGAGTTTAATTTTCTTCATCCCATATAGACTTCCCTCATCAATCAATATATTTCAACTATAAGTTAAAACACTCAACCTTTTTGTCTGGACTTTCCCATTGTGATCTAGGTTTTCTTTCTCGAAATGCATGCCACCTATACCATATAAAAATTACCCACTTTTTACCCTACAAACATTCCCACTCTCATTTCCTACTGCCTCAAGGGATTTCTTGGAACTTAGACATTTGGTGATCATGTGACTACTTTTTACCCTAGGATAGTCCATCATGCAATGTCTGTAGGGTCTTATGTTCATCACCTCCACCAAGGAATGATCTAGTCGGTATGATCCTAACCAACTAGGTGGATTTATTGCCCCCTTTTCTTTTAACCATCTTTGTTTACATTTTGATTACCTTATACATGACTTGGTCCTCGATGCTTACTTTTGGGGTAGTCTTTTTCTTTCACCACAATTGCCCTCACCTACATCATTTTACCTATAATCTACCCACACCTAACCAACCTAAACCCACAACATTCCTAAAAACCTACCATCTCATTTTCATATCTCCTCATATTCTTCCCTTACTTATGGGAGAACTACATCGGATCGAGGTCCCTTTTTCATTGGGACTATGTAGGTGGCACTTCGAGGGCATGGGGCCCTTGGAGGTTAGCTTAGCCATCCTTTACCCTAAATAATTCATCTTCCATGTGCCTCACATTACATCACACCTAACTTCGTTTCCCTTTTACACCCAAAATCGCAATTAAACCACATCCATAACAATTTGTTTCATAGTTTCAACATTATCACAACATACATTTATTACGCCTACCATTTCTCTATCATCACTATGCATAGATTATACCACATCTCACATATGACCCATAGTATCATTCATTACATAAAATAATGAATCACAACTTCACTTACTTTCAACTCAACCATGCCTATAACTTGACTCAATCCATGCCTATAACCTAACTCAATCCATGCCTATAACCTGACTCAATCCATGCCTATAACCTGACTCAATCCATGCCTATAACCTAACTCAATCCATGCCTATAACCTGACTCAACCATGCCTATACCAACCTGACTCCATCATGCCTAACTCACCTAATTTCCATCCATATCAAAAATCAACAAATACCATGTATCTCATCAACACATCAACAAATCAAAAAATACCATGTATCTCATCATATAAATAAATCAATGTGTATCTCAAATATACATGGCTATCTCATCATGTCCATCATCTCAAAATCATCAAGCACGTAGGCTGATATACAATACAAAATGTCATCAGCACATAGGTCGGTCTCATATATATAATAAAATAATGAAATAATACAAAATCTCTTCGACACGCATGCCGGTATATGCTCAAAATATGAAAAATCACTAATATGTCCTCACTGTCAATGACACGTAGGCCAGTATGTGATCAAAACTATAAATATATCTTAGTATGTAGGCTAGTATATAATCACAAAATAACTATCATACATCCAAAAAAATAGGTGACCGCAAATCAGGCATCTCGGCGGATGTCCTCCATCTCTATATCACTTATACCCTCAGCCTCCTAGGTCTCTGTTGGCCCCTCACCTAGAGCTGGTCTTTGTACATTGGTATCCTCTTCCTGATCAGGCCTCAGAGCTCGTTGACCCCCTGTGCTCTCCAAAATGTGAGTGTGGGATCTCATCCTCTCACTAGATGCTTGTTGTGCCCTGTACTCGACATAGGATATGAAGTCTATCCCATCCACCATCAACTGGTCTTGATAGTACTTCACCTCACCTAGGGCATCTTGTAACCTAGATATAGGTATGGTCTATGGTGGTCCCATAGGTCTTTGACCCTATACCTATCTGCGGAACCCTGTCCCACTCCCGCACGTGAAGCTGGGACCCGGTCCCCGGTGCTCGTGATGATGGTGCTTGTGGTGGTACCCCCGCCATTGTGCCTATATATGGGCCTATAATACCCCAATCTATGCCTAAGATATGTCAAACTAGCCCTTTAAACCTGTCACTGAGCCTATGAGGCTACCACCTAACCATCTCCCTCCTCTCCATCTCCATCTCCTCCACCTGACCATATGGGCTGCTCGCAGATTGGCCACTTGTACACGTAGCTCTACTACCTCCACCTCCGAGCCCTCCCTTTGTGTCTATATTATACCCAATCTGGGTAATGAGCATAGTTACATGCCCCCGTAGGGTGTCTCTCTACACCTGTAATGATCCCTAGATCCGGCTGCCCAGCCTGGGTGGTATGGCTCATAACCGAGCCACCACCACCTGTCTCAGTACATGTCTATACACTCGGTGTCATCTATTCACCCGATCCCTCTCCAACCTCTGCCATCACTAAATACCTACTTGTAACCTCTCACCAATTGAATCCCTCATAATGATCTTATGGACCCACTGCTCACCAATCAATCACTCGTCAATCACACTGCCAACTCACTATTCCATTTTGTTTGGACACTTTTCTCTCTTTTTTGTCATTTTCTCACTTCAAACAATAACAAATGAATAACAAAAATGTGGATTTTTTATTTTTATAACAAACCCGACCTAACCAACGTCGATTACCCTTGACCAAGATCGGTCGCGTGCCCTACCTAACCATTGTCGGTTTCCCTCTACCGACGTCGGTTATCCATGACCGGCATTGGTCACCATCAACTACACATTGCCCTACATTTTAACCTTTACCCTACCCCTACCCCCTTTTTCCCCACCCAACCTTCACCCTGATCATTTACCCCACCCCACCTTTACCCTACCCATTTACCTCACCTTTCCTAACCAAATCATTTACTACCTCCCTTATTCCTCCTCTGGGGACTCGTTATTTTACCCCTACATTGGCCTTACACATGCCATGATCTAGATATTTTGTCCAGGACCATCACTCATCACATTTGACCTCATGTTTTCACTATACCTTACGGCAATGTTACCTATGTTGTTGACATCATGACCTTACCTAGCCTATTTCCATGACCATTTATCCTGACCCTACCTTTGTTGTACGAACATACCTAAATGTTCTAGCACCTAACCTACATTGTGTTTCCTAACCATATCCTATACCTTGGATACCGGAATCACTTCAAACTTGTTTAGATAAACCTATCAACCTTAGATGATGTAGAGTTTACCTGCTCTTCAACCCGGTAGCATGCTACAATTTATACATGTGCATGCATTTGACTATTACTACCTTTGACCCTGACCCATTACCTAGCTTACCAAGTAGACCTTGCTCCCTTTTTTTCCCTTGTTATCAACCTTTCTTTTCACCACATTTACCTTTTATCAAACCACTCACCGATTCTTCCTTCTGCCTCATCAGTTCTTGGTTTGAGGGGGATCACCTTTACCCACACATGGGGCAACCACATCTTATTTTTGTTAGCGTCACTTACTAATACAAGCTACGCAAAAAAAGGGGGAAAATGTAGACACTAAAATTAGGTCACACTCCCCTTTGATCCTTGACAAATAAGCACCCTTCAACACATTCACCTATCCATGGCCCCTTTCACCCCACTAATATTAATTTAATTAACTTAATTAAATTAATTCATTATCCTAACCATATTTATTGTTTAAATATCTTAATTTAAATAATATCCACATATACACTTCACCTAGACACCTCACCAAGCCAACTCACCCTAAAACCTATTCTTAGTAAGTTGTCATAACTAACTAAGATTTACCCAAACCCTAAAAATCAATGCCTACATTCCCTCTAACCACATTCCTACATGCTTACAAGAAGCTCCCAGTCTAATCCATGGGTTAGTGACATGAGATCCGAGGAAATCAAAAGGATCTCCCTAGTTTAGTAAACATAGGAAATCCTACCTTGACCGATGCCGGTTACCCCTAACCATCGTTGGTTAAGCCGGGCTGAATCATTGGTTACCCTTTTAACCCCAAAACAACCTTATTCTCAAGGTTGGAAAAATCTTGAAAAGATTGAAAAATTTGGTGAACATTAGCACATTCCATAGAGATATCTGCATCTTCTAAGAGTGAATTCTAGCGAGAACATGCATGCAAGGAAAGAGATCAAGCATCTTTTCTGAACACCCATACCAACAATGATCCGATCTAACCAAGCAAAGAGGAATGAACATGCAGCCCATGCAGAATCTTTCCTTCGATGCTGATCACCTGCATCCTTCAAAACCTCTCATCAACACCTCCACCCTCACTCATAGGCATCCAGGACCAGAATCTAAGTAGACGTTATACTTCTCTAGTTTATTCCATTTCATCATTATATTTTGTTACCTAGCCACCCATTGACCTCCCCAACACTCATCCCTCCATATACCCATTAAAACCTCACCAAATCTCTCCCAAATCACTCAATACCTCATCCCAACCAACCAAATTCCATTGTGTAATTGCAAAGGAGACCCAAAACCCATTATGTGGCATTCCTGAACTCCATAAGAACCGGCTCTGGTTACACCCAACCGCCGCTAGTCACCCTTAACCGATATCGGTCTCTATATTTTCCCATATAACCCATAATAGTGACCTATTCACCTAATCCCCTTTCACCCTCATTCACTTGAGATCTACCTAGACCTCTCGTCCAAACCTGCAGAGACCTAGAATCGATTATTTGACCTTCGGATCCTATTCTAACCTAGCATGTTAGATTAGATCTATTTCTTATTGTGTTTTAAGTGAGATACCTAAATCATTTCCAATTACAAGAGGATTTACTTTATTTACCGCATTAAATTGTTTAAAACAGTGGACTGATAGCCATCTAGGAAGTATCACACTTCCCAGATCTAGCATACACTAGGCAGTTCACTACATATGTTGTTTAACTTTTTCTGGTGGTCTTGCTTTGTATTGTAGGTAGTTCCTCCTAGCCAAAAGGAAGCTCTCACAATCAGTTGTGGATTCAGAATTCATATGCTTGCAACAACCCATCAACTAGCATTAAAACATGTATTCCTCCTATGCCTGTTACCCTATTTGTTTCTACAATACTTCAAAGAAATGATCTAGAATCAGGTGAAACAAGAACCATTGTTTTAAATTTATTATTGCATGGGGTCATGGGTGATCTAATTTTTTCGGGGTGAAAAATTGAGATAACAGTGGATCTCGTGGTTTTAGAGGTAGAGGTAACACGGGAGGTTTTGGATCGGTGGGCGGGGTCTACACTAACCCTAGAATATTTACATGGAGATGTCTCTCGGTATTCTAGAATATAGGAGCATAGAGGATGTCATTGATTACGTACACATGTGTGAGATACTATGGCATAAAAAAGGGATCATGGCTTCTGAGCGCAAGGCAAGTCAATTTATAACTACATTATAGGGACACACACATAATAGGTACAGGAAGTTTCACCCTGATCAAACTTACGTAGATTATGTAGCATTAAAAGATGCTTTCATGAAGGATTTCTATATCCCGAATTCAAGCGAGAAGAGTATAAGTGTGCTAAAGGATATTAAGTAGGGCACTACTGAGAGTGTCTGGGAGCATGATTCCCATTTCAAAACACTTTTTAAAACTTTCTTATGATATTCATACAAGCCAACATGCACAATGGTTTGTTGGAGGTCTAATGACACCTTTTAGAAGGGCGTTGTCACATAAGACATACACTAATCCACATGAAGCACTTGAAGCATATTTATGTGTTGAGGTTATTAGAAGTATAAACACTAGAGTAAGACCATTCTGGAAGCAAAAATTGTATCTATGGTAAGGCATTTGGATAAATTATCATAAATTTAGCACATGAGACATGCACTAGGATTTGGTGTAAAAATTGTGAAGTGGAAGGGCACACCAAGGATAGTTGTCCCGTAGAGATCAAAGTGTGTTCATTATTGCTAGACTGTGAGATATGTCATTTGAACCATGATTCCAGCCACTGCCCATTATTACAACATGTGATAAGGAAGAATGTATCTTGCTATTCTAATATTTTCTGGTCCACGACTCATGATACAATATCTGCGCAGTTGATTCGTCATATCCATGATGCTATAGATATTGGTGTGAAACAAACAGAGTATCGAGATAATTCTAAAGGTAAAGGTGAGCAAAAGGATCGAATCAAATCAAGTGCACTATGATTGGAATGAGGAGTGCTATGAAGGAGGGCGTTTGAGAGGTCAAGGATACCGTAGTGGATTTTGAGGTTGAGGCTGGTGTGGTGGACAAGGTGAATTCCTCATGGGACATGCTTTACATGCGGATCACCTAACCACTACGCAAATGTCCTCGAATATTACATGTTATTTATGTAGCAAGAATCATAGCTATGAGGAATCCTAGACTTATATGAGCATCTTAGCATGCATCATAAATAGGAGAAAAAAGGTGTTGGGATGGTTAGGATACAACGCGCTATGGAAAATCAATGGATGTCAAATTTGGCACTTTGAAATCTGAGGTATTACTTGTGAATATTACTACACATGTTGAAGCTGCATGCGCTAGAGAAGTGTTACAATAGAATCCTACCATCACTAAGGAGGACGTTTTACATGCAAGGTATCTAGATCCTATGCACCAGAAGGAGGTTTATCAGGAGACCATGGAGGTACTCAGAAACCTTCAAGGGGAAATATAGTAGTATTTTAAAGAGCAATCACGGAAGATGGAATAGAAGAAGGCAATAGAGATGGTCCAGTTGGATATTGATGACTTAAAGGAGGTATGCAAAATGTTGTGCTAGGAGAATATCATTCCATTACTAGGGAGTTGGCTAAAGGGAAACACTCCATGCATGAATATTGAGAATGAATGTCGACACGAATGCAAATATTCCCCCTCATAGCTAGATTACAACAAGGAGATCACTCTAAATTTTTTTGTGGATGGATGGCTCTTGAGTAATATATTGATTGACACATGTGCAGAGGTAAATGTGCTTACTTTAGATGCATGGGTATAGATGGGGAGACATCCATTATAGCCATATTCTAATGTATTGTTTATGGCTAATCAATCTAAGGCCACTCCTGTAGGAGTTTTTAAAGATGCATCCATTAGTATACAAGGGGCCATGTTCACTTTGGGGATTTTGAGGTTTTAGCGATAGTAAAAGCATACAGTTTCCCATCTTTACTTAGGTGCCCCTCGGTGTTATGCAAATAATTTTGATCTATAGTTCAACAAGGGATATATCAGTTTTGAGAACAAGGAGGAAAGAGTTATTATCCCTTTAACAGATGGGAAATATGTGCCTTATGTTGAGCCTTTGAGTGAGGAAGATCTTAACAAGATTTATGGTGCACCATTCGAGACCTTGAAATTTTTTTGAGCCATCTAAGGAAGGAATCCTTTAGTGGGAAGATGCATAGTCTATTAGTGATACTACAAGTATTGCTTGTGATAATTGGGCCCATGGTACTTATGATATGGTTGGGTGTGAAGTAAAGAGCGCATTTGCATGGAGAAGAAAACCTCGTTGTATTAGGAGGATAGGTAACAACTTTGTACCTTAGTACACTAGAGAAGGAGACCCTATGGTATTCCGTGCGCTATGGACAAGTAGTGGACAAACCAAGTTGAGATAAGAGATATATTAGCATATACCTGCATAGGACAACAATCTACATTGCACGGAATGGAATGAAGTCGGGATTGTTCTAACAACTCGGTTTTCAGAGCAAATACCTACTCAAATCTGCACATATCATGGTAATCAACCTATTTAGCACCACGTTCAGTAGTGTGAGAGGCTTTGGATAGAGGGGTAGGAAGATTTACCAACTTTACTATGGGTGCACAAACTTTACTCAATTTTACAAGGTTGTGCATGCATTTGGTATGTATATGTGGAGCTACATAGAGAGAATGGAAATTGGTAGGATTTGATTGCAGGAATGGTCCATACTTTTGATTGCTTCTCTACTAAACCTCTAGTGTAAGAGGTATTAAGGGTTATAAAGTGTTTAACTATGGGAGACAGTGAAAAGGTGGAATAACTCATTCAGATTTTTTTATGAGAATGAATTAGGAGTTTCTTTGATGAAGAAGTAGAGACAGATGCCACGCTCTTTAAGCATTCTTTCTTTGAGAAAGAAAAAGGAAATATGGTCTACATAGTGGATGATGAAGAAGTAGAAAATCTAGATATAGATCATTAATAGGGTACATGTGAGGTTTTAGATAGTGTGGATAACACGTGCACACCTATCATGAACGTATGAAGAAAAATAAAGTGAATATTGGTATGGATGTTGAACCTAAAGAGGTAATCATTGGAGATTATTGGTTTGATTCGAAGTGGAAAAGATAATTCAATTTCTCCGTGATTTTAGGACTTATTACCTAGGGGCTACCATGAATTAAATGGATTTCATGATTCATTAGGAAATATGAATATCAAGCTTAAGGAAGGTGTGCGCCAAATTAGGAAGAGACCCTACAGGATGAACCCTAACCTGTGTGTAAAAGTTAAGGAAGAAATTGACAAGATGTTGAAATTTGGCATCATTAAGCCCCTAGAAAAATTAGAATGAGTTAGCCCCATGGTCATCAGCATAAACAAAGATGGATAGATTAGGATTTGTGTGGATTATAGGGAACTGAATGCTGCATGTGTGATTGATCCTTTTCCAACACCTTTCACAGAGGAGATATTAGAAGGCATTACAGGGCATGAAATCTATTCTTTTACAGATGGATTCTCTAGGTATCATCAGGTTAGGATTGCACAGGAGGGTCAAGAGAAAGTCAAGAGAAAACAAATTTCACCACTAAATGGGGAATTTTTCATATACTATAATGCCATTTGGTTTGAAAAACGCACCTGCTATATTTTCACGCATAGTTTTTCAAGCATTCTAGGATTTTATTCACAACTTCTTACAGGTTTACTTAGATGATTAGATGGTGTATGGACTTGTTAAGGATCATTGTGACAATTTGTGCTTAATTTTTGAAAGATGTAGACAGTTAAGCATGTATTTGAACATCAAGAAGTGCATGTTTTCTACACCTTTTGGCATTTTTTTAGGGCACATCATCTATAAGGAAGGTTTGATAGTGAATCCAGCTAAGGTTGCAGTTATTGTAGGCCTGGAAGAGCCTACTAGTTAGAGTGAGGTGCATGATTCTTTGGTCGCATTGTGGTATTATAGAAAATTTATCAAAGAATATGCTAATCTTTCCATACCATTGCAAGAGTTACTAAAGGGAAATTGGACATTCTATTGGGGAGAACCATAACACCGCACATTTGAGACATTGAAGGAGAGACTTACTACAACACCTATTCTTCATTTTCCTCATGTAACCAACCGTATCATGTACATGTGGACGCCTCGCACGAGCATTGGTGCGGTGTTAGCTCAGCTTAGAGAAGGTATTATAGATCATCATATCTATTTTTCTAGTAGACAGTTGACTCTTGCAAAGAAGAATTACACAACTATTGAGTGTGAAGCCTTGTCAATGATATGTGCACCGCATAAATTAAGAAAATACCTTCTAGCAACACCATCTATATTTTTAATTGATCACATGTCATTGAAATACTTGGTAAAAAATCTCGTATTATAGGAGTGCATATGTCGATGGGTGCTCTTATTCCAAAAATTTGATTTCACAGTTGTGGTGAAACTGGGTAAAAGTAATTATGGACCAAACCATTTATCAAGGATTAAGCTAGGAGAGGACATGTAGACAATTGAAGATATAGTGTCGGATACACTGAGTTATATAGGTTACAACATATGCCTTCATAATTTGAGGATATTGCTATCTTTTTACATACAGTGTATGGCATCTGAAGGAATGAAATCCTTAGAGAGGAAACAACTTGTAATTCACATGACACCTTTTATGTTGATTGGTGGTGACCTATACAAGTTAGTTTGAGATGAAGTATTGTGCCTGTGTGTACTAGAGCATGAGCACACATATATCATGGAAGAGGCTCATCACCGGTATTGTGGGTGGGCACTATGTAGGTGACACCACTACATGTAAGATTCTACTCAATGGATTATGGTGGGAAATAATTTATAAATATTGTAAAGCATATTGTAAGGTGTGTGATCACTATCGGTGCCTTGGTAAACGTGGGAAAATAGATGAAATGCATTTGAGGCATTTTCCTAGTGCAGAGCCATTTGAGAAATGGGCTATAGACTTTGTGGGTCCTATTTGGCCAGCTGCACGTAAAACTAGATCGTGCTACATCATCACTTGCATAGATTATCTTACAAGGTGGGTAGAAGCAACACCTACCAGGATTGTACAATAGCTACAACAATCAGGATCTAATGGGAAAATATTCTTACTAGGTATGGACTCTGCTAAACTTGACAAGTGATAGGGGTACACACTTTTCGAATGAGACAATCAGAATACTATTGGATGAATTAATGATTACACACCATAAGACTACACATTATCATCCTTAGGAAAATAGGACTACTTGAGGCATTCAACAAGATTTTGAGCTAGACCTTGACAAAAATTTGTGATGTTGGACGGAAAGAGTGAGATGATAAATTTTCTTCCATTCTTTGGTCATATGGAACAACATATAAGAGGTTGAACAAGGACACACCATTTTAGTTAGTGTTTGGCATGAATTCATTCTTCTAATGGAATTCATGTTACCTTCTTTACGTATTACGTGCATTGGAGGTCTAGCGATGAGCAAGCATTAGAAGAAAGAATTGATAAATTGATATAGTTGGATGAGAGGTGTGCCATATCATGTTGGAGTTAGAAGAAAGAAAAGGCTAGGAAGAAGGCATGGCATGACAGGCACATCAGGGACAAAATGCTTGAGATGGGACAAATGGTGCTTCTTTATGACTCTAATTTTCTGCACCATCCAAGAAATCTTAAAGTGCATTGGTTGGGCCCATATGTTATCACTCATATACTTGAAACATGTTCTTTCTAGTTAGAAATGCTTGATGGAATACGGTTACTCGGTTACTTAAACGGGAGTAGGTGAAGCCCTACTATAAATAAGTCTTCTTGGAGTTTGTAGTAAGGAAGTGTTGTCATTTAGAATAGCTTTTCATTTTTGTATTTCCTTCTTTGTCGCTATGTTTTGTGTAATAAGCATGTTTGGTTTGGAAGATAATTACCATTTGAAGTATTTTTATGCATAGAGGACTGCACATACCATTAGTGTGGGGTGGTTATTTATAACTGGGTATACGTAAGAATAAAACTTTTACATGCTTAACTAAGTGTGGAAAGGAGCTATTAGAAAGAATATTGCTCTAAAAATATGACCATAGATGAATATAAATGAGGGAACATTAAAACACAAGGTAAGCAAGTGGGCTGTGGAGACTACCGAGAGGAAGGCGCGGTGGTAAGGTAATTAGGTACATGGAAGTGCACTAAAGAGAATTATGTAGCTAGAAGGTAGGAAGGTGCATTAGAATTTTATAGATGGGGCACAAAGATGTACCATGTGGAGATTGTGAAAATGGTTAATTAATGAGAGGATTGTTGGTAGGTGAAAGAGAAATAAATGCACTAAATTTTTGAAAATCTATATAAGGACGTGATACGGGTTCATTTTTACCTTTGTGATCACAAGTAATTGAGTGAGCTAAGTGTGATCAAGATGAGAAAATCATGTTGAGGTGTGGAGCATTGTGAAACTAGACATGGAGAGTAGAATATGTGCGAGAAGAGGCTTGCATACCATTAGTGAAGGGTTTGAGAGAAGTTGAAGAATTGAGGAGCTATGGCACATGGTTTCAAGTTAGGGCACATATATTTGAACTAGGGTTTGAGTGTGATCATTACAAAGAAAAAATCAGTGGCACTAAAGAAAGCACCTGCAGTAGGCATGAAAGGAAATAAGAAGGTATAAGATGAAGTTGAAATTACTCTTGAGAATAATTTTTTAGATATGTAGTACTGGAAGGAGTAATAGTCAGACAAGAGTGACATTCCCACATCCACATATGTAAAATAAGTGACTAAAACCACCGTACCTCTGACAACAAGGGAGAATTTGATGTGTTGTTGAATAATAAGACCAACAAGTGCACAGTGGAGGATATGCCAATGTATGATGACTCTAGGGAAAAATTATGAGAAGGGTAGGATTTTATCAATTTTTGTATGAGCTCCAGTATTTTGGAAAATATGATCCCTTATACCAATGTTTAGTGAGCCAAGTCCATGAGGAATTATTTTATTTCACTAGCCGAAGGGTTAGGATCATAATGACTCTAGTATCAACACTAACAGGATTGAAGGACATAGGGGTAGACCTTGTTAGTGATCTCGATTGATAAATCAATGATCATATAAGGACAGATTGATTATCGAGGCTGAAAGAGAAATAAATGCACTAAATTTTTGAAAATATATATAAGGACGTGATGTCGGTTCATTTTTACCTTTGCGATCACAATTATTTGAGCGAGCTAAGTGTGATCGAGCCAAGAAAATTGTGTTGAGGTGTAGAGTGTTGTGAAACTAGATGTGGAGAGCAGACTATTGCATGGAAGAGGCTTGTGTCCCCATTGGTGAAGGGTTTGAGTAAAGTAGAAGCATTGAGAAGGAGCTAAGGCATGTGGTTTCAAGCTAGGAGCATAGATTCGAGCTATGGTTTTAGTGTGCTCATTATAGAAGAAAAAATGTGGGATTTTTATGATGGCACCAAAGAAAGCACCTACAACAGGAATGAAAGAAAAGAAGAAGGTAGAAGATGAAGTTGAAATTTCTCCCGAGAATATTTTTTTAGAGATGCAATACCGGAAGGAGTAATATTCGGACAAGAGTCATATTCCCACATCCAAATATGTAAAATAAGTGACTACAACCATCGTACCTCTCGATAATAAGGGAGAATTGGATGCGTTGTTCAATAAGAAGACCAACTAGTGCACAAAAGTGGAGGATATGTCAGTGTATGATGATGCTAGGGGAAAATTACTGAAGTAGGTAGGAGTTTATCAATTGTATTAGCTCATGTATTTTTGGAAAATATGAGCCCTTATACCAATGGTTAGTGATTCTATTCCATGAGGACTTATTTTATTTCACTGGAAGAAGGGTTAGGATCACAAAAACTCTTATTTCAACACTAACAAGATTCAAGGGCACGGGGTAGACCCTCTTATTGATCATTGATAAAACAATGATCATAGAAATAAGAAAGGATTTGGGATATACCAAGGGTCTGCATGGAATGGAAATTGATAAAATAAAGAAGTTTCATGTGGTGCAGGTAGCCACGCATCTACTAACCAAGTTGAATGACCAAGAGAGATGGTCACAAGTAAATACCATGTGGCTTCACATTGCAAAGAAAATGTCTCAGGGAGTAGTATACAACCTAGAAAGCTATATTGTAGACACCATTGTTGAGGAAGCACACACAGGAGAGAAGATAAGTTTTGGCGCTATCCTCCTTTCCCTTGATTTTTTAGAAATTGGAGTGACCGATGGGCCAAAGAACAAGATTTGGGAGTACCCCTTGGAACAGAAGTCCCTCGCGGAAAGGTTTGAGAAATATTTATGTGAAGGATCAATGAGTGGGACATTTAATAAGAGGGAGATGTGGTTTGACCTAATTTGTGTGGAATTTGAGGAGTAGTACATTCCATCTTGAGGGGCTACCTTCGGTGGTGGGTAAAGCATGGGTTTGTAGTGTAGTAAAATTTCTGCATCATCACAGTTTTCTATGAGGGATGGAACATCAATATTATGGTGAAAAATTCCCTATGCCTTCATAGCGTGCTACATAAACTTTAACACAAACAAGGGAGATGTGGCTACCACACTATGAGGAAGACATATGTGTATCTAGGTAGGATTACCTACATTGAGAGGTTCGTCTCAAATGTAATAAGTTTGAAGCCATTTATATTGGATATTGGGGATGATGGATCCATGTTCGTATACCTTCACTTAAACCTAAGATTGAGAATAACAAGTATGTGGAGAATGAGTTCATGCTCCCTGGACTACCTAAAGTAAAACATATAGTGTGGAGAATATGCCAGCTCGAAGCCTACAATGACTATAGGTGATGCAACCTAGAATTCAGTGATACAAATCCAATAAGACCCTAGATGTCTTTGGAACATCACTCGGACTAGAATGAGAACTCACCGAAGCATGTAAAGGTACAGGTCCCTCTTTAGGGTTTTTGTTGCAAGATGTTAGGATAATGAAGACTTAACATATATAGTTCCATTACTAACACACCATTCTACTGAGCATACCATATATGTATCTAAGGGATAACAAAATTAAGTATTAACAATGATGAGATCAAAAATATACTATATTTTGATACACACATAACTAACACTTGGATTCAGCTAATATCCTCCATTATATTAAATTCAATAAGTATACAAAAGCTTCATTACAATAACAGTAGTATGCACGTAACATTTAGCAACATAATCTCACTATGTATGCATATATTTGTATATGTCAATCTCTCTATTACACAATTTACTACATACTTATAAGGGTGGGGACTTTCCCTTCACCACTTATCAGTTCCCAAAATAGGTCACATGCTATTATTAGCCACACACCATTACAAAAATAGCCACACATGCAAGTGCGCTAACAATAGACTACTGGTAGTTAACTGACAATAGTAGATCTATTTCGCCTTGTGTGTCCATGAAAAGTGCTTTGTATCTGGTCCTCCAAGAATATCCAATGTGTGGCATGCACGTCTCTACCTCATTTGTGTGCTTTGCATGCCATCTCTAAAAATAGACCTTCATGAGTGAAAATGGCTAAGTCCTGAAAGTTGAACTGCCCCACACGCGTGTTCTCCCTATCTGTTCATGCCTTTGAATATGATCTACTTTCTCATAGAATTCTTGTGTGCTTTTTGTCAAGTGTTCTCTAATCAAAATTACCCCACACTAATTTCATTGTCACCCCAACAATGGTCATCTTCATAAAAATCAAAGAATAGAAGAATTGAAATTTTTGATAAATGAAAGAATATTTTTAATATGCGTAAGTCTCTTCTTCTACAACTTGAACAATTATTTCAGGATATTCCTATTTTATTTTGGCCTCCAAATTTTCCACTCATCTAGTGCTTCCTCTTCTTTTTTGGAATGTCCGATGTAATGGCCTCCAGTTCATCTTTCGCAATCTCTCCTTTCTCATTCTGCAAGACCAACACAATGTTGGACATTGCAGTCATCCTTCCCTTTAGTAAATCCATCTTCTACATAATGAGCTTCCCAAGCTCTTCCAGCCGATTCTTGTGTGGTTCTTGGGATGTTGCCAGGGCCTCATGCTTCTATTTAACCATTGATAATCTTTTTGTGCATCCCAATGTTTCATCCTTCATCACTTTCTAGACCTCATTGTTCTCCTCCATGGTTTTTATGTTGATGAGTACCTCTAGAGTTGTGTAGATGTTCAAGGCTTGGTCTACCTTATTTAGTTATTCTTATCGCACTTGTAGTAGTCCTTCATATGATGCAATCTTTCACATCACTGAAGCCTTTTCTCACTCTACATCTTTCCCTGGATCCTTTGGCACTGGCATGCATAAAGGTTCATCTTCAAGTACTAGGTCCACCAATTTTCCTACATAGTGTATCGCCGAAGTAAACATCTTTGGTACCTTTTGTCTCTAAGTGTGGCCTAGATATTATGAAATTATCACCAATTTTCTCTACGATGCTAATAAATATATAGTTTTTCTTCTGTGCTAAGTATCTTTCCTATCTTAGGCATGTTATTTCCTCATCCTTAGTTTTAATCTCTTCCCTTACCACCCTAATTGTGGCAGCTTTGTCCATATTCCACCTTGCCACCTCTGTTTAGACTTTCACCAATGCATTGCTCACTGTTAATCTAACATGACAATAGGCTTTACTATCATGTGTCTAGCCTGAGGTTTCTTTTTCAACCTCCTTGATATGCATGACTCCTCACACACATCAAAATCCGGTTCATCCATGTCTGTGTTCATTGACCATGATAACTACTTTCTTGTGTGCACTCTAGCCATATCTTCATCCATTAATTCCCAGCCATATAATTCCTTTTGTGTTAGTGTGCTCTGGAAATGGGTGTAGATAATTTTACCTATGTCCTCCATATAACCCATGGCTAGTGGAATGTGCTCTCCACTTGTTCTTCTTGACCTAGGCTGCTTAGGAACTTGAGCTTCGATTTAGGACTTGTGTCTCCATGTCCTGAGCAATATCTATTGTTGTCTCATTTGTTCCCTTTTCCTCCTCTTCTCCTTCCTTCATTTCTTCATCTTTTTATTCTTCTATGTTCTCTGGAGGTGTAGGAGAATTAGGCACACTTTCCTTTGACTCTTCCACCTCCTCATTCAATTTTAGTTTCCTTCTCCTTTTCATGGTTGTCTCCTTCTGTGGAGAGAGTCTAGGTGATTTGTGCACTATTTATAGAGTAGCACCTTGGGTCCTTGTTCTCCTAAACACTCTCTTAAATTTGTGCTCTCCTTAGACTGCATCCAATTCCTCATCATCCCCCTCTTATGGCTGAGGTGGTGTAGTTTCACACTTAGCTTCATCCTTATTAATAGGATGTCTTTTACCTCTATGTTCCAAACCACCACTATCTTCTCACTCATCCTCCTCATCCTCTACCTCAATGTCTCTATGGACTCAAGCACTAGAATGTTCTCCATGGTATGCTTACCCCTCAGTGGTTTTGGAAGTGCAAACTCATCTTCCACATACTTGTTATTCTTCAACTTGGGCTTCAATTGAAGTTACACTAGTGCTACTCCAACATCTCCCATAGCCAAACTTATTGGTTTAATGCTCAATACATCTGAAATGAGCCTTTCAATATATGCACCTCATCCTAGATACACATATTTCTTCCTTAGTGTGTGGTAGTCACAATCTACCTTGTCCACATTGAACGTTAGGCATCACACATCTGAGAACCTATGTACTAACGCCTAGAAGTACCTTGTTGTGAAGGCATATGGTAACTTACACCAAGGAATTCATGCTCTATCTCTCATGGTGAACTACGTTATGTAATTGGTATACAATGAACTGAATTTCCTTTCCAACCACTAAAGGAAATTCCTTGGGGATGTGCCATTCTTCTTCAAAGGTTGCATAGAGCCTATCATACCATTTCTTAGCCCTTTTCTTGACCTTTTCTATCATGGATCCTTCACACAAGTACTTTTTGAAGCATTCTACAAGTGACTTGTGCTCCATGGGATACTCCCATATCTTCTCTTTTGGTCCATTAGGTACTCGATCTCTATGAACACCAACGATAACAGAACAATTCCAAATCTAATATTTCCTCTTGTGCATGCTTCCTCAACAATAGTTTCTACAATGTAATGTGAAATGTTGTAGACCACCCCCTCAAACATATTTTTAGCAATGTGTAGCCACATGGTGTTCACTTGTGACCACCTTTCTGGTCATTGAGCTTTGTAACAAGATGTGCGGCTGCTTGTACAACTAGATACTTCTTTAGTTTATCTATGTCCATGCCGCACGGACCCTTTGTGTACCCCAACTCCTTTCTAGTCTCCAATATTGTGGCCTTGTCTATTAAATCATCTTTAAAATCTTCTCCTATACCTTTTAATCATTTTACCATGGAGATTAGCTCGGATGAGATTCTGGCTCTGCATCCTACAAAGTAGAAAAATATTTGTGCACTCTACTCATAAGCCACTAGTACAAGGGATTATATTTCTCAAAGTAAGGGAGCTCATATAGTTGGTAAACTTCAATCTTCTTCAAGATATTTTTTCCAACATCATCATACACCAGCATGTCTTTCACCGTGCATTTATTTGTCTTTGTGTTTAGCAAGGGATCAAGCTCCTTCTTATTCTCTGTGGTACGGTGGTTGTACTCACTCACCTTTCTTCTCCTTATGTGAGAATCCCACTCCTGGCCTATGATAACCCCCTCTGGATATTGTATTTCAAAAAAATTGCTTTCAGGAGCCATCTCCTCTTCTTCTACGACCACCTTCTTCTTTCCCTTCACTCCTGCTGCAATTGCTTTCTTGGGTGCCATTTCTACCTTGCAATCCTTTGTAGATACTCACCTCTTGAATTATGTAATGTGCGAATCAAAACCCTAGCTCAATTCAGCGTGCCCTAGGTGAAATCATGTTCCCTAGCTCCTCTTTTCACCTTGCTTCACTCAAACCCTTCACCACCGGGGATGTAATCTCTTTCTACGCATAGATCTCTTCATCACGACTAGTTACACACCTTTCACACCTCAATTCAATCACTCGACTCTTTGCACTTATCTCTTTTTCAAATACTCTTAATCACAATGGTAAAAATGAACTCACATCCCATCCTTATATATATTTTCAAATTTTTGATGCATTTATTGCTCCTTCACCTACCAAATATCCTCTCATTGATTGACCAACTTTTTTCTTTCCACATGGTACATCTTCGCACCCCAGCTATAACCTTCTAGCACGCCTTCCTACCCTCTAATTCAGACTTATTTTGGTGCACTTCCTTTTGCCTAAGTACCTTGTCACTACACCTTCCACTTTGGTAGTTGTTATGGCATCTCTCGAGCTCATGTTATATTGTCCCTTCATTCATCTCCATCTTTGGTCATGTTTTATAAGCAACCCCTTGGCTTGAAAAGCACCCGTAGTAGATTTTTCCTTTCACCTTTCAATTCCCACAATCTTGTACGGATACCAACAATCCATCCCACACTAAAAGTATGTGCAGTCCTCTATGCATAAACATGTTTCATATAGTAATTAGCTTCATGCACACAAGCACGCTTATTACAAAACATACCAACTAAATTGACAAACATAAGCAACAAAGAAGAAAAACACATTAAGGAAATATAGAATTGAAAACCTAATCTAAATGGAAATACTACCTTATTAAAAATACCAAGAAGACTTATTTAAAGTAGGGCTTTAGCCTACTCCCGTTGAAGTAGCCGGGTATCCGTGCTCCATCAAGGGCTTCTAACCGGAAAGCACCTATTTCAAGGATGTAAGCGATAACATATGGCCCCAACCAATGTACCTTGAGATTACCTGGATGGCACAAAAATTTAAAATCATAAGATTTTTATTCCATCTGTCTTATCTCAAGCTTTTTATCCCGATGTTTCTATCATACCATGCTTTCTACCTATCCTTTTCTTGCTTCTGACTCCAATGTGATATGGCTTATCTTTCATCCAACTTAATAATCTTTTCAATCCATTCTTCTAAATCTTTCTCATCAGCTATACCTCCAATGCATGCAATACACAAAGAAGGAAACATAAATTTCATAGGAAGAATCGCTTCGCGCCAAACACTAACTGAAATGGTGTGGCTTTATTCAATCTTTTATAAGTTGTTTGATATGCCCAAAGTACCGCAGATACCTTATCATCCCAATCCTTTCTTCCAAAATCATATATTTTTGTCAATGTCTAGCTCAAAATTTTGTTGAAAGCCTCAATAGCAGTTCTATTTTCCTAACGATGATAAGGTGTAGTCTTATGGTGTGTAATCATGAATTCATCCAATAAAATTTTGATTGTCTCATTAAGAAAATGTGTGCCCCTATCACTGGTCAAACTCAAAGGACATCCATACCTTGTAATAATATTTTCCCATAGAAATCAGGTTGTTGTAGCTATTATACATTCCTTTATAATTGTTTCTTCTCCCCACCTTGTCAGATAGTCTATGCAAGTTATGACGTAGTGTGATCTAGTTTTACATGCAGCTGGTGAAATAGGACCCACAAAATCTATAGCCCATTTCTCAAATGGTTCTGCACTAGTAATAGGTCTCAGAGGCATTTCATCTCATTGACCTGGTTTTCCAAGATGTTGACAATGATCACAATCCTTGCAATAATCCTTACAATCTTTATATAGGGTCTCCCACCATAATCCAATGAGTAGAATCTTGAGCAGTGTTGTCACCTGCATAGTGGCCATCTATAATACCACCATTAGATTCCTCCATAATATATGTGTGCTGATGCTCTAGTACACAACAATGAAATACTTCATGCCATCCTACTTTGTATAGGTCACTGCTAATTAACATATAGGGTGTCACGCATATAGCAAGTTATTTCTTTTCTAAGGATTTCATTCCTTTTGGTGTCATGCCTATTCATAGAAAGACAAAATGTCCTATAATTCGATGGCACTCATTCTAACCTATATAAATTCACATCTGGCATGGTATCTTAAATTTTCTTGTGCTTCTTGTCCTAATCAGTATTATGGATAAATGGTCTGGTCCCAAATTACTTTTTCCTAGTTTTACCACAACTATGAAATCAAATTCTTGAAATAAGAGTATCCATTTGCATATGCACCCTTATAAAATGGGCTTGTTTACCAAATAATTCAATTCCATGTGATCTTTATAAAAGACAAATGGTGTAGCCGTATATGTCTATGCTGAATTTATGTAGCGTATAGATCATTGAAAAATCTCCGCACTTTGGATTTGTGTAATTATGTTTACATGAAGTCATCTTTCTACTAACAAAATAGATAGGATGATCTATACTACCTTCTCTAAGCTGAGCCAATACTACACAAATGGCCATGCCGAGAGGTGTCCACATGTACATGAAATAGTTGGTCCCATGAAGGAAAATGTAAAATAGGCACGGTAGTAAGTTTCTCCTTTAATGTCTCGAATGCATGTTTCTCGTTGTTCTCCCTACTAGAATGTACCTTTCCCTTTCAGTAACTCTTCTAATGGTGCAAAAATTTTGCATAACCTTTGGTAAACTTTTCTATAGTATCTTGTATGACCTTAAAATCTACGCACCTCACTTTGGATGGTAGGCTCCCTTAGGCCTATAATGACTATAAACTTTGATGGATCAACCAATAAAACCTCCTTACAGATTATGTGTCCTAAAAGTATCCTAAATGGTGTAGAAAGTATGCACTTCTTGATGTTTAAAGAGACACTCAACTATCTACACCGTTCAAATATTAAGTTTAGATTATCACATTGATCCTTAACTAATCCATACATAGTCCAATCATATAAATATACTGTAAGAAGTTGTGAATAAATTCCTTGAATGCTTGGAAAACTATGCATGAAAATATCACGAGTGCACAATTTTAAACCAAAAGGCATCATAGTATAGGAGAAAATATCCCACTCAATAGTAAACGTAGTCTTTTCTTTATCCTCCTAGGAAATCCAAACCTGATGATACCCGGAGAACCCATCTGTAAATGAATAGATTTTGCACCCTACAACTCCTAATATCTCCTCAGTGAATGGTTTAGGAAATGGAACAATTACACATGTAGCATTCAGCTCCCTGTAGTCCACACATATCCTAATCCATCCATCCTTCTTGATACTGATCACCATTGGAATAACCCATTCCGAATCATCAAAGGGTTTGATAATCCCAAAATTCATCATGTTATCAATCTATTCTTTGACCTTTTCACATAAATTGGGGTTCATTTTGTAGGGTATCTTTCTAACTGGGTGCGCACCCTCTTTAAGCTTTATATTCATCTCCCCTAACGATTCATGCACGCCTTTAAATTCATGGTACCCCTAGGAAACAAGTCCTGGAAATCCCTTAGTAATTCTATGATTTTGGCCACTTTGAGTTTAACCAATAGTCCCAATTATGGCTTCCTTAGGCTCATCATTTATTCCAATATTTACCCATTTTGTATTCATTGATTCATGATAGGCGTGTGTGGTCTTATCCACACTATCTAACCTCACGCCTCCCTGTTGAATGGTTTACATCTAGATTATCTACTTCTTCTTCATCCACTAAGTAGACCATTTTTCCTTTCTCTTTCTCAAGGAAAGCACGTTGAAGCAATGTTGCATCGGCCTCGGTTCATCATCAAGATGCTCTCCGAGTCTTATTTATCTAATAACCTTGAAGGAGTTCTCATCCTTGGCACTATCCCCATAGTTAAGTGCTTGATAAATTTCAATGCTTCTTCTACCGGAGGCCTTGTAGAGAAGAATTCAAATGTCAGGCCATTCCTACAAGTAAATTATTCCAATTTCTAGTTTCTCTATGGAGTTCTACATATGCATACCAAGCACGTGTGCAGCCTTGTAAAGTGGAATAAAACCAGGTGCACCCATAGCGAAGGTGGTAAATCTTCCCGCCCTTCACTCCAGTCTCTCACACTTCGAAGCGTGGTGCTGAACAGGTAGATTACCATGATAAGTACTTATTTTAGTATGTGCATTACTCTAAAGAACCTAGTAGTAAGAGCAATCCCAATTTCATTCCATGTGATAATATTATCACAGTGGACCACCCACCATCATGTTATTGTCCCACGTAGTTTATATGCTAGCATATTTCTTATTTCCAATGGGTCTATCCACTATTCTTCAAGGTACGTAGGAACACCATGGGATCCCCTTCTTATGACATAATGTGGTTTTGTGCCTCGAGGAATATGTTCTTTATTTTGCACCCTACCAACTCATAAGTGTTGTGAGACCAATTATCACAAGCAATACTTGTAGTATCTCTAATAGAATGTGCATCCTCCCATTGAATTAGTCCTTCTTTGGTTGGTTTAATCATATCGGATCTTGGATGGCATGTACATAAATCCTATTAAGATATTCTTCACTTAAGAGCTTAACATAGGGCACATATTTTCCATCTATTAAAGGGATAATAAATATTTCCTCTTTGTTTTCAAAATGATATAGCCCTTGTTTAACTAAAGATTAGCATTATTTTCATAGCACCAAGGACGCCTCAATAGATTTGGGAAGCTATCGACTCTACCAACGCTAAAAGTTCAAAGTCTCTAGTGAACTTAGCTCCTTATATGGTAATGGATGCATCTTTCAAAACTTCGATGGGATTGGCCTTAGTCGATTAGCCATGAATAATACATTAGAGGATGGTTGCAATGGGGTCTTCCCATTTGTACCCATGCATCCAAGGTAAGAAAATTGACTTTGTGCTTGTATCAATCATTATATTACTCAACAACCACCCATCCACAACAACATTGAGTGATTTCCTTGTCATAATCTAGGGTATGAGGGGGAAGATCCACATATAATATTTGTTATCCACAACAACAATAGTGGAATGATGTTTTCCTTGCACAACATTTTACACACTTCTCTTAAGTCATCTATAGTAGTTTGGACCACCTCTAATGCTTTATTTTTCTCTTTAAATATCTTGTATCTCACCCTGAAGTTTCTTGAGAACTTCCATGGTTTCTCTTAAACCTACTTCTGATAGGTAGGATCTGGGTACCATGCATGAAAAACTTATTCTTTAGTGATGGTAGGTTTCTACTGTAATGCTTCTCTTACGCGTGTCACCTCAGCATGGGTCGTGATCTTCACTTGTAGTTCCCCTGATTCCTCCTCTAACTTAGGCATCCATTGATTCTCAATAGCGCATTGTATCCTAACCATCCCTGTACCTTTGTTTTCTTCTTTATGTTGTTTACTTAGATGTTCATATAAGTCTAGGCACTCTTCATAGCTATGATTCTTTCCACAGAAAGAACATGTAATATTCTGAGGACATTTGTGCCTATAGTGGTCAAGAGATCCACATGTATACCATGTTCCATGAGGAAAATCACTTCTTCCACTATCACGGCCTCATCCTCTAAACCCACCGCAATATCCTTGACCTTTGCCACATCCACCTTCAAAATGCCCTTCATTCTAATCATAGCACACCTATTTTTGATCCCGGTCTGATGCTCATTCTTTCCCTTAGAGTTATCTAAAAGTCATATCTTTCATACCCCAATATATATAGCATCATGGGTCTTTCCAATTAGTTGGCAGTCCTAATGTCATGTCATGAGTCGTGGACCTATAGATTTTACGAGTAGCTTGAAACATTCTTCCTTATCACGTGTTGTAATAATAGGAAGTGGCTAGCATCATGGAATAAATGGCATATTTTACAATCCATCAGTAATGAGTGTACTATTTTGTGAGGAAACTATCCTTTGTGTGACCTTCTACTTCACAATCTATGCACCAAATCCCTATGCACATTTCATGTGTTGAATTTACTAATAGTTTCTCCAATTGTTTTTCCATTGCTGCTATTTGAGCTTCTAAAAAAAAGCTCACCCTAGTATCTATGATCACAACTACCTTAGTGTGCAAGGCTACTTCAAGTGCTTCACATTAATCAATGTATGTCTTATGTGATAATGCCCTCCTAAAAGGGGTAATCAAGCCCCCAACGAACCATTTTGCATGTTGGCTTGCGTGTATGTCATAAGAAAGCTTTGATAACAACATTTTAAACTATGCATCATACTCCCTAACACTTTCAGTAGTTCCTTGCTTTATATCCTTGAGTGCACTTATACTCTTTTGCTCAAACTCAAGGATATGAAACTCCTTAAGGAATACATCCTTTAAAGCTATATAATCTACACAAGTCGATCAAGGTCAAAATTTCGTACCAACTCGTGCACACCCTTGTAACATGGTGTAAAATTATCTTTCCCTATGCTCAAAAGCCATGATTCCTTTTACACACAATAGTATTTCACACATAGGCACATGTTCATCAACATATTCTATGCCCCTATACTCGGGAGATGAAGAGACATTTTCATGCAAATATTTTGGGGTTGGTGCGGACTCTGCCCACCTGATCCAGAACATCATGTGTTTCCCCTACCTCCAAAACCTCCGAGATCTTCACGAACCAGAGCTTCGTATGCCTCCTGAACCTGAACTTATAGCTGGGGTCGGACAAAAGATGTAATTCCCTATGTCCCAATAGTAGAACTGAACTATACCCCGACAGTATGTGAAGCGTTACTACTCCCAGAGGTTAATCCAAAAATTGGTGCACTTGTATTATGTGTTGATGATATGCCCGAAAAGGTACTTCCATATAACAATGAAGCCATTTGTGCTGCCATCATTATGCCTCTTATAAGACTCACTCCTACTCTCCCACTGCTTGAACTAGCTTGTTGATTGCTTGTTATACTAGATGTTGAAAAACCCAATGCAAGGGAAAGGTTACCAAGTGGATTCAGATGCACGCCCATGGCCTAGGTAGTTTATGTTGGCATTCTTCTACATGAGGACGAGGAGGGATCCCGATATGCTTTCCAAGATGGGGGAGTTCCTAATGCTCTAGCTCCACATCTTCTACATGAGCTTCAAATCCTTCACAATCCATCACTCTCCTCAACGCCATACTTTTTGTAACGTTACCTTCGGTTCTCTATCTCCCTCTCATGTATATCATTATACTTAAGCCCCCTTTCCTCTCTCTTCCTTTCTCGCTTCTAGGTCTAACATGTTTCACCAAGCCTATTCCCGCCCCATGCATGGTGAGGTTTAGTTAGCCATCGGTTTACTCTCCAAATTCAAAGTTACCATCAAGATCTTGATCACTAGAGGAATTCCTTGTAGGTAAGCTCCTCTTGGATATCATAAGAACTGGAATTTAGCTACCTCTAGACATGAATAAGTGGAAATTGAGTACTCCAAGATATAATTATTCAAGACACCATGAAACCACATATCCATAGCTCGATTCTAAATCAGATTAGCATCATAAAGGGCCTATAATTCTTCTTGTGTCTAGAAAAGTGTGTGATACCTACAATTCTACTTAAATGCATAAGCAATCATTCACTCGTACAATTCTACTTGAAAGATAGTGAAAAATATCTCATATAAACTGTCATACAAAATCTCTTCCACCCACACATGTGCATTAAACTCAGATCCAGTACTAATTCGCCATGTGTATTCTTCTTCTAGATCGTGTATCCATTCTTCAACACTTGCTAAGGTTAACTGATTTGTCTTCCTGCGAACCATCCCGAAAACAACTAAAAAAGAGGTCCTAGAAATGGAACCAATGATGCATCCTATAATTCAGTGATAAAAATCCAATAAGACCCTTGACATGTTAGCACATCACTCAGCCTAGACTACGCACTCACCCAAAGTGTGCAAAGGTACCAGGTCTCTCTTTAGGTTTGTTGTTGTAGGATGTTGACATGATGAAGACTTAACATATACATTTATATTGCTAACAAATCATTCTACAGAGCATACCAGATCTATCTCTAAGGAGAAAAAAACTAATTATTATCCATGATGATATCAAAGACATACTAGATTCAGATACACACAAAACTAACACTTAGATTAATCCAATATCCTCTATCATATTAAATGCAATAAGTATATAGAAGCTTCATTATAATAACATTAGCATGTGCGTAATGATTTAGGAACATAATCTCACTATGTATGTGTATCTATGTATATTTTGATCTCTCTATTACATAGTTTACTACATACTTATAAGGGTGGGGAATTTACCTTCACCTCTTATCAATTCCCAAAATAGATCGCATGTTATTATTAGCCACGCTGTGTTTGTTATAAGACTAGCCACACATGTAAGTGTACTAACAATAGACTATTGGTAGTTAATCGCGTGATGGTAGATCTATTTCCATCATGTGTCTATGCAAAGTTCTTTGTATGTCATCCTCCAAAATAGAGAATGCGAGTCACACATGCCATCTCTAAAAATATATCTTCATGAGTGAAAATGGATAAATATCGAAAGTTGAACTTCGACCCATGCGTGTGTTCTCCTTATCCATTCATGCCTTTGAATATGACCTACTTTCCCACATGGACTTCTTGTGTGATTTTTTTCAAGTGTTCTATGATCAACAATAGAGGTATATGAGGATGAAGAAGAACACGAAGATAGTGGAAGCTTGGATCATAAATGGAGGCACCCCATAGATAGAGTGGAGATTGAGCACGCGGATACTCCACCATAGGTGCAGGAAGGAGATGAGGTCTTGGACGTGGAATCAGTCCATGAAGAGTGATGTTTTAAGAGGGTATTAGAAGAACAAGGACCCAAGGAACATGAACTCCAAATCTTGTAAGAATATCACCATGACTTTCCCCTCAGAAAGAGGAAATTGAGAAGAAGAGGAGAAAGTTAAAGATAAATGAGGAGTTGAAGGAGTCTACATAGAGCGTGCCTAGAACCCTAGTGTAGCTAAAATATATGGAGGATCCTAGAGATGAGGACATGAATGATGAAGAGGAATATGTGAATGAGGTAGAAGAATCAGGGCATGAGCAACCTCATGCGCATGATACTAGTCAGGATGTCGAAGGACCAACTCCAAACCTTGGCACTCATTTTCCTAAAGAGCCGAGAACAAGAAGAACAAGTGGATAATATGTTGTGTTAGGTATGGTCTATGCTTTGAGGACACTAGAAAAATCATCCGCACCCATTTTTAAATCATATTGGACCTAAAGGAGTTATATGGGTGGGAGCTGATGGACCCATAAATGGCCACTACGTGCACAAGGAAACAAATGTCCTAGTCCATGTAGACTCACATGGATGAGCCAAATTTTGATGTATGTGAGGAGTCTTATGTGTTAAGAAGAGTGAATAAATCACCTAAGAATAGGAACATGACTATAAATCCCACTCTCATGTCTGATGAGTAGGTGAGTAATGCCTTAGTTAAGGTATCTACAGAGGTGGCACGGAGGAACATAGATAAGGTTTCCACTATTAGAGTGCTACAAGAAGATAACAAGGAAAAAAATGTAGAAATAACGCATTTGAAAGGAGAGAAAATATAGAGAAGAAAAACAATGAGGCCTTCATCATCATGGCAGAAGAAATTGGTGACTATGTCCTAAAAGAAAGACCGCACCTCAAGTTTAAGGTACTTGAAAAGTTTCCTTTGGCTATGCATTATGTGCACACATTAGTTGATTTAGTGCTTGAGGATAAACCACTTTAGATTCCAATGCCAAAGGATCCTGAACAAGAATTAGAGAGAGCAAAGGCCTCCGTAGTGAGGAAAATTTCAAGTTATGAGGCCTTACTCCAAACTTTACAAGATGAGCTAAATAAAGCATATCAAGCTCTAAAAATATGTGCAACACCAAAATTTGATCAAGTATAAGAACTATACTAAAAGATAATGAAGTTATGAAGGAAATGAAGGATGAGACTTTAGAGCACGTAGAGAGATTGGCATTATTAAGAAAAATCATGAAGCCCTTGTAGCAACACAAAACCCACATAAGGAGAGGCTAGATGAGATTGGAAAGCTCATAGTGCAAAAGATGGATCTTTTAGAGGGAAGGATGTCTACTATGGCCAATGTTGTCCTAGTACTATAGAATGAAAAGGGAGAGATAACCCAGGATGAGTTGGAATCCATTGCCACAGACGTTCTAGAGAAGACACAAACCATGTTGGATGACTAATAAACATTGGAGGCTGAGATTTAAAAAATATCCAGAGTTGATCCTCCCATTTGAAGTAAAGTTTGATGTAGAATAGAAGTCTATTCTTTGTCTCGCAAATTCTTTACATTCTTTCCATTCTTATTTTATTGTTTGGGACATCGGGAGGAACCCTATTGCCGAATGATAATGTAGTTTAGTGTGGGGTAATGTTGAGCAGATAGAGTATGACACTAAGGAGAGGGCACATAGAATATTTTCACATAGGAACAAGGCACATTTGAATGCGCAAAAGGAAAGGGAACGAAACGTGCACGGGACAAGCTGATTTGGGGACTTAGCCATTTTTATGGTTTCGGGCTATTTTTGGAGATAACATGTAGAGCACACATTGGGATGGAGACTTGCGTGACACAAAACTACTATTTTGGGATGAGTGTTTGATGAGCGCCATGCACAAGTTGAAGATAATAATAGGATTACTACTACCAGTTAACTATAGGAGATCTATTATTAGTGCACTTACATGTGTGCCTATTATTGTAAAGGTGCATGGCTATTTTCAGCATGTGACCTATTTTAGGAAGTGTGTAAGTGGTGAAGGGCAAGTCCCCACCCTTATAAATATGGATTGAACTATGTATTTTGATATACGAGAGACACACAATTATTGTAGATTTATGCTCTTTGGATCTATTACGTGCATAAACTTATGGTAATGTTATATGATGTAAGAAGATTTTGTATTTACTGTGTTTGATATAATGGAGTTTAATGACTGGAAAATGGTGTTAAACATAACTATAACTGGTTCTTGTATGGTTAATCCTATCATTTCTATTATTTAATTCATGATTATTTAAGATCTAGATCTAGTTATGCTTTGTGGAATGTTTATGTTATTTATGGATCTAAATACATTATATCTTCATCACAATAACATCCTGCACAAATAACTCTAAGGAGGGGCCTAGTACCTTTGCGTGCTTTTGGTGAGTTCCCATCTCAAAGCTAGGTGATGTGCCGGTGCACCTAGGTTATTTGTTGTAAATTATAGGCTACATCACACATTGGAGCAAGAGCCGCGAGGATCTATAAGATAATGTTCTTGTGCCAACAAGAAGACGGAAAAAACAAGTTCCAGAGCTCCAAAGGAGAAGCTTTAGGTTTAATTCATTATGTTCATTGGCCTTAGTAAGGCTTTATTGTAAGGAAATACTTGTAATCTGTGCCATTTTGGCCTTATGTACTATTTTCTCTATAAATAAGAGTTCTTTCTTTATGCACTGAAAATTTTGCAATACTCTGTGTCCTTTGTTTCTTCCTATTTTCTTTTAATTTAGTTCTTGATAAATGTTTAAATATCTATTGTGTTGCATGCCCTTAGATATTTTACATAAATATGTTCATTATGCATGTGATTATGTTTTAGTTTCATCTAGCCTTTGATGGTCTGAAATATCTTTGAAATAGTTGATCATGCTCAATGCTCTTCAACTAATCTAGTAGTTATTTCAATAACAATCTCTATTCTATTTTAGTAAATATTTGGTGCATCACCTTAGATAGGATTTACATATTGTTTCATTTTCTTTCTAACCCTTATCTCAATACAAATTAGAGAAGAGCTAGCTTCTATAAAACCTGGAGGTTATCTTAGGGATCAAGTCTGAATCCCTGATATTTCCCACAAATTTGGTTGTTCATATGCAAATATAATCATCAACAATTTTCCTGACACACCCAATGGGACCTGAAATCAATATTTCTAGTTTTATCAGGTTTTGATGTGTGTCTTGATGAAACTCTAGCCTTCGAGAGGCTCTATAATAACACATTTGGTGACTCCATTCAACATATCAACTGGTTCTAGTAGTACTAGTGATCCATACGTGTCCCTGATTCATGAGAAGAATCCAAACAAGGTCTAGAACAAGACAAGAAGGCATATTTGAATACTTGTAGTTATCCCTAGACAGAGGAAGAAGAGGAAGACAGATTCAAAGATCTCCATCTCCTCTAAACCGAACTCTTTCAATACCTCCACCTATTAGGCCCTTTTTGCAATCCACTAGAGTCATACCCATTACAATGGCTCATCATTCTCATCTAAGACACTTCATCTTGTGGAATAAGGGAAGTTCACTCATCTTTTCAGTACCTCTAGAAATATGGAATCCCATCCTAGCAAATGCACTAAAGGCATTGCCTAAATTTAGTGGCGAAGACTTCAAGACCCCAAAGGAACATCTTCAAGACATTGTGGAGATATGCATGGTACATTACATCACGAGAGAAAGATGTTTCCTTAAGGTTGTTAGTTGTCTCCTTTAAGGGAAAAACTCTTGACTGGTACAGTCTTTGACTCCTAACTCTATTGGTACCTAGGATCAATTGGGAAATGTATTTTTAGAATATTCAGTGAAAAGGGAGATAGATATTCACTTTTACAACAAATTATCAATATCAAGAAATCTCTGCAAGATCCCATGACTGATTTCAATACAGATTCCTTAAGACATGGCAAAGGATTCCAGTTCTATTTAGACCACTTGCGGTATGGATATTTTATTTTATCTAAAATATATAAACTCATATATTTCCATTATGATTTATTCATTCATTAGGAGGATATTATTTTCCACAAGCATACGATATTGCATTCCAGGATGAGAATAACTTAATAGATGCTAGGAAACTTCCCCCAAAGCTCACTTTTCTAGTGTTTCTCAAGATAGCTCCCCTTCCTCAAGTGCAGACCTCAAGTTCTACCCAAACTCCTATGTCCATATATAGCTACCCATCCTCTCAAGGAGCCACCTCCCCTACTGCAACATCATCATATTCTTTTTTGGAGATGGAGGAAGTAAAAAATCCTTAGGAACTTCTCCAATGAGATAGTTAATCTTAAGAAAAACCAAAGTGCGTACCCAAGATAGAATTATCAAGGCTATCAAGGGGGTAGACCCGCTTATTATCCTTTACATTATAAAATTTCCCAAGATCACTCTTTGGAACATCTATCTAACCAAATTGTCCCAATACCGACACCACTCCAAACACTCCCACCACATAGTGGGAGAGAGATGATTCCATGATAGAATAATTTGGTGGAAGATCCCAATGCTTTGGTTTCCCTTGCAATAGCCCTCATATGCCAAGATATTTCCCCTAAGGAATCTACAGCTAAAGGTAGTAGAGAAAAGAGCGAGGGAAGGCTATGAGGTCAATGCTTTTAGACCTTACCAATCCTCGAGAATTCAAAACACGGCCTTAGTTGTGAAAATGCAAGGGATGTCCCTAGAACAAGAAGCATATATTATGCATGAACATGCACTTTTCTCTTGGGTCAAAGGAGAATAATTTGTATTCACAAACGAAGCATCCACTTCTAAGAATCTGATATAGTCAGATTACAACACTCACTCCAAGAGGTAGATGATGGAAGCTGCGATCCCTGATCCTACAAAAATGAATGGAGCAAGGAAATAATCTCCGATATTCACTTCCCCTCTACCCACATCTAGACAAGAGACTCCAAAACTACTCAGAATCAAGGGACCTTCCATCCAGTGGCTAAGAGGGTAAAATACTAGCAATACTCCAAAGCACAACCACTCGGCTGATGAATGTAGTTGAGTAACTTAAAATGGTGCCAACCAATGTATCCCTGTGGGATATCTTGGGCATTCTAAAATAAAAGGAGTTGCTTCAAGAAGCACTAAAATATAGTGGCAGCCCAACTACGACCAGGAAGGGGAAAGAGCAACTCAAAATGACCCAAGCTCAAACAGAGTTAGTGTTGATGAACCAAAAAGAAGAGGTAAATAAACCAAGACCCCAACCCTTCTTCATGACTCTTATAATTGGTAAAAAATTACTACATAACTCCATGATAGACTTTGGCGCAAGCACTACGGTCATGCCCAAATCAATTGTGGATGCCTTAGGAGTTAAATATGAGCCCCTAAAGAGAGGATTCATGCAGCTAGATGGGAAATCAGTTCAAACCATTGGTATTATTAGAGGTCTCCCATTACAACTCTATTCCTACCCAAACATAACCATTCCATAGGATGTAGTGGTAATTTATATTTTGTCAACCTTCGACTATGTCTATCCTGTGATTTCATGGCTAAAATTGGAGGCTACATGTCCCTTGATTGGTCTCATATGATTTTTGGACTAAGTATGGATCCAAAATGAAGGTCCTATCACAACCCCTCACCGAGGAACATATTACAAATCAATTGGCCTTAGGATTTGAGGCCTCACATGCCATGATCACTCGAGAGGAAGAGTCATATATGGATGATGGTAACCATCAAAGTGGAAACTATTTGGTTGACCTGTCACCTAGAGATCCCTTCGAAAATTTGATTCTACCAGGTTAGTTACTTATGTGATATTTGATGAGAATCCTAGCATCCCAAATATTACGAGGAAGATAGTAAAAATGAAAAGAATCTCACAAAGGATTCCCTAATGTGGACTCTACATTTTGATGGAGCGGAATATGCCTATCTTCACCAGATGGAAGGAAGATACTCAAGGAATTTTTCTTCCACTTCACTTGCACCAAGTAATGAAGAAGATTATGAGGATTTATTCCATGGTTTGACATTAGCATGAAAAGAGGGCATACAAAACTGAGAGTCTTTGGAGACTCTAAATTAGTAGTGACACAAGTTAGAAGCACCGCCAAAAAAAATCCAAGGATGAGGTCCTACCATCATAGGGTATGGGATCTTATTGAAGACTTTGAGGCCTTTAACATTAAGGTTATCCCTCGGAAAAAAACATAAAAGTAGATAGAATGGCCCGGATCAAATCACATCTCGAACTCGACCTAGGATCTACTTTGGAAAACTAGGACATGGTGAAATTGATCATCCACCTATCCATACCTGATAATATGGATCATTGGAAAGTATTTGAAAGTGACCAACAAATATTTCTCTTCTTACAACAATCTAAAGAGTTTTCGGATCAAATCCAACCCAAAATTGAAGAAGCATACGGAGATCAATTCATCCAGCTCAAAACAAACAAGCTTCTAAAAGGACTGATAACATTGGAAAATAGTTTGAATTTGATGATGTTAATATAGCTAGGGAAAAGTTTTCAGTAGTCAAGGAATACTATGTCGAGCTAGAAATAGCCAATGGGAAGAAGTTAAAGGTTGGGAAAATAGTCACTCAGAAGGAGAGGGAGAAACTTGTGGCTCTATGCCATAAGTATGATAAGGTAATATCTTGGACTTATGAAGACCTACATGGTTATAATAAGGACATCATCTAACATACTATTGATCTAGAAAAAGGGACAAAACATGTGTGTCAGAAGTAGAGACCTGTGAATCCAAAGATAGAGTCTCTCATGGCTAAAGAGCTCAGGAAGCTCCTAGAGGCTAAAATAATCTTCCCAATCAAGCACTCCACATGGGTGTCCAATCTAGTATTGGTAAGGAAGAAAAATGGTGAAATCAGACTCTACATGGATTTTAGAGATTTGAATAAAGTGTCCCTTAAGGATCACTACCCCTTACCTTCCATGGAACAAATACTACAAATAGTAGCGGGTTTGGAAAGATTTTCTTTGCTTGATGGTTTTTTGGGATACAACCAAATATGGCTTGTGGAGGAAGACCAACATAAAACCACCTTTACGATGAAGTGGGAACCTTTGCATATGTGAAGATGTCATTCGGACTCACCAATGTTGGGTCAACTTTTCAAAGATCCATGGATGCCACAAAAAATCCAAGGATGAGGTCCTACCATCACAGGGTATGGGATCTTATTGAGGACTTTGAGGCCTTTAACATTAAGGTTATCCCTCGGGAAAAAAACATAGAAGTAGATAGAATGGCCCAAATCGGATCACAATTTGACCTAACCAAGGATCTATTGGAAAACAAGGACATGGTGAAATTGATCATCTACCCATCCATACCCGATAATATGGATCATTAGAAACTATTTGACAACAACCAACAAATATTTCTCTTCTTATAACAATCTAAAGAGTTTATAGATCAAATCCAACCCAAAATTGAAGAATCATACGGAGATCAAGTCATCTAGCTCAAAACAAACAAGCTTCAAAAGGACTGATAACATTGGAAAATATTTTTGACTTTGATGATGTTAATACAAATCTAGGGAAAATTTTGTGGCAGTCAAGAAAGACTATATTAAGCTATAAATAGCCAATGGAAAGAAGTTAAAGTTTGGGAAAATAGTCACTGAGAAGGAGAGGGAGACAATTGTGGCCCTATGCCATAAGTATGATAAGGTAATATCTTGGACTTATAAATACCTACATGGTTATAATAAGGACATCATCCAACATACTATTGATTTAGAAAAGGGACAAAACATGTGCGTTAGAAGCAGAGACCTGTGAATCCAAAGATAGAATCTCTCATGGCCAAAGAGCTCAAGAAGCTCCTAAAGGCTAAAATAATCTTTCTAATCAAGCACTCCACATGGGTGTCCAATCTGGTACCGGTAAGGAAGAAAAATGGTGAAATCAGACTCTGCATGGATTTTAGAGATTTGAATAAAGTGTCCCTTAAGGATCACTACCCCTTACCTTCCATGGAAAAAATACTACAAATAGTAGCAGGTTTGGAAAGATTTTCTTTGCTTGATGGTTTTTTGGGCTACAACCAAATATGGCTTGTGGAGGAAGACCAACATAAAACCACCTTTATGAAAAAGTGGGAACCTTTGCATATGTGAAGATGTCATTTGACTCACCAATGTTGGGTCAACTTTTCAAAGAGCCATGGATGCCACATTTGGAGAGCTGATTAACAAGATAATACTAATATACTTGGATGACCTCACAGTTTTTACCAAAAAAATAGAGGAGGATCAGTTCGATTCCCTAGAAGTTATATTTCGAAATGTCAGAATTTAGAATCTCTTTTAATCCAAAGAAGTTTTTTTTAGAGTACCGCAAGAAAAACTCCTGGGACACATTGTCTCAAGGGATGGGATCTCAATTGATCTAGAAAGAGTTAGGGCCATTTTGGAATTGCCTCTACCTATTAACAAAAGGTAGTACAATATTTCCTAGGAAATATTAACTTCATCAATAGATTCAGATTTTGTTGGAATGATCCACCGATCACACTAATGCTAAAAAAGAATCTAAGCTTCAAATGGACCACTGAAGGTCATCAATCCTTTGAGGGGATCAAAAGAGAAATTTCATCTGCTTGTGCATATGACATACGGACTTCTCCAAATATTTCATTATGTACATATATGGGAGTGAGCACAGTGTAGCATCCATTCGACATAAAAAAGGGGAGACACAAGGAGAGGAGCATCCAATTGCTTTCTTTTCAAAAACTCTCCATGATTATGAGACAAGGTACAACTTTGTAGAGAAACAAGATTATGCCATTGTCAAAGGTCTAAAGAAATTTAGACACCTTGTTACCAATAGCAAGATCATGGTCTTGATGGCACACTCCAATGTAAAAGAATACATCACAGAAGGTGAGATAACTAAAAAAGGGCTAATTAGATCACTAAGATCCTATAATATGACATTGAAATAAATCCCATGAAGCTAGTAAGAGGAAGAGGTATGTGCCAATATCTCGCACAAGATCCAATGACCCAATAAATGAATAATTTGAGGTGGTGCTCCGTATTCAAGAGAATGAATCCAAAACCTAGGTATCGGATAGGATGCATTTCATGCAGATGGGTGAGTATCCAAGTCACCTTCATCTTAAAAAGAGAAGATATTATAGAGACAATAGGGATCTGAATTTTCATAATTGATAATTTCCTTTTAAAAGGAACTTTGATGGGATCCTAGTTAGATGATTAGAATCAGAGGAGGCTAATTTTTTTACATGAGTTACATCATGGAATCTCGGGAGGTCACTTCTTGGCCAAAACCATGGCCATAAAAATATTATAGGAAGGATACTTTTGGCCCAGTTTGTTTGCATATTGTTATGCAATGGTGAGAAAATGCAAAATTTTCTAGTTCTACATGGGCTTACAGAGAAATTCTACACTACCCCTTAACCCTATCTTAGTTGAGGAACCATTCACACAATGGGGTCTAGATTTCATCGAATGGTTAATCCAATTTTAAGCACAGGTCACAAGTGGATTCTCACCGCCATTGATTACTACAATCGACGGACGGAGGCAATTCTGTTGAAGGAAGCCATGTATAATGTGATCTTAGAGCTTCTCCAGAGATATCACTACCCACTTTGGATCCCCTACATGATCATATCAGATAATTCTAAGGATTTTCTAGGGGCCAAAGTTTTTGACTTTGTAATGAGGCATGAAATCTATCTTAAGACGTCTTCTAACTACTACCCATAGGGTAACGATTTGGCAAAATCAACCAACAAGAATCTAATTAGACTCATAAAAAGGATGGGGGATGAACATAAGAGATCATGGCATGAGCATGTCAAGATGGCCTTATGGGTTGATCAAATCATGCCCAAACAAATCCTGAAGGCCTCACCATATGAATTGGTCTATGGTAAAATTGTTGTAATTCCTATCAGATGAAAATATCAACCTTGCAGTTGTTGAAGCAAATTGAGATTGAGAAGCATGGATCAATGTAGGTAAGACTTCGTGAGTCGATGGAGCTTAAATAAATATGTGAGGAAGATCATGAATCCATGATCAACCATCAATGTATTTTCAAGACTTGGTTTGATCAAAATATTTCAAAACCAAATTTTTAATTCAACACTTTAGTCTTAAAGTGGGAAGAAAGGGTTGTCAAGTCAAGCCCAGATATCGGAAAATTTGACCCTCTCGGGTAGACTGCTTAATATCACTACATGCAAATAACATAATGCTTTTGATCTTGAGACTATGGAAGGTGAGCCCCTAGCGATTCCGGTAAATAGGATCCACCTTAAACCTTTCCATTAAATCTTTTGAATATTGTAAATTTTGTATCATATGTATAGTCCCCCTCCTTTTGTCTTTTTCCTTATTTTGCAGGTGTCACCCCTTTGAATAAGTGTCTTTGGACACATGTCTCTAGTGGAGACCCTTCTTCCCCTTTTGAAATTTTGAAAGGTATTGTACCTTCCTAATTTTCCCCAAAGTAAATGATCCTAACGGTCTTTTGAAATAATTAATGAAAAGGATCAGATTGTTAATGAAAAATATCTTGGGAAATGAAAATTTGGCACTAAGGGTCATATAACCAAGGTGTTGTTATATGATGTGACCCAATATATTCACAAGAATTTATTTTCCTTGAGTAGAGGTGGTTATTTGAGGTATCCAAACTTCATTCTAAGTGCTAATAGTCTCTTTCCCTGAGTTCCTGAATCCCTAGTTTGAAGAACCAAAGCTTTCCCCAATTTAAGAGTATCCATGGTAGCTTCTCGGTTACCTACCTGGTAAAATTCTTACACAGGACACCCATTACTACATCGCTCTCTCAACCCAAATATAAGATTCCTAGATAAACAAAAGAACACAATTCAATGAAAATTTTGTGGTCACATATTTCATAGATGGGGTCTTCGATCCCATCCTCACCAAGAAACCAAAGGCTCTGAGAGATGCTGCCCACACTAGATTCCTAAATGGGAGATTTTGAGTCTTTTGGCTCTAGAATTTGGACCTCCACACTCACCCAATACATGGTGCCTCTCGTGCACCCATATCCAAAGCTCATGAAAATGTGTGCACATTGTTTCGACCCGAGATACCAACACCATCAAGGGCCAAAACATGTAGGTGGTAATTACACCACAAACCATCAAGGATATGTTGGCCCTACCCTATGAAAAAATTGGCCATTTTTAATGACATGAGAAAACTCCAAGGAATCTGGGCTCAATGCCAAAATAAAGCCACATTCATCAACAAGGAGTCATGCAATCCGATTCAAATTAGTTACTGGACACAGGATTCCCAATCTCACTAAAAATGTTTGTGTTGGATTCTCAAGATGCCTGCTCCATGTTGGAATTTATTTTCAGACAAGACTTGGATAGAAATGTTTATGACCAAAAAATTGTGGCCCTTTTAGGATGAGTACATTGAAAAGGAACATGCATCATTTTGACTTCTCCGAGGCCTTATAAGACTCTATTTGCGAGCAATTGCCTATTTCTATATGAACTCCACTTTCAGGTACTCTTCCTTTTTTGTTCCACCTCATTTTGTATCAGAATGCCTAGTTATTTAGCCAATATATGACCCTGGATCTATGGGACATGGAGGTGAACCCTCAAAAGGTCATCCCAGTGTCTGCATGGAATCATGTGTTGTCCCACTCCTTGGATGCATATGAGTTCACTAATCATTTTGTTGCACCTCTCCGCATGAATTTAACCAGAAGGGGTCAATAATAGAATGAATGATTCAGTTTGGGCCATCCTATTGCCCGACCTACATCCCTACAAATATTTCTTCGGGGCCACACATTTAATGATTCAGTTGCATGGATTCTAAGATGAATCTTTCATGCCGCCAACATTACGGGTGGTGGGTTTGGAGATAACTAGATAGTTGGTGCTCCTCGATGCAGAGTACGAAGATGGTCATAAAAATAAGGCATTTTTTGACCTCCCATTGAATAGAGGAGGGGTCATTGTAATTAAACACAAGGTAGAGCATATACTCATGGAAAAGTTGGCTTTCTACATGGCTTTTCCTTGAATCAAGATACATGGAGTTATGACGGATGAGCGGATGGCCACCACCTTGTCCTAAAACAAAGTCTCTAATTCTTTCCAGCATGAGCATAGGAAGTTCTTTGAAGACAGGATTTCCCCCAAATAGAGTCTCCTTGTGTTTTTATTCAACCGAGTGACATCCTAACTCCACTATGAGATTCATTTCATCCAGTCTTGTGAAAGAATGACCCCACCATAATAATGACTAGGGGCTTGAGGTCAGCCTTATGTAACAAGGAATGGAGCACAAAAATAGAATCCTATTAGAAATATAGGTAGGAAATCAAGCAAGAATACCTTCAATTTCAAGGTTGTCCCTACCTATGAGTAAGTGGGAGGAATTCTAGGATGGTGAGCACATTTCGATTCGGATAACGAGAAGGAAGTGGAGGTATCCAAAGAGCAGATCATGTAAGATATGACAGAGGTCTCTTCTTCCTCTCCATAGCAAGTGCCACTACGACCCCCTCCCTCCATTCCTTAGCAAGATCCCTTGGCTACACACCCATGGTTCGACAACACCAAGACCTCAAGGTTCGGAGATAGTATCACAACTAGTGCGGACCCATCCAAGGGCCTCACCAAGGTCCAACCATCATCGTATCATCCTCCACAAACTTGGTTAGGGGCACAGCCCCTAGATCTCTCTCAAAGAAGAAGTTGAAATTGGTTGAGGTCTCTTCTTCCTCCGCCCCTTAACCTCCTCCCGTTCCTACATCTCTTTCATCTCACCTTCCATTTCCCAAGCCGTGGGTGTTCCCATTTTGGTCCCCTTTCCTACCTCCAACCAACCAAGAAAGGTTAATGGGAACTTCTATGGCTCTTGTGACTTCTCAACCCCTAACAACTAGTTACAATCCCTACAACGTGTCACCAAGATTCCCATTTACAAGCGGGATAGTCCCTTCACCCTCATATTTTTTGAATCAAGCCGAGATGGCCAAAGCAACACGAGATAAGAGGAGGGAAAAGATGAAGAAAAAATGAGAAGGGCAGTGGGAGATGAGAGGTAGATGTAGTCATTGTATGACCATCAACAGAGTTCTCTAACCATCACCCAGATGGTCCCTAATGTCTCCAATCATGCAAAGAAAATTCAACTTGATGATTATTCCATCAATGTTGTTGTGGTTTACCTTACGTGGTTCCAGCCTCGGGATAAGGTCAAAATGATGAGAGAAATAACTGTCATGGTCACCACAGACTACCTCAAGCTCAGTAATAAGTTGAATAAAATGGAGGCTAGCCTCCTACAGATACAAAATATTGTGGCCCACCTGAATTTTGAAATCAAAGGAAAAGGAAAATAAATAGAACAACTCGCAATGAGTTAAAAGAGGTGGCATCACAAGAATCTCTTACAACTTCTCAAGTGAAGACTAAAGCATTAGAAACCGAGTTAGTAGCATCCAAGACTGTTTCCAGTTCACTTGATCAAGAGAAAAATATCCTTCAGTAGGAGATCGATTCCAAGAAAGTAGATGTTACCACCCTTCAAGTGAAGCTATGTGCCTCAGAAGTCAAGAAGGGTAGCCTGCAAATAAAGTGCAAGATAACTAAAGATGCAGTCAAGTATTTGACCCATAAAATTTCTCAACAACCCCAGAAAAGGGGAATTGCCACCATGGAAACAAACCTAAACCTAGGCCCACACTAAGATTCATATCTCGATGCAAAATCCTATATGCCAAAGTGGTGTCTTGGCCTCCACTATCAAGTAACACCGTATCCACAAAGGTCCAATGAATCACATATGTTAGTTTAGAAACTTTATGACTCTTCAGAATCCACCTTGCAAGGGGCCAAAATTATAGACAAGAAGATGGTCACAATAAAGATTGGTGAGATTTTGAGTTGTAACAAGGCAACTATCAAGTGCTAGAATCTCCTAACCCAACTCTAACTAGGGATCAAAGAGAGGAAGCAATGCATAGAGGAACTAGTTCAACTGGGCTTCCCCTCTCCCTTTCCAAATGACTCCATCATCCTATTAGAGGACTAGATCCAAAACTATTGACGGCCAAGAAGCAAGATAAGAAAATTTTCCAGTATTTAAAGGAGGACTCTAGCGTAGCCGAGGTGGAGGACATTTTGACCCCAATTGGAAAACTGGAGTTCCATCTACACCCAGTGGTACAAGATCTTTAGACATTCTCTAATAAAGAGATAATGGATCTGGATAGATCCTTTCAGGCTCTAAAATGCAAACTTATGTGAAAGAATACAAATGGGTTGGGTACCAAGTTTCTTTAAAGCATCTCTAAGTGGCATCTCTTTGAGCCACATTTTGAATTTTACAACAGGGAAGGATTTCAGATTCTTCCATGACTAGCACAGAGTCCCTTGGTGAGTTGCCATAACTATAGAATTATTTCTACATTTTTGAGGCTCTTCCATTTCTGTTATCTTTTGTTGCCCTGACCCCTTTTCCTTTTGGTGTTCTTTTGTAGTTTTGCGGACTCAATTTTTCCTAAGTATGGAACTGGACATGGAGGGTATCCATGTGTCCCTTTAGCACATTTTGGAGAAAGCACAAAGAATCGGGAGCCTCAAGAGTGAGAATTAACCACATGGCTAAAACACAAAAGGGCATCCTAAGTGGGCTAAAAATTTCAATACAAAGGAGAAGAATGTGTAGGCCTCCACATGTCACCTAGGTGTAGATTCAAAAAGAAAGAAAAGGGGAAGTGAAAAAATGTTCTAGGTATCCATGTGTTATACAAGGCAACTACCACCATCAAAAGGACCAACTAAAGAAGTAGAGGACTCAACGTTCGGTATATTGAATGTAATATCGGGGCCCATAACATACAATTAAGATTTACTCCAAAGTTTGAAAGATCACATAGGTAGAAACTAAATATGGATGGTGGAATTCTTGATTGAATGCACATTAGAGAAAGATTCACTGGGATCTATAATAGAATGTTCTTGTGCTAATAAGAAGATAGAATAAAACATAAACAAGTTCAGAGCTCCGTGAGTAAAAGCTTTAGGTTCAATTCATTGTGTTCATTGGCCTTACTAAGGCTTTGTTGTAAGGAAATGTTGTAATATGTGCCATTCGGGACTTATATATTATTTTTCTATATAAATAAGAGTTCTTTCTCTGTGCACTAAAAATTTTGAATAAAAAAATTCATTATGCACGTGATTATGTTTTAGTTTCATCTCACCTTTGATGGTCTAAAATATCTTTGAAATAGTTGATCATGCTCAATGCTCTTCAACTAATCTAGTAGTTATTTCAATAATGATCTCTATGTTATTTTAGTAAAGATTCGACGCATCACCTTAGATAGGATTTACATATTGTTTCATTTTCTCTCTAACCCTTATCTCAATCCAAATCAAAGAAGAGCCAACTTCTATAAAACCTGGAGGTTATCTTAGGGATCAAGTCCCACATCCCTGAGATTTCCCACAACTTTGGTGGTTCATCTGCAAATATAATCGTCAATAGGTTTTATTAGGCCTAATCATTTGTACCATGCTTGATACATATTTGGAGAAAATTTTCCTTTTTCCTTAGATGTGTATAAATAAAAAAATCATTATAAAAATCAACATAATAAAATAACAACATAAACATTCAATAAATATTTCACAAAATCTCAACAACTCTCAACAAAATTAAACAATATCACTATTTGGTTGTAATCTAACAATTGTTCCTGGTCATCCAAAAATTATCAATCAATCAACCCTTCACATACATCTTTGTTTAGGGGTAATCTCCATTTTCGTTGTCTCCTCCACATTTTAGTATCCTTTTACGGAGGTAATGATCTAATCCAATTTCAGAATAAGCTTCAACAAGATGTAATAACATTTTCATGAGGATTAGCTACTCCATTCTTTGGTATGACCCAATCCCTTTGCATATATCGTTTCCTGAGGGAATTCACATATGCTTATTCTTCACTATGGAACACATCAGGGGTGTAGTTAGATTTTTATATTGCTCGATTGTATTGCAAAATTTCCTATATTTTGAGTTGGTGTCAATGGTCATGTTATAATTTTGGTTTTTATGTGACCTTGTGTATGTTAATGTATATGTAGGACTTATTTTACATTTTTGTACACATTTTGACCAATCATGTGTAGTATGATAGCTAGGCTCATTGTTAGCCTTGGTGTTTTCCTTTTGCTTTATGGTTTGGGTCTATTTTCTACTTTTGTCTTTTTTACCAATGTCAAGTATCTTGTTATCATGTATGCTTTTTGTTAGATTAAGTGTATTCACTTTGCCTTTTGTCTTGAGATTTGTTTCTCTAAAGATTTATTTGTTTATGACCAATTTTTGGTTACTTATTATAATTTTGGCTCATTGTGAGCCTTGGTGCAATTATTTTCCATGTATATTGTCCTTGTGTGTTAGTCCTCATTGTAATTTTTTTAATTTTTAAGTAACTTGTTATCTTGGCTCATTTTTCTTTGTATTTTGGGCTTGTTTGTAGGTTTTATTTGCATTTTTAGGACCTATTCCATGTCTTTCATAAGTATCTCAATTTTGTGAAATCATGGTTTTTATCAAATTTTTGTGTATATTGTGTTTTTGGTGCTTTGTTTATCTTTATCGTAGACCAATTGCCTAAAAATTGTTAACATTTTAGTTTATACATAATTTTGGTGTAGTCAATTCTTATTCATATTGGGTTTGTTCGAAGTGTTTGTTTCATGTTTTTGAACCAATTAAAAGTATTATGTTATCATTCGGTTTATTAATATCCATGATGTATATTCCTTTTATAATGCCTAATTGGGCTTGTTTAAATTTATTTATATTTACCTTAATTACAAGTACTTTTGACATCATCACACATATAATATCATCATATATCCATAATCATCATACATCATGAATAAAGCTAAGATATACACATGTAAGTTGTGCAACAATCATGTAATTATCGTATGTTCATAATAAATCACATCAACATCATCATATACTCTAATCAATATCATCATGTAGCCATTTATAACAATTGCATAAAAATAAAAAAATTAACATCATCGTCATCTATCATGTCAAATTTCCATCACATATAGATTCCATAACATAAAAATGTGTCCATGTACACTATATCAAAAAAGTATCATATACATATCAGTGTGTCATCAAGGGCATTGATATACTAAAATGTGCCTTCATCTAGAGGCATATACAAAAAAATGGTATATCATCAAAACTGATTCATCCATGACTCTCTCCTATACTAGGACTACATGGTATGTCTCTAAATGGTTGTATTTGCATTGAACTAACTAACTTAGAAGGTCTCTAATATGGTATACCATTTAGCTTTCATTTGGATATACCATGGAGCTCTCTAGACATCGGGGATTTCTATCTCATATAGGGATCTATAGTAACCCGCCTCTAGGGATGCTACAATAACATCCTACATCACATCACTCACACCACTTGCATCTGCCATGCGATGTGCAACATCTCTCTCCATAATAAAATATTGCACGTGTCCAACAATTTTATCTCTTTTTGTACTTTGTTATAGTTGTATCATTTTTTCTCTCTCAACAATCCTTTGATCTAACTACCCCTGCGAGGTCTTTACGGTGATAAAATTAATATCTCTTTGTATCATAGTTGTATCCATCTCTTCCTATAATATGGCATCTAACAATGCAAATTATAGCCTTAGGGCTGGTATATGTGCTTTTGTCTATCATGTGGCCTCTCCCATCCAAATAATTAGAGCTCATCTAGATCTATGTCATGTAGAAGCCCCATTGGCCATCTAATTGCTATATGGTCACATGACCATATTTGCAGCAACATCGTTGGCTCAAACTCCTCTGCTTCCTGTAGGCTATCAAGTGTAAATCCATTTGCAAATGGGCTAAGATACACTTTCCCCAAGTGAATATCTCACCCTTAATGAGATTTGTAACTATGCCTACTTGGACCAACTAAAAATGTGAACTAGTCTTATTAGGCAACAAATAGTTGTTGATAAGAGCCAACAGATAAATAGGTAGTCTCGATATTGTCTTGTTGTCCATGAACTCATATAAGTATACCACCTTGCCCTCTCTAGGTATGTCCTCCATAGAAATAAGGTGCCATATATGACCTCATATCCACCCTACATTACCATCCCACCACACCAATCTACCTTCTATCCGAACCCAAAGGATCGATGCACATCCTCTAAAGTCATTGTCATCTCACTAGCTAGTGGCCTAAATGTATACCTCTCATCATTCCATCACTGGATAGTGCAATCAATAAACAATGGTCCATTATAATATGTGGTAACTGTGTAATATATGTTAGTGTAATCACCTCTAAGTGTGACCAATTATCTTTGATGTCTATGAGAAAATCTCCTCGAAATGACCATAACTATCTATGGTGATCTCACACATCTAATGGTAATGGTGTCTCGTGAAAATCATCCAAAAAATTATTGGATCATCTTTCTTCTATTCTAACCCCAAAACAATTCTTCTAAAAATCACCTAATGACTCTCATGCACCCATTGATACGCTAGTGCATGTACTTTAGACGCTAGTGTGTACACTTATATGCTAGCGCATTCATGCTTGTTTGTGAACTCTACCACTATTGCATCAAATTTATGCTTATGACTTCACCTTTATGCTAAAAATATTTCTACACTAGCACATTCTCTCATCATGCACATGCCCTCGTTGAACACTAACACATACACTCATATTCTAGTGCATTCCCTGAGCTACGCTAGTGAATTCAATTGTATGCACTAGCATTCAATTTTAATTTCTTCTTACACCTAAATAGTAATAAATGTATTAAAAACTATTTTTTCACTACTTACCACAATGCCCTCAACCTGGTATCCACCAAATCTCTCAAGCAAGGCTTGCACAATGTCTACACTACGATCATCTAGCCATATCTATCAAATATTAGAGCTCAATTCTCACTCAAATAGAAAAATAATTCTATAAGCACAAAATGATATATATTATTCTTTTAACATCCCACCCATCTATTTATACCCTCATAACCCTATTTCTTCTATTTTTGGCTTCGTGACCAAAAAAGCTAATTTTATTTGTCATTCCTTTGGATGTTTGTGCATGGATTCTTCTCTCTCCTCTCACATGTTTGTTCACCTCTCGCTACAATGATCACTTGATCACCATGACACTCTAAAAAAATAATTTGGACTCGACAAGGAATTTAAATGCTTCACAGGGGAAAATTGGGCAGTCCCTTCCATGTGGTCTCATTATGTTTATCCTATGTCCTCTTTCCTAAGTTAAAAATCCAAAAATCTAAAAAAATCAAAATACTTCAAAATTTCACAAAAAATCACCAAAATAATAAAAATCCAAAAACATTCAAATAATCAAAAATCCTAAAAATTTGCAAACACATCAAAAATTTCAACAAATCAATACATCTTGACAAAATCAAAATTTTAACTCCTACTCTAGTGATCGTTCAACCATATTATGACAATCACGATAAATCATCTTACCCCTTATATGCCAATATCCTTTCTTTAGGAAATTCAACTTAATCATCTCCCTCACGTGCATCCTCACTTAGGGAATGATTGGATCTCATTCTCTCCCTTGCATTTCAACATCCTTGTTTGGCGGTAATGACCCTTTTTATTCTCAGATCAATCTTCAACGTGGATCTAAAAGAGTTTCCTAAGGATTAGCTACTCTGCTCTTTGATCTGATCATATCCCCTTGAATTTTAGCATCATTTCTTGGGGGCATTTAAATCTACTTCATTATCAATGGCACACATTACGAGAAAAGTTAATTATTTTCCTTTCAAGTTGTGTTGCATTATTACTCTTATTTTTGACCAATTACACATATTTTGTTATCATCTATGATTCTTTATAACCATGGTGCCTAATTGTATGGTGTATGTTGGGTTTGTTCCTAATTTTTAACTTTTATTTGTTGTGTGTGTGTTTGTTTACACACATAATGGGTTACACATCATGATTCTTTCATAATCATGGTGACAACTCTATTATGCAACAACAAAATAAGGTTGCTCTAACTTTCACTATCTAAATGAAATATCATGCTATGAGTAAAACTCCCTCCCTTCCTCTTTCTAATCCTTACATCCTTACATTCTTCCTATCAGTGGCTATCCATTGCTTTCTGTACCACCCATCAATTGGAGGGGACATTCCCTTACCATCCACACTGTTGGAGAATTTAAATGCTTATTTGAGAAAATTAAGACCGTCCACCATATTTCCCTTTCATTCTCTCACTGATCTACATATGTCTACTATTTTTAAAATGTTATCACTTCATAATAACACTTTAAAGAGGAGAAAATGTAGACACCTTGAAAATACATAGCCATTTCTAGCCTATTCTTGGTTATCCATATCCTATCTACATGTACATCCCATTAGAATTAATTAAATTAATTCTATCATGTCTAAGTACATCCTTCAGAATTAATTGTAATCATGCTTAAACCATACTCCAATGTCCCTTGGCTAATTTAATTAAATAGTTATTTACCCACTCACATCCCTTAGCTAATTAAATTAGTTATTTAAATAGAAATAAATCTATTTATCTACTCACACTCCACTTCACTATCCTAGTCACTCCACTCCACTCCACTTCTAGAATCCTACAAAGGTGGAAGCAACAAAAATGCACATATAACCACATTCTTTAATAAAACTTATTTCCAACCAAAAATACATTGCCCCTGAAAGGATATTCAATCCATCCAAACTGCTACAGTGGATATTTTGGGAAAATGCATTCAAATCTCATTAAGAACCATAATCCACTCCATATCCTCTCTTTCCATTATAAATAATAGTTTATATCCTTCACAATCATGTTAGAAAATACCTAGAGAATAATTGGAAGCCATAAGAAATTATAGAAAAAATCTACTCATTTTCCATTCAAATCTACATCATCATGTTAAAAATTTCTCGTAGCATTCCTCCTCCATTTCAAAGCAATCTGAAGAACCCACAATCCCACCATTTCAAAATATCCAAAAAGTGTGTTTGCACTTCAACAATCTCATCTTGAGGTTTGCCCATTTTGTAAAGAAAAGAATAAGGACAAATGATGAGATCAAAACCATTGTCGATTAAGACATGCTTGATGAGGAAACCTTGAATTTGTGTGGTAATAAGGAGGGGTGTGCAAGGGTCATCACCATATAGTAGTGGGATATCATCCGGACTAAAAGTGATGACCTTATCCACAACTTTGAATGTGTCTACATAATAGATGTAAAAGAAAGAAGCTAAGTAGTATAAAATAAGGTAGCGGATTGTAAAGTGTCATATAATATGTCCTTATAGATAGTTGTGTTTATTTTATAAGAGATATCTTGATCATGTATCATTTGAATATTTTAATATATAAAATCCTTTAAAAGGTGATTAACTAAATAAGGAAATATGGATACTAGTTAATCTAAGCTATGAACAACTGTAAATGTAATAAATAAATACAGTAAAGAAGTATGTAAGTGACCCAAGAACTTAAACTAATGGAAATAAAAAGCCTAATGTGAAAGAGAGAAGAGGAAAGAACAGATATGGATAAAATATACTCATGGCACTATGTCTCAGAGGTGACTGGAAAATATGGAATCATGAACAAATGTGTAGGAGCTCCGAAAAGGATGGATTTGGAGTATCTAGCTAAATGAAGCACCTAAAGAGGAATTGGGGTGCCTACATGTGCTCTAATCTATAAAATGGGTGCCCTAGTCATGTAAAAAAATCTGCAATTGGTATTCAAAGTTTGAGAATATGGTTTAAAACCCTCATTGTCTGTTGCACTAACTTCATTGTACTGCTCCAGATGTCACTGATATTCTAAGATGATGAAAATACCTTCAAAAGACCAAGAAGGAGTATGAAAACCCTAAAAACTAACAATACAAATGAATGGGTTAGATGACCTCACCGCCACAACATTAGGCTTACTAATCGAGTGTTGCACTACATTTTAGACCCAAATGTAGTTCTAATGAGTGTGTGCTTAATGTGCACTAGGTGCTCTCGAGGTAGTCACACTTTGTGAAGTAACAAATAATAACTAGATGTATAAAATGTAATAGAATGTGTGCAAGGAATAAAATATAGTCCTCCCCTATGCTATGTGTGATGTAGATGACCTAGCCTTGTACCTTGTGATGGATCTATGTGGATGCAAGAAATCTCCAATGCAATAGATGAATGTAACTCTAGATGGATGATAGTAATGACTAGTTCTTGGTCCCTCATTATGGTCTCATAACTTTATATTTATAGGGTTCTCTTGATCTAATTTCATAATTAAACCCAAAATGGTTTACCACTAAAAAGATAAAGACCTCAAACGGCTAGAAAGAGCCAAAAAAGTGGCGGGAAAGTGTGAAAGGGACCGGGGCACCCCTGGTGGGACCAAGGCACCCATGGGTGCCTTAGTCAAGGCTAAAATAATGGAAAATGATTGAAATAGATTGGGCATGTAGGTGTAAAAGGTCAGACATGACAAAATTAAAAAAATTAGATGGCCAAAAGATGAGGGTTAATTAGTAATTTCTTCACTCAAAAACATTCTAAATAGTAGTATGAGACCGAGACTAAATAATGTCTAAAGTGCATGATTTTGTGTCTACATTTTCCCCACTTTATGTTTATGAGTAGAAAGCTTAGTAACATAAAGTAGATATATATGCGTACTTGATGTTGATGTAGAGTAATGAAGAAGGTGTGCCAAAGGACTAGAAAAAGTGTGGAATGACAAAAAGATTATGGAGTGTGGAAAATAAAGATGAAAATGCACAAAAATAGTGATGAGAGTGAACCTAGGGTGGAGTACATGTATTGTTGCTGATGTGTGTAGTGTACCTGCATGATTAGTATAGTGTGTGTTGTCATGAAGTGTCATTTTTGATGTCGTTGTTGTTATTTCTTGTTGTTTCCACCATTTAAATTCTTGTTTCTCATATGGATGGACCTACAAGGAGAAAACGATCAAGTAATCAAATATGTGTGTATGTATGTGTAAAGCGCAATGTCAAATATACATGTAAAAGTATGTAAGTGTAAAATACATAAATGAAAAAGTGTAAATGGAACATGTGCAATTGATCCATGTCGAGAGAAAGAGTGTAGAAAGGATATCATGTACTGCAGGGGTTTTACGGGCTATACGAAATCATAGGATGAAGAATTATAATGAGGAATTTCTCCATGTTGTCCAACCTTTAATTTATTCTATGAATTGTGTGAAGATATCGTTATACTATCCTGGTTTTGGGTGATCCAACGCCATCGGCCGAAGTAGTGTAGGGAGGCATATCAATATGACCTCCAAGCCTATAATCTGCTCTTTTCCCTAGAATGTTAAGGACTCCATGTCCTGTAAAATCTGTTGTGTATGGAGTTTGTAGACCTGTTATTAGAACTCAATCACTATATGTAAACCCACAATGTTAGGGAAAGAAGTGTATTGAACTAAACCAAGTGTAGAAGCATTGTGTAGAATGTAAAACCCTAAATGATGCCCACCCTTTTTGGGGGTACATGCGACGTTACTAATAGGATAATGTGACCCCAAAAGAGGACCAACTATATGTACCTTGAAACTATTCCATGTAGGGGGTAGGGAATGCGCTTGGTATAAAACAAGGCACACACAACTAAACATGGCTAGACAAAGAAAAGTGTTAGTACAAACAAGCATGTATGTACAAAGATAATGTGTAATCTACAAAAATAGTGCAAAAGCTACAAGAAAATTAATGTAAACACACAAGAAGACGAGAAAGTTGCACAAAGCGGGTCGTAAACATGGGATATCACTCATGATGTTACAAGACATGTAAGGCCATCATGGACGTAAATAAAAAATAATTGTTCACACCAAACAAGGGAAAGGCCCTCATACAAAAACAAGAAATATGCAGACAATGGACCAAAGTATGGAAGAAAATATCCCTGCATAACAAATGTTGCATATGAAGTACCCATTAACATGTTAGAAAGAGAACTAGTATGAAAAAGTGAGTATAAATAAGTAATGTAAAGTGCTAAGAACAATATGAAACAATAACACCTATAAGAGACGAATGTGGATGCCCCTAGTGACCAGTGTAGGAAGGGTAGAAGGCAAGCATTCATGTTACATGTAAAAGACCTATATCTACGGTCACCACTAGAAAAATACATGAATGCACATGTGTGGATGATATATATAAATGACAAACAAGTAATCTAACTAGCATGTGTAATAAAGTGATCATGAACAAGCACAAGTAAGTAAGAGTAAAAGAAACCATAATATGTAGTATGTTGTGGATGGATGGAATGGAATGCAAAATGGAGTGATAGGATCTGCATGCCCCCTAAGTGAATGGAAATGTATGTAGTGAGGTTCATTTGGTTTTCCCCCTCAACAGTAAAGAATGAACCGTAAGCAGGAGTGTGTCATCGAGAAATGGTCGAAGTGTGTTGTGTGTCTAACAGCGTTGTGGTGAATGTGCGGGTATAGTGATGAGATGCGACCTAATGGAAATGTGTGCCTTAACCCTATAGCTGAAGCATATATCATGTCTAGATGGACATATAAGTGATGATTTAGCCTAAGTGTATATCACTATGAGATGAATGGATGAGTGATGATTTATTCCTAAGCATATATCACTACAAGATGAAAATATGGAGTGGTGATGTAACCTAAGGTATATACCACTACAAAATGATAGAATAGGTGATGATTTATCCTAAAGCATGTGTCACGAGGCTATAAATTTCACATTATGAAAGGTGGAATAGTAAATTTGTGATGATTGTTAGGTCCATTTGATTAGTAAACCCTCGGTAGTCAAGTATAGACCGAGGAACTAAAGTATGCCATAGGGTGATGAGTGGAGCACGTAGAAGACAATGTAGTATATGTAATGATGAAAGAAGACCATGTGATGAGTATAATGTGTAATGTATGATGTATAATATGTAATGTACGGTGTAGACTAAAATTAGTATGTATGAGGAGTAGTATGGAATGCTAGATGCAAGTATGTATGATGAAGACTAGTATGATGTAAGATGTGTAAATGTCAAAATGTCAAAATGTTATAGATGAAATATAGAATGTATGGTGTATGATGCGTAATATGTGAGTAGATGTAATGTGTAATTCCTATAGTGCAATGTGTGGGGTTCATGTGTAGTAATCCCTCAACATTCAAGTGTGAACCGAAGCACAAGAGTGTGTCATTAGGTAATGATAATTCTAGAAGGCATGATGAAGATGCCTATATGAAAATGTTAAGGTGCTTGGGGGGTGTATTATATGTGATGCCCACCAATTATATGGTAGAGAAAGTACTATACACCACTTTTAAGGAGATCATCATTGTCATAATTGAAACCTATTGGATTAACATCATAAACTTGATAAGCTATAGAATGAGGAGGGTCATATAAGGACCCATTGCGATAAAGTGTGTACACATTCTTGGAATAATATTCATCAGTAAAATCGATTGATGGACAACCATGAGCATGCCAATGAGAGGTATTTGTAATGTAAGTGAGAGAAGAATCTAAAAGGCATAAAAAATCTAAGCAAAGAGTAATAAGCATCTATTGTACCACCAATATAGTCAAGCCATTATTTTCTAAGTGTGAGTGGAGAGTCACAAAGGGTACGGATGACAAATACCACTAAATGAAATATATGTGTAAGCCATAAGCTGGCCTAATGTGAAAATAGCCATGATAGAGATGTGGTGAATGAAGAGGTGATAAAATGTCATTGAGCGCCATGTTGAACCTAGCCAAATTGTCACATGTAAAAATAGTTTCTAATCACGTGGAATCAATGGGGATGTGTTGTCAAAATTTTCTATTGATGAATAATGTACACATAAAAAGAGGAAGTGGGGTTAATCCTATGTAGGAGAAGACAAAATAACATCGACACGATGTAACCTAGAATCTACTATATAAAACTCAAAGCACCGGCACATCACCCAACCTGAGTTGAGCACTCACCCAAAGTGCATAAAGGTACCAGACCCCTCTTTAGAGTTTCTTGTGTAGGATGTTAGTGTGATGAAGATACAACATATTCAGAACCATAAATAAGCATAAACATTCCACATAGCATAACCAGATCTAGATCTTAGAGAATCATGAATTAAACAATAACTATAATAAGATTAACCATACAAGAACTAGTTATAATCATGTTTAACACCATTATCCATCCAATATACCCCATTATATTAAACACTGTAATACATAGAAGCTTCTTACATCATATCATATCACCGTAACTTATGCGCACATCAGATCCAAGTATCATAACTCTATAATAACTCACCACTTAGTATATCCTCCTAACTACACAATTCAATACATACTTATAGGGGTGGGGTATTTCCCTTCACCGCCTACGCACTTCCCAAAATAGGTCACATAACCATAAATAAGCATAAACATTCCACATATCATAACCATATCTAGATCTTAGTGAATCATGAATTAAACAATAACTATAAGAAGATTAACTATACAAGAACTAGTTATAATCATGTTTAACACCATTATCCATCAATATACCCCATTATATTAAACACGTAATACATAGAAGCTTCTTACATCATATCATATCACCGTAACTTATGCGCACATCAAATCCGAGTAGCATAACTCTACAATAACTCACCACTCCTCAACTATATCCCCCTAACTACGGATTGATACAATACATACTTATAGGGGTGGGGTATTTCCCTTCACCGCAAAATAGGTCACATAACCATAAATAAGCATAAACATTCTACATAGCATAACCATATCTAGATCTTAGTGAATCATGAATTAAACAATAACTATAAGAAGATGAACCATACAAGAACTAGTTCTAATCATGTTTAAACACCATTATCCATCCAATATACTCCATTATATTAAACATTGTAATACATAGAAGCTTCTTAAATCATATCATATCACCGTAACTTATGCGCACATCAGATCCAGCAACATAACTCTACAATAACTCACCACTCGGTATATCCCCCTAACTACACAATTCAATACATACTTATAGGGGTGGGGTATTTCCCTTCACTACCTACACACTTTTACATTAACATGCACACATGAAAGCATGTACTAATAATAGACATCATATAATTAACTCGGAAGTAGTAATCCTATTATTATATTAAACTCATGCATGGCGCTTATCGATGATCATTCCAAAATAGAATTTACGTGTCGCACAAGTCTCCATCCCAATATGTTCTTCACACGCTATCTCCAAAATAGCATTTATCCATGAAAATGGATAAGTCTTGAATCATCTTGTCCTAGCATACATTTCCTTTCCTATCCTTTCACACCTTCGAATGAGCCTTGTTCCTGTACATGCATTCTTTGTGTTTTTTTCTCTTTATCGCAATATTATGTTTGCTCAACATTACCCCACACTAAAGTACAATGTTGTCCCAATAATGGGGTTTCTTTCTGATGCTCCCAAATAATAAAGAATAAGAATTCAAAAATTTATGTACAAAACAATGGACTTTACTCTGCAACACCCCTTTTTCAAGCGGGAGGATCAATTACGGATATTCATTTTTGATCTCTTCCTCCAATGTTTGCCAATCATCCAAAGTGTGGTCCTTGTCTCTCTCGAATGTCTTTGGAAATGGCATCCATCTCATCTGAGTAATCTTTTCCTTCTCATTGTACAATACTTGAACAACATTGGCCATAAGCGAGGCATAATTCCCTCCAAAAGATCCATCTTCGTGCTATCAACTTCAAAATATCATCTATTCTTCCCTTATGTGGGTCTTGGGTTGTTGCGAGGATTCACACTTTTTCTTTACCAATGCCAATATTTCTATGTGCCCTAAAGATTCATCCTTCATGGATTTTGAACATCATTATCCTCAACCATTGTTCAGTTACGATTACCGCTTCTAACACCGCATAAATATTCAAAGCTTGGTCTATTTTTTCATAGCTCATCCTTTAAATTTTGGAGAAGCACCTCATACATTGAAATATTTCGACCAAAGAGGCCCTTTCTCTCTCTTCTCCTTTTTCAACATTTTTTTGCAGACATTCTAAGTGGTCCATCTTCTAGCACCAAATCAACCAATGTGCACACATAATGCATTGCAGAAGGAAACTTCTCAAGTACCTTTGGTTCTAGATGAGGCCTTGCCTTCAAGATGTAATCACCAATCTCCTCTATCATGCTAACAAAGGCCTCGTTCTTTTTTCATTCTCTTTCCTTCTCTTCCTTTAGGCACTCTATCTCCATAGTTTTATCCTTGTTATCCTCCATCAGTGCTCTAATGGTGGTGACCTTATCAATATTCCTCTGCGCAACCTCATCAAATACCTTAACTAAGGCATTTCTGACCTGCTCATTAGACATAAGAGTTGGATTTATGGTCATATGCCTACTCATTGGTGCCTTCTTCACTCTCCTTAATACACAAGACTCTTTTGCAAACATCAAAATCTAGTTCATCCATGTGAGTCTGTATGGACCAAGATAGTTGTTTATGTGTGTGTGTAGTGGCCATGTTTGGTTCCATCAAATCCCACCCATATAATTTTTTAAGGTCCATTGTGCTCGAAATCAGGTGCAAATGATATTTCTTATGTCCTTAGTATAGTCCATACTTGGCACCACATAGTCTTCACTTCTCCTCGTCCTTGGCCCATTCAAAAGTTGAGCACCAAGGTTTCAATTTGAACCTTCTACCCGAGTTGTATCCTGTGTACTCATTTTCTTGTGCATAATTTCTTCTACTTCTTTCACCTCTTCTTCTTCATCTCTCATATCTTCATCTCTGGGCTCCTCCACATATTTTGGTTGTATTGGTGTTTGAGGCCCACTCTCTTCAGACTCCTTCACCTCCTTATTAAGCTTCAACTTTCTCCTTCTCTTCTTCGCAGGTGCCTCTTTTGATGGGAGATTCTAGGTGATATTTAAATGAGCTATGGTGTCCCCGTGACTTGGGTACTAGTTCTTCTAAATAACCTTTTAAATTGGTGCTCCTCGGGGGATTTGCTTCCATATCCAATTCCTTTTCTACTTCTTGTGCCTGTGGTGGGGTATCTACGCGCTCACTCTCCACTCTGTATGTGGGCTACCTCTGACATCTATGATCCAAGCCTCCACTATCTTCATGTTCTTCTTCCACCTCGTATACCTCTATTGTCACTACAAGATTTGGAGTTGGTACATTCTCCATTGTATGTTTACCCTTAGGTGGCCTTGGGAGCATAAATTCATTCTCCACATACTTATTATTCTCCATCCTAGGCTTGAGCTGAAGATATATGAGCACGGATCCACTGTCCCCAATAGAAAATCTTCTTTGGATTGATGTTTATGACATCTAAAATGAGCCTCTCAATGTAGGCATTCGACATGGATATACATATGTTTTTTTGAGAGCTGGTAGTCATAATCTACCTTTTGTGCATCAAATTTCATTTGGTACGCATAAGTGAATCTTTGAACTAAATCCTAGAAGTAACATCTTTGTGAAGGCATAGGGAAATTTAAACCATGGACTCCATATCCCATCCTTTATGGAAAACTATGTGATGTAGAAATGATAATAAGCTACGAACTGCAATGCCTTTCCCACTACCGAGGGTAGCTCCTTTAGAATTTGCCACTTCTTCTCAAACGCCATGCAAAGTGGTCATACCACATTTCGACATTTTTTAAAGGCCTACTCATTGATCCTTACATAAATATTTCTCAAACCTCTCCATGAGGGACTTCTTCTCTATGAGGTATTCCCATATTTTGTTCTTTGGCCCATTGGGCACTCCAATTTCTATAAAGACAAGAGATAAGAGAATAGCTCCAAAACTTATCTTTTCACTTATGCATGCTTTCTCGATAATATTATCTACAACGTATCCATCCAACTTATACATTTATCCCTCTATCATCTTCTTCACAATGTGTAGCCACATTGTATTTAAATTATGATCATATCTCTTTATCATTTACTTTTTGAGTAGATGCATGACCGCTACACTACAAGAAACTTATTTTATTCAATTTGTCTATGTCCATTCTGCGTGGACCTTTGGAGTATCCCAACTCCTTGTTGGTGGCTATAATAGCTACCTTATTAGTTAGATCACTTATGATATCTATCCTTGTGCCCTTCAGTCCTGTCAATGTGGTAATCAGAGTTGTTGTGATCCTTACTCTCCGTCCAATAAAATAGAAAAATTCCTCATGGAATCTGCTCATCAACCATTGGTATAAAGCCTCTAGTTTTCCAAAATAAGGGATTTCATATAACTGATAAACTCCTACCTTCTTCAACAACTTCTCTCCAACATCATCATACACTGACATATCATCCACTATGCACTTGTTGGTATTTTTGTTCAACAACGCATCCCATTCTCCTCTGTTGTCGGTGGTGTAATGATTGTAATCACTTATCTTGTATCGATGAATGTGTGAATCCCAAGCTCAATCGACTAATTTCAACCTCAACCTCCACCTTTTTCGTTCCCTTTGTGCCTTCTACAGGTGCTTTCTTAGGTGCCATTGTCAAAATTCCACCTTTTATCTTTTGTGTCAAGTAATTTCAAACCCTAGCTCAAAATCATGTGCCCTAGCTCCTTCTCAATGCTTTGTCTTCACTCAAACCCTTCACCAATGGGGACACAAGCCACTTCCATGTAAAAATCTTCTCTCCACATCGGGTTTCACAATTCTCCGCACCTCAACATGATTCACTTGGCTCGGTTACACATAGCTCACTCAAATAATTTTGATTGCAAAGGTAAAAATGAATCCACATCACTTCCTTATATAGATTTTTAAAAAATTAGTGAATTTATTGCTCCTTCACCTACCAATAATCCTCTCATTAATTGACCATTTTAATTTTTTTGAAAATTTCCACGCGGTACAATTTCACACCCTAGTTATAACCTTCTAGTGTTCCTTCCTACCCTCTAGATAAAGACTTCTCTTCCGAGCACTTCCATGCACCAAAGTACCTCGCTATTGTGCCTTCCCTAGTAGTTTCCATGGCCATTACTTACCTCATGTTATACTATTCCTTAATTTATCTCCATCTATGGTATTCTTTAGAAGTAATCTCCTTTCTAACAACTCCTTTCCAAACTTGAATAACACCTATAATAGTTTGTTCTCATGTGTACCTAGTTGTGAATAACAAATAACAACCACCCCACACCAATGGTATGTGTAGTCCTTTGTGCATAAAAATACTTGATTGTAATTTGCTTCAAAGTGCACAAATTCAATTATTACACAAAACACCAAACTAAATTGAAAAAGCATAGTGACGAAGAAGGAAATACATTAAAGAAAATATAGAAAGGGAAACCTATACTAAATGACAATATTGCCTTATTACAAACACCAAGAAGAATTATTTATAGTAGGGCTTTAGCCTAATCCCATTAAAGTAACCTGGGTAACCATATTCCATCAAGTTCCTCCAACTGATAAGCACCTAATTCAAGTATATGAGTGATAACATACGGTCCCAACCAATGCACCTTAAGCTTTCTTGGATGGCACAAAAACTTAGAATCATAAAGTAGTACCATCTGTCCAACCTCAAGCTTCTTGTCCCTGATGTGTCAATCATGCCATGCCTTCTCGTCCAACCTCACACAATGATGGTAACATGAATTCCATTATAAGAACTACTTACGTGCCAAAAATAATTAAAAGGGTGTTGCCTTAGTCAACATCTTGTAGGTTGTTCTATACGCCCAAAGCATAGTAGAAACTTTATCATCCCAATCTTTCCTTCCAACATCACAATTTTTGTCAAGGTCTGGCTCAATATCTTGTTGAAGGCCTCAATAGTACCATTTTCCTAAGGATGATAAGGTGTAGTCTTGTGGTGCACAACCATAAATTCATCCAATAATATCTGATTGTCTCGATTCAAAAAGTGTGTGCCCCTATCACTTGTCAAGCTCAGGTGACATCCATACCTAGTAAGAACCATAAGAACCTAGTTGTTGTAGTTGTTGTACAATCCTTTGTAGGTGTTACTTCTACCCACCTTGTAAGATAATATGTGCAAGTGATGATATAGCCTAATCATATTCTACATGTTCTTTGGTGAAATAGGACCTATAAAATCTATAGCCCATTTCTCAAATGGATTTGCACTAGTAATAGGCCTTAAAGGCATTTCATCTCTTTTCCTAAGTTTTCCAAGGCATTGATAGTGATCACATGACTTACAATACTCTTTGCAATCCTTGTACAGGGTCTCCCACCATAATCTAGCTAGTAGAATCTTACGTGCGGTGGCGTCACCTACATAGTGCCCACTTGCAATACCACCATGAGCCTCTTCCATGATATTTGTGTGCTCATGTTCCAGTACACCGGCATGATACTTCATCTCGCCTAGTTTATATAAATCTCCACTGATCAACATAAAATGTGTCACACGAATTGTAATTATTTTCTTCTCCAATACTTTCATTCCTTCGGCACCATACCTATGCGTAAAAAGACATAAATATCCTCCAATTCTTAAGGCACGCGATGTAAACTGTCTAACTATGCATCGGCATTATATCTTGAATTTTCTGCATGTCCTTCCTCGAGTGAATCCTTGATAAGTGGTATGGGCTAGAATTACTTTTACCTATTTTTAATACAACTATGAAATCAAATTCCTAGAATAACATAACCCATCGACATATGTGCCCCTGTAAAATGGGCTTATTTACCAAGTATTTTAATTCCAAGTGATCAAGTATAAAATAAAAACGGTGTTTCTAGTGAGTCGCCTAAATTTATGTAGTGTGTAGATCATTGATAAGGCCTCACGCTCTGTTTTTGTATAATTCTACTCTGCAGGAGTCAACTTTCTACTAGCAAAACAAATAAGATAATCTATAATACCCTCTCCAGGTTGAGCTAACATCGTGCCAATGGTTGTGCTAGAGGTGTCCACATGTACATGAAATGGTTGGTTCCCGAAGGAAAACACAGAATAGACATTTTAGGTAGTCTCTCCTTCAACTCCTCAAATGTGCATTGTTGCGGTTCTCCCCAATAGAACGTCCCTTTTCCTTTTAGTAACTCTTCCAGGGGTGTGGAAATATTCACATATCCTTTGATAAGTTTTTGTAATACCCTGTGTGACCCAAGAATCCATGCACCTCACTTTGACCGGTAGGCTCTTCGAGGCCTACAATAATTGCAACCTTAGTTGCATCCACTAATAAACCTTCCTTGCAGATGATGTTCCCTAACAAAGTTCCAAAAATATGTAGAAAATACACACTTCTTGATGTTTAAAGAGATGCTTAATTGTCTACATCTTTCAAACATTAAATGCAAGTTGTCACAATGATCCTTAACAAGTCCATACGCTGTCCAATCATCTAAGTAAACTTGTAGAAAGTTATGAATAAAATCTTTAAATGCTTGAACTACAATGTGGGAAAATATAATAGGTGCACTTTTCAAACCAAAGGGCATCATAGTATATGCAAAAATTCCCCATTCAGTGGTGAAAGTCATTTTTTCTTGATCCTCCTATGCAATCCTAACCTAATGATACCTAGAGAATCCATATGTAAAAGAGTAAATTTTTCTCCCTGCAATGCCTTCTAATATTTCCTCTGTGAAAGGCGTAGGAAAATGATCAATCACACATGCAAAATTCAATTCCCTATATTCCACACAAATCCTAATCTAGCCATATTTTTTTATACTTATTACTATGGGGCTAACTTTGTTAGTATACTTATTACTATGGGGCTAACTGTTTGTTGGTGTAGGTTATTTTCCATGTATTTATTTTAAATACATGGAATACCTCTACATAGGTGATTCACCATGCTTAGGTGTCCTAGGGTGTCATTATGGCTCTTACACATGTCATAGAGCGTCATTGGAGTTACATTTGACTAGTTATTCTGGGAATGTAACTTCCACCTTTTGACATCTACATTTGTGGGGAAGTTTCACACCCCACTACTATTTGTACACCCTTTCATCTTGAGCAACACATGGGGAATGGAATAGAGTTTGGTTTTTTCATCTTTTTTTCCTCAATGCATGCACATTGCTTCCATGAATGATTTCTTGCTTTGATCTTGAAGCTACATCATTTTGCGGTTGAGTGCAACGTTTTGGTGCTCATGGATTCCCTCTAGATCTTCGTCATTCCTCCGACATGGTATCAGAGCTCGGGGATCAAAATCATGTTGCTCACCTCGGTTTCTTACTACTCTCCACCTTGTAGTTTCTTGTGCAAGTTCCCATTCTATTTTGTGCTCTACTTGCATTTTTAAAGGGTATTTGGTTGGTTTGCTCTTTCATGGGTTCTTTGAGTTCATGATTTCCTCTATTCACATGAGCTCGGTTTTGGCTTAGCATGGACCTGTGGGTTATTGTTGTGATCTAGCTTTACATTGGTTCAATTTTTTGCTCTTATTGTCGCTTACGCCCATGCATGGTTTGGACGTTTTCCTCGTGAGCTTGTTTTCCTTCACTGGTTGTCTCTACGTTGAGTCTTGCAAAGCTCTGCCTGTGGTGCCGTTCATGATTTGCAAAGCCATTCATCACTCTACAACTTATTCATCCTCATTTTTTTCCTTGGTGTGGAAATCTAAAGTTGGATTTTTTTGGTTGTTGGCATTGTGATCATTTGTTTTCTTCCTAACTACTCCTTACTCAGCTTTAGCTTGGTTTGACCGTATTGGTCGGGAGTTATTCATCGGGTGTTGAGTGGTTGGTTCATACCTTGGTTGCTGCACTCAGTATAGTTCTGGTTCTACATTCCCTTGTTCCTCTCTACTCATTGTTCCTTCTGCTCATGATTGGAAGTGCCTTTAGGTCATAGCCTGTGGTCTCACATTTGAGCCTGTGCTCATGATTGTTCTCTAGAATTCTATGTGGCTGCTTCTACGTGGCCGTTTCAACAATTTTTTTGCCTGCATTCAACACCACACCTACGCTGGGATCTCCTCTGGCACCTCTGCAGTCTTCTTTTGGTCTTTTTACCAGCCATTTTAACTCTTCCTGACTATTCATCATCATCCTGCACCGACGTTCAAACCTTCCTTTCTCTACGTGGCTCGGTTGGAGTTTACACATCGATTACAACCATTTTTGGTGAGTCCTCCATGCCTGGCTATTTGAGAACTCTCAACCATTCCACCCTTGGTGCCTAGCTCTCCACGTGGGCCTTCCACCTGCCTCCTCATCTTGTGAACCTACAAAGACCTCCCAACTAGGCATAGTCTAACAAAGATCTCGATCCAAACTTCCACCACTTGGCTTATCACGTGGGCCCCCATACTTCCTTTTAGAATTTTTTTGTAGGTTAAAACAATCATATTTTAATGTTTTAAGGATTAAAACATTCAATTTTGGCATTAAATTATTTGCAAGGCTATATTTTTCTTGTAATTTGACCTTCCTAAGCTTGTCGAAGACGAAGGGCGAGGTTTGGGGTTGGCAGGAGGCTAATCCCCCCTCGCAAGCAAAATAAACTATGCCTAAAATTTGATTTTGTTTCCAACGAGTAGTCACACGATACCCTTTACACCCATCTCATGTACTTTTTAATGCATTTGCAGTGTTTAGTGGCATTTTCCATCAGTTGCGGGAATCATTTTAATGCCATAACTTTTGACTCGTAGCTCATTTTTTAGCATTTATTTAGTCAAAGTTGCATGATTTTTCACACATTACGTGATGGAATTATCAGTTTTGTAAACGCACTACTTTATAAAGTGCCACATTCTAGGGGGTTTAACTGTACTCTTGGGTTTTCACATGTAGACGCATTATCGGCCGAGTCCGACGTCTTACTTTTGTGCATCTTGAATTTTTTCATCATGGAGAGTGCTCTTTCCAGACTTGAGTGTCGTAGGATCACCTTACAGCCTCTGCCACTTCTCACCAAGAGAGGGAACTATTCAACTTGGCATGCTTCCATGGAACGTTACTTTACCCATGAGGGCCTTTTACCCTTCTTGCTTGGGCGAGTTCCTGCACCCACTAATTATCGTCATCTGGAGGAATTCCTTGACACTTGTGACCATGTTTTTTGTCACATGATGATGCATGTCTCTCGTTCTCTCTGGTTTCATGTGGCAGACTCAGATCCACCTCATCATGTCTGGAGCATTCTTTAGTCCCTCTATGGAGACCCTTCACATATTGTCACCATTTTTGCTGTTGTTGATTTAGTTGTCTCCTCCATTTCTTCATGTGATGATAGTTCCATTAACATAGAATTACTTGGTTCTACTTCTAATGATGAGGATTGTGCATCTAGTTTTGATGTCGAGAGTACTACAGAGGACTCTTCTCCTCTTTCTCTCACTATTCCAAAGAGTGTTGACACATCCCACATCTCATTAGATATCGAGCAGTCTTCTACTTAGCCTCATACCATCATCACACCCACCTCCTTTCCACTTCTAGTGTGTGAGGCCCCTTCCACTCCTCTGCCTTCATTAGATGACTCATACCTATCTGACATCACTCTTCTGTTTGTTGAGCCCCCTCATTGGGATGAGTATATGTCCTGACCTTAGTCATCTTTTCACAGAGTCCACTTGTGATGCACTACAGTCTCTCATCCATCTATAGGTATTTTAGAGGAGTTCATCATCTCTATTGTTGGGAGTGCCCCTTCTGGGAATCATGTCATTTCCACATTTCTAGAGACCTTCATTGATCCACCCTCATTTGTGGATCCCTTTTCTATTGTGGAGGATGTTTTGTTCCCTTCACATCACTTGGACATCCTTTCTGTGGGTGTTCCTCTTTTTCACTCTGATAGTTCTACACACGTGGCATTACCTTTGGTTCCTTGGCACTCACTCACTAGACCTATGTCACACTTCATGCACTAGACTCAAAGTTCTTGTGTTTCTGCCCTCAGTTTCCTTTGTGGAGTGGGAAGACTTCCAACACGTCATTTCTATCCTTCCTAAGGCGGGCACACAATTCGGTGTGGGTGGCTCTTCTTCATTCTAGAGGTAGAGGATCTCATGATCGACATTCTTTTGGGAGACCTCCTAGAGCTGCAGAGTTCAGATCTGTCCATGGCATCTTCTGCATTCCTCTCATCTCCCTCTTCTTCTCTCTTCTTCTTCTTTTTGAGAGATTGCCTCTTTGTACATGGGTACCTTTACAGGATCATCTATGGTCGAGACCCATCCTTGGCATCTTTCTTAGATTAGAGAGTGGACTTGTCTCTCTTTTTGGGGGAGTTTTTCCCACTGGGTTTTCTCCTTTTACTCCATGTTTCGAGAGCTTCTTGTACATGGGTAGCTCATTAGGCTTCTTTTTGGGACTCACTTCTCCTTGTTTTCATCTATGTCTCCACCTAAGCTATGCTTCAAAGGGGGTGTTAGTGTAGGTTATTTTCCTTGTATTTATTTTAAATACATGGAATACCTCCATATAGGTGATTCACCATGCTTAGGTGTCCTAGGGTGTCATTATGGCTCTTACACACATCATAGAACGTCATTGGAGTTACATTTGACCGGATATTTTGGGAATGTAACTCCCACCTCTCAATGGCTACATTTTTTGAGGAGTTTCACACCCCACTACTATTTGTACACCCTTTCATCTTGAGCAACACATAGGGAATGGAATAGAGTTTGGTTTTTTCAGTTTTTTTTCCTCAATGCATGCACATTGCTTCCATGAATGATTTCTTACTTTGATCTTGAAGCTACATCATTTTACGGTTGAGTGTAACATTTTGGTGCTCATGGATTCCCTCCAGATCTTCGTCATTCCTCCAACATAACCCACTATGATTCCTCTAGGGGCTTGATGATGTCAAATTTCAACATTTTGTCAATTTCTTCATTAAATTTTACGCGAGTTTGGATTCATCCTATAAGGTCTCTTCCGACCAGGAGCGCACCCTCATTTAGCTTAATCTTCATCTCTCCTAATGACTCATGCACTCCTTTTAATTCATGGTAGCCCCTAGGAAATTAGTCTTGACAATATCATAGTAACTTAATTATTTTTACCACATTAGAATCAGACCAATAATCCTCAATTAGTGCCTCCTTAGGTTCAATCCATGCCAATATTCACTTTCTATGTCTTCATAGGTTCATGATAGGTGCACACATTTTTATTTGCCTTTGTCTAACACCTCATGCGTACTTGTTGAATGATCTATATCCAGATTTTCTACTTCTTCATGATCCACTATGTAGACCATCTTACCTTTTTCCTTCTCAAAGCAAGCACGCTTAAGTAGTGTGGCATCTGTCTCTTATACTTCATCAAAATGCACTCCTGAGTCTACCTCACAAAATAAATCTGAATGAGTTCTTCATCTTTTACATTGTCTCCCATAGTTAAGCACTTCATAACCCTTAATGCCTCTTCCACTGGAGGTTTAGTAGAGAAGTAGTCAAAAGTTTGGGTCATTCCTGCAATCAAGTCCTACCAATTTCCAGTCTCCCTATGCATCTCTGCATAAACATACCAAGCTTGTGTGCAGCCTTGTAAAGTGGAATAAAGTTTGTGCAGCTAAAGTGAACGTGGTAAAGCTTTACGCCCTCTGTCCAAATTCTCTCACATTGCCGAACATGGTGTTGAACATGTTGAGTACCATGATACACACATATTTGATTAAGTGTGTTGCTCCTAAAAAACCAAGTAGTTAGAGTAATCCTGACTTCATTCCATTCTATAAGATAATCCCTATGAACCATCCACTAGCACATTATTTTCCGTACATGGTATATACTAACATATTTTTATTTTAACTTGATCTATCCACTACTCCTCCATGGTGCACTAGAATACCGTAGGATCTCCTTCTCTAGTATACTGATGTATAGGGTTGTTACCTATCCTCCGAATATAACGAGGTTTTCTTCTCCACTCAAATGCACTTCTTACTTCATACACAACCATCTCATAGGTTTCATGTGTCCAATTGTCACAAGAAATACTTGTACTATCACTAATAGATTGTACATCTTCCCACCGAAGGACTCCTTCCTTATATAGCTAAAGCACTTCCAGATCTTGAATGACACGTACATAATTTTTGTTCAAGTCTTCCTCACTCAAAGGTACAACATAAGGTAAATATTTCCCATCTATTAAAGGGATAATAACTCTTTCTTCATTTTTCTCAAAACTTATATATCCCTTTTTGAACTCGTAGATCAACATTATTTATATAGCACCAAGGCGCCCAAGAAGAGTGGGAATTTGTCCACCACTTTGCAAGTGCTAAGATCTCAAAGTCCCCAGTGAACTTGGCCCCCTATATAGTAATGGATACATCCTTTAAAACTCCAATGGAAGTGGCCTTGGTTCAATTTTCCCGAACAATACATTAGAGGATGGCTATAATGGAGGTCTTTCCATTTGTACCCATGCATCAAAAGTAAACACATTCACTTTTGTTCATGTGTCAATAAATATATTGCTCAAGAGCCATCCATCTAAACACCATTTAGAGTGATCTCCTTTTCATAATCCAAGCTATGAGGGGGAATATTAGCATGTAGGATATGCCATCCATTCTCAATACCTATGTGTGAAGTATTTCCCTTTAGCCAATTACCTAGTAATGGAATGATATTCTCCTGGTGCAACATTTTGCATACCTCTTTCAAGTCATCAATATCGATTGGATTGTCTTTGTTGCCTTCTTTTGTTCTAACTCCCGTGACTACTTCTTTAAACATTGTATTTCACCTTGAAGATCTTTGAGTAACTTCATGGTTTCCTGATAAACCTCCTTATGATGTGTAGGATCTAGGTACCTTGGATGTAAAACTTCCTCCTTAGTGATGGTAGGATTTTGTTGTATTTCCTCTCTGGTGCACACAAAGTTAGGGCATGTAGTTATCTTGATAAGTAATACCTTAGGTTACGATGCCAACTTTTACATCCACTAATTTTTCATAGCACACTGTATTCTAACCATCCATAACTTCATGTGTTACCTCAGCCTCTAGAACCACTAGATCTACCAAGATCCACCTATGCCCCCTGATCCTCCACCTATAGTTGATAGCGGACTAGTGGATGTATTGCCCTGTGTCCCAATAATGGTACTAAACTAAACTCCTGATGCTGCAGGAAGTGGTACTACTCCCATATGTGAGTCCATTTTTTATGCTTGAGTTACATGCTGAAGATACACCTAAGAAGGTACCTCCAAATAACAAAGAAGACATTTTCCCGGCCATAGATGTACTTTCTATCTAACTTACTCCTACTCTTCTACTGCCCAAACTAGCTTGCGACCTACTTTGGTTGTACTAGATACTAGAAAACCAAGCACAAGGTCTAGGTTTCCAGGTAGATTCAGATGTGCACCCACGTCCCATGTCGCTCTCTACTAGCATACTCCCACGTGAGTCTAAGGAGGGTTCCTTATCATGTTTTCTCAAATGGGGAGTTCCAAATGCCTGGCCATGCCTCCTACATGAGCTTCAAATATTTCATGAGCCATCTCTGTCCTCAACATCATCCACTCTAAAATATCTCACTACTTCTCTATCTCCCTCTCGCGCACCTCATTGTACTTAAGTCACATTTTTTCTCTCGCATTTTTGTTACTAGGTCCTGCCATCCTTCATCAAACTTTTTCCGCCCAAACATGTGGTGGGGTTTAGCTAGCCATCAGTTTTTCTTCCAAGTTCAAGGTTACCATCAATATTTTGATCACTAGTGGAATGAATTGCAAATAAGTTCCCCTAGGATAATGTAAAAACTAGAACTTAGCTACCTCTAGGAAATAATCGGTGGAAATTGAGTAATAAAAATATAGCTATTCAAAAACACATAGAACCAAATATCCACAGCGCACATCCAAATAAGATCAACGTCAAAAAGGGCCTGAAATTCTTCCTAGGTCCATACAAGTGTGTGATACCTCTAATTCATTTTAGGCACATAAGCAACCAACCACCCATACAACTCTACCAGAAAGATAGAAAAGAATCTCTTATATATAACAATCATACAAATTTTGCTCTATCCATGCGTATGCATCAATCTCGAGATCTAGTGCTGAACCTCCAAGAGTAATCTTCTTCTATATATTTTATCCACTCCTCAACACTTGCTAAGGTCAACAGGTACATCTTCATTGCAAAACATCCTAAAAATAGCTGAAAAGAGGTCTTGGCAATGGAACCAATGATGCAGCCTAGAATCTACTATATAAAACACACGACATGCTAAAGCACATCACCCTAGCTGAGTTGAGTGCTCACCCAAAGCACGCAAAGGTACCAGGCCCCTCTTTAGATTTTCTTGAGCATGATTTTAGTGTGATGAATATACAACATACTCAGAACCATAAATAAGCATAAACATTCCACAGAGCATAACCAAATCTAGATCTTAGATAATCATAAATTAAATGATAACTATAAGAATATTAACCATACAAGAACCACTTACAATCAACTTTAACACAATTATCCATCCAATACACTCCATTATATTAAACATTGTAATACATAGAAGCTTCTTACATCATATAGTATCATGATAAGTTATGTGTGCATCAAATCTAGCAAAGCATAACTCTACAATAACTCACCACTCAAGATATCCCCTAACTACATAGTTCAATACATACTTATAAGGATGGGGAATTTCCCTTCACCACCTATGCACTTCCCAAAATAGGTCACATGCAAATAATATCCATGTTCCTTTACAATAACATGCACACATGCAAGTGTGCTAATAATAGACATCCTATAGTTAACTGGAAGTAGTAATCCTATTATTATCTTGTTTTCATACATGGCGCTTATCGATGCTCATTCCCAAAATAGCATTTGTGTGTCTCGCAAGTCTCCATCCGATATGTGATCTACACGCTATCTCTAAAAATAGCCTTTATCCATGAAAACGGCTAAGTCCCGAATCATCTTGTCTGGCACTCATTTCCTTTCCTATCCTTTTGCGCCTTGAATGGCCTTATTCCTGCATGCACATTCTTTGTGTTTTTCTCCTTATCACAATACTATCTTCTCAACATAAACTATGGATAGAACCATGATATAAGACCGTAACATTAGGAGAAAGTGGGGTCTTGAACCTATATTCTCCTAGACCTTCTACGATAAAGGTTTCTTGAAATAAGAATCATCTACACTAAGAGGAGTAAAATCAAGTTTCCTCAATGATTCATTTGTAATTTTGATGGTGTTAGCTTCATCATTAGAATCTTAAGAGTCATCGGTGATTAAGCTGAAATTGGACTATGCGGTGTTAAGGTAATTAATCTAAGCTATGCACATCTCGCAATAAATTAAATAGATATGGTAAAGAAATATCTTAATCATCTAAGTAAATATATAAAAATGAAATATTAAACCCTAATGTGCAAGAGGGGAGAGGAAATAACGCGGTGAATAATAGAATCCTATCAGACTGTGTCGCAGTGATGAACATAAAATCAGAAAGTAGGAATGACAATGCTGAGGTCCCATAGAAGATAGATCTGGGTGATGTGACTAGACTAGAGCACCTAAGAGAGGACTAGGGTGCCCACGGGTGCTCTAGTAAGGAAAACAAGGACCCTAGTGCGGGAAGAATGTATGGAACTAGTCTTCAAAGGTTTGAGAGATTATTGTTATCCTTCACTACTTGTCATATTAATTTCTCTATATTGTGCCAAATGCTCCAAATATTCCAAGAGGAAGAATAACTTGTAAAAGACCCAAAAGGAAGTATCAAAACCCTAAAAATAAAAATATGAAAATGAATGGGTTGAACTGACCTCAATTGCCACAATAGTGGGCTTACTAAACTGAGCATTGCACTACATTTTGGACCCAAATGTAGTTTTGGTGAGTGTGTGCATGTCGTGCCCTAGGTGCTCTTGTGCTAGTTGCACTTTGTGAAATAGCAAGCAATAGCTAAATGTAGAAAATGTAATAGAATGTGTGCATGGAATAGAATAGAATCCCTCCCCTATGAAGTGTGATGCAGATTTCCTAGCTCATACCTTGATGATGGAGCTATGTGGATTCCAATGCAATAGATGGATGCACCTCTAGATGCATTGATAGTAGTAGATCATGCTAGGCTCCTCATTATGGTCTCATAAGTTTATATTTATAGGGTTATATTTCTCTAATTTTGTAATTAACCCCTAAAATACCGACCACAAGAAAGAAAAAGATGAAAAATGGTTAGAAGAGGCCCAAAAAGTGGCAGGAAAGTATAGAAGGATCTAGGACACCCCAAAGAGACTAGGGCACCCATGGGCAACCCAAGAATAAATCTGGGTGCCCTTGATGAGGATAAAATGACACGGGATGCCATAAAATGGTTAGGCATGTGCGTGTAATAGGTCACAAATTATGAAATAAAATAATCAAGATGGCCAAAGGATGGGGGATAGTTATTACTTTCCTAACTCAATAACCTTCTAAATAGTAGTATGAGACTAGGATAAATAAATGTCTAAAGTTCATGATTATGTGACTACATTTTTCCCCACTTTATATTGGTGAGAGGAAATCTCAAGAACATAAAGTAGATAGAGATGTGTACTTGATGTCCATGAAGAGTATAGTAGAAATGTGCCAAAGGACTAGAAAAAGTGTGGAATGAAAAAATATGGAGGATATTGGAAACTATAGATGAAAAATGCAAAAAGAAAAATTGATGTGAGTGTACCTAGGCGGAACACGTGTGTGTAACTTCCAAAGTGTGTAGTGTACTTGCATGGTTAGTAAACCACATGTGACCCTGTGGAATGTTGTTGTTGTTACCATTGTTGTTGTTTTCCCCATTTGATTTCTTGTTTCTCATACACAGGGACTGCAAGGATAAAATGATCAAGTAGTCAAATATGTATATATGTGAGTGTAACAATGCTATGTAAAATACACTAATGTAAATGTGAGGGTAAATGGAACATGTGTACCTGATCCATGTCGAGAGAAAAAGTGTATAAGGATATCTTGTCTTGTGAGTTTTTGGGTGATCTCACGCCACCCGGCTAGAGAAGTGTAGGGAGGAAATGTTCTATGTTCTCCAAGCTCTAAATGCTTTAATGAATATGTGTGAATAGATCATTTTATCATCCTAGTTTTTGGGCAATCTAATGCCACTTTGGCCAAAGTAGTTTAGATATGCACACCCACTGTAACCTCCAATCCTATAACTATTTCTTGAAAATGCTAAGGAAACTATGTACTGTAAAAGTCATTGTGTATGGGGTTTGTAGACTAGTCTGACCAACTCGTTGTGTATAACTGAACCGAACCGGTGTTGAATCATTGTTCTAGTATGTGAAAACCCCCAAATGATGCCCCCTCTTTGGGGGCACATGCAACATCACCGATAGGATAATACGACCCCAAAATAGGACTAACCACATGAAATCTATAACTGTGTAAGGGGAAGGGAATGTGATTAGTAGAAACCAAGGCATGCACAAACAAGGATGGCTAGCCAAAACAAGTGTTACGTATGCAAAAATACATGCATGTATGAAGACAAATTTAAAGTACACACGAGAAAATGTAAAAATACAAAACACAATAGTGAAAAAATGTGAGAAGACAAGTAAGTCACATAAAGAGGGTTACAAACATGGGACATCACTCACGATATGGCAAGACATGCAAGGCCATCATGGCTAAAAAAACTAAATAAGTGTGTACACCAAACATAGGGCAAGGCCCGAAAACAATAAAGCAGACAAGAAGCGAGATAATGAAACAAATAAGTATGGAAACCAATAGCCCCGCATAACAAATGATGCACATGAAGCATCGATTAATATGTTACAAAGATAGCTAGTATGTCAAAAGTGTGTATAAGCAAGTAATGTAAAATTTTGATTATAAAATGAAACAATAACACCTGAAAGAGAAAAATGTGGATGCCCTCGGAAACCAAAGTGTAGGAAGGGTAGAAGGAGATCATCCTTGTTGCGTGTAAGAGACTTGAATATGTGATCATAACTAAAAAAGGAGTGAACACGCATATGTGGATAATATAGATAAATGACATACAAGTAATCATACTAGCATGTGTAATAAAGTGACCATGAACAAGAAAAAGTTAGAAAGAGTATAAATGACCATAGTATGTAGTATGTTGTGGATGGATGGAATGGAATGCAATATGGAGTGATGGAAGCCATGTGCCTGCCGAGTGAATGGAAATGATTAACTAAAATTTGACTATGTAGTGCTAAGGTAGTTAATCTAAGCTATGCACAATTGTACTAAAGTAAATAAATGTAGTAAAGAAATATTTTAATGATCTAAGAAAATATATAAAATGAAATATTAAACCCTAATGTGCAAGAGGGAAGAGGAAATAACTCAATTGAATAACATAATATTGTCGGACTATGTGGCAGTGATGAACAAAAAATCAAAAAGCAGGAGAATGACTATATTGAGGTCATGAGAAGATAAATATGGGTGATGTGGCTGGACTAGAGTATCTGGGAGAGAATTGGGGTGCCAAATATCACTTTGATAAAGAAAACAAGTGCCTTGGTTTGAGAAAAAGGTGGGAAGCTGGTCTTCATAATTCCAGGAGATGAATTATATCCTTCGCTGCTTGTCATATTAATTTCTCATGGTTATGCCGAATGTTGCTCCAAATATTCCAAGAGGAAGAATAACCTATAAAAGACCCAAAAGGAAGTATCAAAACCCTAAAAAAGAAATATGCAAATGAATGGGTCAGATTGACCTCAGTGCCACAATAGTGGGCTTACTAAACTAATCATTGCACTAAATTTTAGACCCAAACGTAGTTCTAGTAAGTGTGTACGTGTCATGCCCTAGGTGCTCTTGTGCCAGTAAAACTTTGTGAAATAACGAGCAATAGATAAATGTAGAAAATGTAATAGAATGTGTGCATGGAATAAAATATAATCCTTCCCCCTATGAAGTGTGATGTAAATATCCTAGCTTGTTCCTTGATAATAGAGCTATGTGGATGCCAATACAATAGATGGATGTAACTCTAGATAGAGTGATAGTAGTAGATGATGCTAGGTCCCTCATTATGGTCTCATAACTTTATATTTATAAGGTTCTCTTGCTTTAATTTTGTAATTAACCTTAAAAGGCTGACCAAAGAAAGATAAAGATGAAAAATGGCTAGAAGAGGCCCAAAAGTAGAGGGAAAGTGGAATAGGGACCGGGCACCCATGGGCTCCTTATACAAGGCTAAAATTATGCGGGATTTCAAAAATGACTGGACATGTGATTACAATAGGTCATGAGGTACGAAATAAAATAATCAATATGGCAAGAGGATGGGGTTAATTAGTACTTTCTTAACTCAAGAACCTCCTAAATAGTAGTGTGAGACTAGGATTTTGTAAATGTCGAAATGCATGATTTTGTGATTACATTTTCCCCCACTTTATGTTAGTGAGTAAAACCTTGGTAACATAGAGTAGATAGAGATGCGTATCGATGTCCATGAAGAGTGTAGTAGAAACATGCCAAAATACTAGACAAGGCATGGAATGAAAAAAATATGGAGCGTGGAAACTATAGATGAAAAATGCATAAATAAAAAGTGATGAGAGTGAACCTAGGGTGGAATGCATGTGTGTAGAGGTACGCAGGTGTAGTGTGACCTACATAGTTAGTAAAGCATGTGTACTTACGTGGAATGTTGTTGTTATTGTCGTTATTGTTGTTGTTGTTCTCCCCCATGTGACTACTTGTTTCTTATATGGCTAGACCTTCAAGGAGAAAACAATCAAGTAGTAAAATATGTATGTATATATGTGTAAAAAAACTATGTAAAATATGCTAATGTAAATGTAAGGGTAAATAAAACATGTGCACCTGATCCATGTCGAGAGAGAAAGTGTAGAAGGATATCTTGTACTATAATTTTTTTGGGAAATTGCATGCCACCTTGGATAGAGAAGTGTAGGGAGGAAATGATTTGTGTCATTCAAGATCTAATATAACCGTTGAATATGTGTGAAGAGATCTCTATATCATCTAAGTTTTTTGGGCGATTTGATGCCACTAGTTGAAGTAGGTAGAGAGGCACACCCACTATAATCTCTAATCTTGTCATTGTTTCCCATAAATGCTAATGACACCATGTCCTATAAAATCCATTGTGTATGGGGTTCATAGATTGGTTCGAACCCACTTGATATGTATAACTGAACCGAACCAGTGTAGAATCTCTGTGTTCGTATGTAAAAAACCCCGAAATGATGCCCTCCCTCTTTGGGGGTGCATGTGGCATCACTGATAGGAGAATGTGGCCCCAAAAGAGGACTAACCACATCACAAGGATGGCACCAAGGATGCAAATGAATGGGTCGAACCGACCATTTGATAACTGGTAGAAAAAATGCACGCACAAATAAGGATGGCTAGCCAAAACAAGTGTTACTACAAAATTTTTGAAATAAAGAGCAATAGATAAATGTAGAAAATGTAAAAGAATATGTGCATGGAATAAAATAGAATCCTTCCCCCTATGAAGTGTGATTTAGATATACTAGCTTGTGCCTTAATAATGGAGCTATGTGGATGCCAATGTAATAGATGGATGCAACTCTAGATAGAGTGATAGTAGTAGATGATGCTAGGTCCCTCATTATGGTCTCATAAATTTATATTTATAGGGTTATCTTGCTCTAATTTTGTAATTAACCCCAAAAAGGCCAACCACAAGAAAGATAAAGATGAAAAATGGCTAGAAGAGGCCTAAAATGTAGTGGAAAAGTGGAATAGGGACTAGGGCACCCATGGGCTCCCTATACGAGGCTAAAATAATGTGGTGTTTTAAAAATTGCTGGGCATGTGATTACAATAGGTCGCAAGTTACAAAATAATATATTCAGTATGGCCAAAGGACGGGGTTAATTAGTACTTTCTTAACTCAAGAACCTTCTAAATTGTAGTGTGAGACTGGGATAGGTAAATGTCTAAAGTGCATGATTTTGTGATTACATTTTCCCCACTTTATGTTAGTGAGAAGAAATCTTGGTAACATAAAGTAGATAAAGATGTGTACCTGATGTCCATGAAGAGTGTAGTAGAAATGTGCCAAAAGACTAGACAAAGCATGGAATGAAAAAAATATGAAGGAGCGTGGAAACTATAGATGAAAAATGCATAAATAAAAAGTGATGAGAGTGAACCTAGGGTGGAATGCATGTGTGTAGCTGCCGCAGTGTGTAGTTTACCTACATGGTTAGTAAAGCATGTGTGCTTCCGTGGAATGTTTTTTGTTATTGTCGTTATTGTTGTCCCCATTTGATTTGCTTGTTTCTTATACAACCAGACACTGTAAAGGCGAAAACAATCAAGAAGTCAAATATATATGTATATATGTGTAAAAACACTATGTAAAATACGCATATGTATGTAAAATATACATGTGTATGTAAAATACGCTAATGTAAATGTAAGGGTAAATGGAACATGTGCATTTGATCCATGTCGAGAGAGAAAGTGTAGAAGTATATCTTAAACTGTGATTTTTTTTGGGAAATCACATGCCAACCTGGCTGGAGAAGTGTAGGGAGGAAATGATTTGTGTCTTTCAAGCTCTAACATATCTACCGAATATGTGTGAAGATATCTTTATATTGTCTAAGTATTTTTGTGATCTGACGCCACTAGCCTAAGTACTATAGAGAGGCACACCCACTATAACCTCTAATCTTGTAATTATTTCCCAAAAATGCTAATGACACCATGTCCTATAAAATCATTGTGTATGGGGTTCTTAGATTGGTCCGAACCCACTTGATGTGTATAACTAAACCAAACAGTGTAAAATCTCTATGTTAGTATGTGAAAACATTGAAATGATCTCCTCCTCTTTGGGGGTGCATGCGGTGTCACTAATAGGAGAATTCGGCCCCAAAAGAGGACTAAACACATGAACTTTATACCCTGTAAGGGAAGGGAATGCGCTTGGTATAAACCAATTCACACAAAAACAAGGATGACTATCCAAAACAAGTGTTACTATAAAAACACATGCATGTAAGAAGACAAACGTAAAGTACACTGTAGACAATGTAAAAACTACCAAGCACAATAGTGTGAACACGCAAGAAGACAAGTAAGCTACAAAAAGTAGGTTGCAAACATGGGACATCACTCATGATGTTGCAAGAAACTATCAACACCAATCCAAAGCACTATGATAATTCTTCACCGGGAACTCCTCATGCTATGATTATTAACTAATACACGACTCTTAGTTTGGTGGATGTAACTGAAACAAAACAACAAACATAACACAAGAATACCATAGACTATGATAAGAAGGAATAATGATAAATATGAAATATCGGTGTAGATTATAATATCAACATGAAATTGTTACAATCTCACCCATGAGGTTCTTCAAGTGTTATTAACTTCACTTGCCTTCAAACAATAACTATGGGAGAAACTTAACAATTACACCTCTTAATGGCTTCTTTAACACCTTGTTTCGCACGGAATGTTTCAACTTTTTGGGAATAGAGTTGTTTCTATCCTTTCATTCTTTGAGAAAGCAGATGTATAAGGGTTAGGGCTGGGAGGAATAGTTGAATGTCGAGAGGGTGTGCATGAGAAAGAGATCGATGATCATTGCGAAGAACTCCTTTTTGTCTTGGAAGGACTACCGTAAGTAAGAATACAAGACCACAAGATTTTAATTCAAGAAATGAGGTGGGCCTCGTCAAAGGTGGTTCCCTCGCTAATATGAATTAACACAAATTCTAACAAATAAGCTATTGTCCAATTACAATTTGTTTACCTTGTTAGAACAATAGAGAAAGGGCTGGTCTTGGTTTAGAATCACGGTGACCGACGCCGGTCAGTGTCACCGGTACCGGTTGATGATAACCGATATCGGTAGGGGTAGTGATTTAAGGGGTTGGGTGAAGGTTGGCTATAAGATGGCTATATGATAGTTATGGTGTTTATAAGGCTGGTAGAATGACTGGGGATAGGTAATGAGGTGATGGAGAAGACTCAGAGGGTATGGGGGCTGTTCTTGGAGCAAAATAGGGGTAAAGGAATGTAAGTTAGGTGGAGAGTGTTACCGGGTAGTGGATCTGGGGGTAGACTTGTAATTACTGTGATTCAGAAATCCAAGAAATATTATTAAAAGAACATATAAGACTTACTTACTAATTCCTGATGAAAATGCAGGTTCTGGGACTATGATGGCGAAGACAGGGCTCAAGTGGGATGATCTGACAATCCAAGATGAGCTATCTCCTCTCCTGATGCTTGGATGAGTGTCACTGGGCTCTGGTTATTCAGTTGCAGTCTTGGGCTTGATGTCCTTCTCTGCCAACTCCTCTCTTTCCTTCACTTGTCTCTGCTCAGCCAAGTAAATTCCGGATCCTTCCAATGACTTCTGATTCGGATCAATGAAAATCCAACCCCTTGTTTTTGGTTGGGAGAGGTCATTTACAGGGAACCGATGGCGGTTACGTAACCGACGGCGGTCGAGTAGGAACCGGTATCGGTCAGGTCAAAGTGGGCTATTTTTAGTAAAATAGCCAACTTTCCCTCCTTTTCTCCCGAGGGATTAGTTGTGGGCTTGGTCAAGTCATTATGAGGTTGGTTTTAGGTGCGGATGAGGAGTAATTAGTTATGGGTGTGGATGTAGACCAAGTTATAGGTCTTAATTAGGTTAGTTTAGGTTAAGACTAGGTCATGATGAGGTGGTGAAATGAGGTGGCAGTGTATGGCGATGTGGATTTATTAATTATATAAGGTAATTAATAAATAATTGTGTAAGGTTTAGGTGATGAGGTTAGGTTACGAAAATGAGATGCGGGGCACAAGGGGGTCGTAAGACACAAATTTGGTGTCTACATTAGCCCCTTATTGTCGTGTAGCTTGTCTTGTAAAGCTGCACGGACAATAATATGAAGTGGTTACCCTCTTAAGGGTATAGGTAATCCCCCTCAAATCTATCACAGATTGAGGCAAGCGTGAAATTAGGGATAGAGTTGATAAAGGGTAAATGGTGTTGAAATAATGGTGAGATGGTGGGGTAGGTCCAAAGAAGCAGACGCACGTTGAAATGAAGTAGTGCGACTGTGGTACATGATTCAAGAGCAAACAAGCAATTCATAGGCAAAGGTCGATAGTTTATCCAAACAAGGGTGATATAATCCTGGTATCCAAGGCATAGGAAGTAGCTCCAGGGATATAATGGGTAAGGTACATGAACGTTTAGGCATGTTCGGCAAAGCACTCAAATGGTTGGTTTGGTCGAGATAAATGTCAAAGTCCAGGTCTAGGCAAAGTTGGTCAACTCGATCAAGTCAAGTACCCTAATCATGCTAAAACACGAACAGTGAGCTCGATTCAACAAAAAGCTACACATGGGTGGATAAAATTGTAATTTGTTGGTTTTGGGGTGAGGTATTTGAGTGGTGCGGCCTTGGGTCGGCCGATTGATGAGTGAGGGCCATGGGTCGGGACCTGATTGGTTGTTTACGGCCTTGGGTCGGGCCAAATGGTTGGTGGCGGCCTGGGTCGGGCCGGATAGTTGGTCGCGCCTCGGTCGGTTGGGCCGGATTTGTTGGTTGGGGCCTTGGGCCTGGGCCAAATGGTTGGTCGCAGCCTTGGGTTGGGCCAAATGGTTGGTGGCCTTGGGTTGGGCCAAATGGTTGGTCATGCGCCATGGGTCGGGCCAAGTGGTTGGTTGGGGCCGTGGGTCGGGCCAAGTGGTTGAGTTGCGCGACTGGGTCGGGCCAATGAGGTCAAAAATGGCTAAATAAGCAATGGAGTGTATAGCGATGTGGTGAATAGGCAAATGGTGAGAAAGGGAGATTGGTGAATAAGGGCAGAAGTTGGGTGAAGTTAGGTATTAAACCGATATCGGCTAGATAGGACGACAGATCGGTTAGGTGACCGATACCGGTTCCTTAGGGCACAATATAACCGGATATCGGTTATAGGTCAAAACCTATAAAAAAAAAAAATGGCCTATCATTGTCACATTGTCAATTTGAAAACCCATTTGAGTTGTCTGAGGTGTATTGTTGAGATTGGTGCATTTGTCGGCTGAGGTGGCACTATTTGAGTGGAGAAGTGAGTAGTTGGTAGGCCCTAGCGAGTAGGAGGCAGCAGTTGATTGGTGGAGGACCCAGAAGAGGAGAGGTAGAGTCATGGCACAGCCAGGAGGAGCAGGAGGTGTCTGGACCAGCTGGACCACCACCACCTATCCCACCACGATGACGTGTCGTCGTACCAGTAGGTTCGAAACCTTTCATTGTGTGATTTTGATGTTGTTAAGCTAGATTTGGGGGTTTGGGTAGGAATCCAATGTTTTGATAAAATAATGAATAAATTGAAGCTATTTGAAAAATGGAGAGGGTAGATGGGTTAAATAGGCCAAGGCAGCAGGGTGGGTAGGTTTTTAGGGTGTTTGGGTGGGTAAATAGAGATAAATAGGCCAAAAATGGATTTAGGGGGCCGCGTCGGGTTCGGCTCCGTAATTTTACAGTGACCGATGTCGGTCACGAAGCGACCGGCATCGGTCACGAAGTTTTTCGGGCGTGGTTGGTTTGTGGTTGACCGGTGTCGATCATGGGTCGACCGGTGTTGGTGGAGAGACGATGGAGAGAGGACCGGTGGCGGTCATGGGTGACCGCAGACGTCCTTAGTTAAGATTATTTATTTTGTTGGTTTGGGTTTTGGGTTTGTTGTTGTGTTGAATTTGTGGTTGTTGTTGTTTGGGTGTTTTGGTATTATTTGGGTTGTTGTTTGGGTGTGTTGGTAGTAGTGATTTGGGTTTTGTGTTTATTGTTGGGCTTTTGTTTTTGGGGGTGGAGAGGGAAGGGGCAGAGGTTGATAGGAAGGGTGGTTGGGTGGGGGGGGGGTAGTATAGAAGGTTAAAGTAGTTGTTGTTTGAAAGGGTAGGTCTAATGAAGTGGGTGATTTGCAGCACACGTCAAGACCTGACTATGACTACGGGATAGGATGCCCCGCTGTTGAGACGGATGCGGCCACACGTGTCCGCAGCATGCAGCTGGGCCATCATGCGCGAGGTGGGACTCATGGAGTCCAGCGATATAGGGCTATAGATAGGATCACAGCCTTATGGTTGCCCTCATCGAGAGATGGGATCCGGTGACTAATGTTTTCCATCTCCCGACCGAGAGATGACTATTACACTCGGAGGATGTGTATCGCATCCTTAGACTCGCCGATCGATGGGGAGGCAAAGATTCCGTGTAGATGCAGAGACAAGCCATGGACAACATTCTATAGGTATTTGGGGATGCAGCCGCTATTGACTTATCACAAAGATTGCGAGCATTGCCTATGGGGACATGTATCGTGCCCATTGACATGAGACACGGCTTCTTGTGTTGATGATGATAGCATCACATGCTTCGCCCTCCCACTCAGAGGGAGGCCGCTTTCCATGGGCGCTGATGGGGGTACTACACGAGATGGTGGAGGAGCATACATGTTATGCTTGGGCACCAGTATACCTGGTGCAGTTATACAGAGAGTTGTGGGGCTATCGCGGATGAGGCGATTCGGGATTTGTTCCACATTTTTGTTACATTACTGGGCATATGAGCATATCATATGCATTCGACCAGTAGGGCTGCCCCAGCAGCCGGGGCCACAGGTGATATATAGATATGGCTTTCAGAGGTGGTTGGGGGTCGTGGGCCAGCCACGAGCAAAGGCTCACCGGACGGGATGTAGCGTATTACCGTCATGTATTAGAGGGCGTGACTACCTTGGATATTGTATGGAGGCCTTACAGAGGTCATCAGCCCCGCGGAGGAGCCCGATCACAGTTGCGTTGGATCCAGATACATTCGGATAATGGGGATGGAGGCCGAGAGAGCATGAGCGATACCTGAGAGAGGGTATGACGGCACTGGGGCTACGACAGATGAGCCACCGCCTTCCCCGCACTGAGGGATGATGTAGAGGCCCCACTACCTGCACCACAGCCCGTGGACCCAGATTGGGTAGCAGAGAGGCCAGCAGATGATACCGTAGATGACGCCGGCTGCACAGGATCATTTTTGGTATGTATGGGCAGTGGGAGAGAGCCCGCGAGAGAGACACACCCGCACAAACTGCACTTAATGGCTGTTATAGCAGAGAGGGACCAGCTCAGGGGACAGGTACAGTTGTTACAGGGCAGCTTGCTACTGCACAGGCACAGATAGGTGTCCTACAGGGGCAGTTAGCCCAGCGCAGTATGCACAAACCATGCACACCACATGTGCACCACCATGTGCACCACCATGCATGCACAAGCACTGCACAGCCATGTGTGCATGTGTACCGCCACCACCGGTGTAGCCACAGCATGTGTACCGCCACGCACCAGACATCGCACACAGCCACAGGCACAGGGTGTATTGGTAGGACAGGGGCCATTGTTATTAGGAGTCGGGGGACCAGCCCCAAAGCTATGGTGGCACGGGCCCGTTATATGGAGGCGAGAGCGGAGGCCCGGTACTATCAGGACGTCCTTGATGGTACCGGGCTGACTATCACCGTATGTGGCACACAGAGGAGACCTCGTGGAGTCGAGATCCTGTGGGGGCAGCTACAACCGGTGGGTCGGTGACAGGGAGGAGGCGGGAGCAGGCCAGACCCGCAGGAGAGGTGCTGAGGGCGGTGGGGAGAGTTGAGACATCCCTGGGCAGAGATAGATGTTTTTGTTTGTACATTGGATATAGGCACCGGTCTGCGAACCGGTTATGTTTATAGAGGCCTGCGTGCCCACATATGATTTATTCATTCATTTATTCATTTATTGTATATACCGGCCTGCGAGCCGAGTACGGGTTGTACAGTTGATACCGGCCTGCGAGCCGAGTATATTTTTGATATGAGAGACCGGCCTGTGAGCCGAGTCGTGATGTTGACAGTTATTGTGGCCTGCGTGCCGGCTTTGTATTATTATGAGATCACAGAGGCCCCTATGCAGGGCAAGTTGTATACTTGAAACCTTTTATATATAGATATATATGATGATTTTGATCCATATGCTGTGTGTAAAATGTTTTAAGTGTTTTGTCGATGGTTTGTGAATTTTAATGTATGATGAGTTTGATCCACATGGTTTATATATTGATGGGGTTGATGTCTTTTGTTGATGGCTTTTTGAAATGGAATGTATGTATATATAGATTATGAGTTTAATTCACATGTTGTGTATGCTGATGGGTTTGATGTATATATATATGATTTCGTATGTATGTTGTCGATGGTTGTTATAATGTAGATAGATGATGTTGCTGAAATTGTGAGGATATATATATGTGATTTGGATGACAAATATTGATAATGGTGTTGTTATGCAGGAAAAAGAGGTGGGCGCTACAAAAATTGGGTAGAAAATAAAGAAAAGGCCTATGTTTAAGAAAAAGTAGGCATGTGACCGATATCGGTTAGTTAACCGATGTCGGTAGATGCTAGACCGGTATCGGTCAGGTAACCGATACCGGTTATTCCATAATGAGCTTTTCTAAAAATAGAAAAGCTTGGGTGGTAACTTAAGTTCTTATTTTGAGAGCCATGCAAGAAGTTAAATATGCGAATGCGACGCTGTTTGACGACTAAGACAGGTAATTGCATGAGAGAATTGAGTGATAAGGAGGAAAGAGACAGGGAAAGTGAATGTGGGCTGAGATTCAGAAGGTAAAACAACAAGTTATATTTAAAGAGGGTGGTGAACATGGCTGAACAAGGAGAAGCATCCAAGCAGCAGGACGAGAGGGAAGACAAGTTCCACCTCAAGCTGCTGCAGCCCAAGAGGTAAACGTTTTGGTTGTAATTTGATTCTTGCATGTTTTGTGAATAGGATGAGAGAAGTGTACGTGGGGTAGATGAGAAAGAAAACGTGATAGCAAGGGTTATGGAGGAGGTGAGTGTTATGGGGTAGGTAATCAGGGGTTTTGGGTATGTTTGTATGTACAGAGAGGGGTAAACGATCAAATTATTGTCGTAGGTGGTGTGTTTAAAGCAGTGGTGTATAAAATTGACAAAGGACCGATGTCGTTAAAGATAACCCGTATCGGTTATGAACCGCTATCGGTTATCTATAACCGATACCTAAGCATCGTAGGAATTTCCGAATGTGAGAAAACCCTCGGGGATTTGATTTATCAATGGCGGTGTGTCGCTTTTGATGTGTGCAGCGGAGGTAGTGTTAAGGATGAACGATACGCGCCGTTGTTGTTGTCACTTGAATCCGAGCGGATGTAACACCAAATGGAATGGGCATTGATAAATCATTTGGGGTTAAGTGGAATCCGCTATTATTCACGAATCACACGTAACCATGCTATGTTACAGGCGTTGATTGAGAGATGGAATCCAGAGAGGAATACCTTCTATCTACCAACAGGGAGATGACAGTGACATGGAAGATGTGTTCCGTATTTTGAGACTCCCATTACTGTAGAAGACCAAGATATCGTGCATTGCCTAGCGCGGCGTGGGGAGCGATAACAACAGTATTTGGTCCATACGCACGAGAGTTGACACAACGAGGTTTGACATTCACTTATGGTATAATGTATGTAGCACACCCTGAGGCAACAAGGTTGGCAGTGGTATTAATGATAGCGGTGGGGTATTATGCATTATCGAGGGCGGATGGGGGAAGATTTCCAAAAGCATTGATGTGTGTTATTTGGGAAATGATAGAAAGGAACGTGACTTTTGCATGGGCACCTGCATATTTGGCGGAGCTATACAGGGGTTTATGGGCTTGTAGGTGAAATCACAGGACGACACTGGATTGTTCATATTTATTACATTGTTGGGCCTATGAGCACATTGTTTGTGTGCGACCAATAGGCCGACCCATCCAAATCACAGAGACAGGAGCTGAGGTTGGGATTCGATGACGATGGGTCCGCACAGTAACAAGAGGCAAGATCCGTGCCGTGACAGTGACACCGAGTATTATAGGGTATGGGAGATGGTGACGATCATGTGGATATCTGGCGGAGGCCTTACGGGAACTATATGGTAACAGAGAACATAGCTGAGGAGTTGAGGGGTGTAGAGCGATTGAGGTGGATCGCGGGGCACAGGCCAGGTGAGTATGAGAGGATTCCTCTAGATCGCGTGCGGTGACAATTTAGATTTGTGCAGGATATACCCCTGGCTTATAGACCATATATGAGGATCGACGCGGAGGCATCATTCTCACCTCCCCGCCAACACCTCCAGAAGGACCAGAAGAGATAGCAGCTGATCACAGGGTAATGGATGCAGGAACGACAGAGGCCTATAGATTATGGTGGGTAGCAGAGTTGTGAGGTGTACGTGATCGTCCCGACGTACGTAGCCGTGATTACAGCGGAGAGAGATCATCTGCAGAGTTTAGTTCATCAGCTCCAACCGCAGGTGAATGAGACAAGAGGATTGTTAGCGGTTGCGGAGTCACGAGCGGAGAGACTAGAGGTGAGATTCCTCCATGCGAGAGAGCGTATTCATATGTTACAGGAGAGATTGGTAGATCAGTGGGCGGTACCAATAGCCGTGGTGCCTTTGAGGATGGAGAGGCCTGGCGAGAGGCGTCGACGAGCCCGCTCATCACCTGGTTCGGGATGAGGCGCAAGGGTCTAAGTGAATTTTATAGAGGTATATAGAAATAAATAAGGATGCCGACCTGCGCGTCGATGATAGAGAAGATGTATTTGTTGAACATCTAAAATAAAACTGAATAGGTATGTTGATTTGAGTTATACTAATGAGAAGGATCGTGTTTTGAATGTTTGTTTTGAAAAATGATAAAGATAAATGTTGGCGAAAAGAAATACACAAAAATATGTATATTTACAACACATGCTAAGTTATGGTAGGGGATGGTCGAGCTAACTCTTGGGAGACACCATGTCTCCTAAGTGCGCCTACATAGCCCATCGCACAAAGCAAGGAGGGGCCTCGATCGATGTAGTTCTCCTTAGGACCAGGGAGAGGTGAATTGTGCAATTTAGGTATGTTTAGGCAATTTGTTGGTGGGTAAAAGTATTAATTTTGGTAGGGTAATGTTGTTGGTGTTGGTAAGAAATTAGCGATGTTGGAATAGGTATAGGTGAAGCGAAAGTTAGCCTACCCAAGTGGTAGGGAACCGTGTCCTGATTAAGGTCAACACATAATCCTAGATTCGAGTCAAAGAGGAAAAAGTGCTCCGTAGGTGAAAAGAGCTAAACAAACCACATAATAACGTAGAATGAGCTTGAACCCCTAGGTACGTGTGCATAGAGACGAGAAGTCGATAGGTGAAAAGAGTGTATAATCACAATATATCGGATGTACGTCACGTCCCTTGAGTTGTGTTGTTTAAGCAAATGGTGAGGTGAGGTGGATGGTATAGTTGAGGCACGGAGAACTTGTTATAAAGTGAGTGTTCTGACAAAAGAGAACCTAACCTAAATAGACAAGTCCATGACTCCAAAGTTCTTTTGAATGCGGCTTTTATTTTGCTAAATATAGACTGATCGATGTGGGAAGTCTACAAGGGATATGTATTTTATTACTCTTGAGGTCTTCACGAAGCTGATCAATGCGAGAAGCTTCTGATAAAGGTTGACTGTGTATAGCTGTCCTTCAAGGGAGCAGTCTATTTATAGTAGTAGAGAGTGTTTTCAGGTATAGTCTGTTCTTCTGGGGAGCAACTATATATAGAATAAGAAAGAATAGTTTGGCATATAGTTGTCCTTCGAGGGAGCAGTCTATATATAATTTAGAGATCTAGATGTCCGTTTGGCATAAAGCATCTAGTTTTGTAGGAAGTTTGACTCAAGAAAATCCCATAAGTTTTTAATTAAGAATGTGTCATTTGAATACTTTGAAGTCATGGACTAGACTAAAAAGGGGAAGGCATTTTTAAAGGGAGGTGATAATCAAACCATGTGAGCTTGATTTTATTTTGAGATGTAGGAAACAAAATGTATGCGGTGGTAAATGAGCTCAAGGGACGAGCACAAGGTAGGTAAGAAGTGATGTAACACTAAATTCAACAATAGAATGGTCGAAGATGCAAGGCATTAAGGGGTTCAGGCTCAGGTTTACCATTAAGCGAAGCTAAACGATAAGTGCCTGATCCATAAGTGTGAGTGATAATGTAAGGCCCAATCCAATTAGGAGCAAATTTTCCACGTTTGCTCTTTTCTAGTTTGGTTACATGTTGATTCTCTTTGAGGACAAGATCACCAACCTTAAAGGTACGCTCATGAAGTCGCTTATCATAAGCACGCTTGATGCATTTTTGATAGATTTGAAGGTGGTCAAGAGCCGTAAGACGACGCTCGTCAAGAAGCTCTAATTGGGCTAACCGCTCTTGGCGGAAATCATCGTTGGTGAGAATATCCCAAGAGATATTCGAGGAGGGTATTTGTATTTCGAGAGGCAAGACAGCCTCGGTACCATATACCAAAGAAAAAGGTGTGGCATTAGTGGAGGTACGAATGCTAGTACGATAAGCCCAAAGGGCAAAGGGGATGTGATCATGCCAATTTCTTCCAGACTCATTAACAACTTTCATGAGGATTTTGGTTAGGGTTTTATTAGAAGATTCAGCCTGACCATTGGCCTGTGGATAGTACGGTGACGAGAAGCTAAGTTTGATATCAAGTTGTTACAAAGGTCTTGAACAACTTATTTTTGAAAGATTTTCCATTATCTCGTTATCAAAGTGTGAGGAACACCAAAACGACAGATAATGTGGTGGTTAATGAACTCTACAATTTTTTCCTTTTTGGTTGAAATGAGTGGAATGGCCTCCACCCATTTTGTGTAATATTCGGTTGCCGTGATTATCCATCGGTGACGTTGCGAAGAGGGTGGATGAATCTCACCAATAAGGTCTAAACCCCATTGTGAGAAAGGCCAAAGATCTCGTGCGACCTGTAGCGGATGGCTAGGAGTATGTTAAAGGTTGGCATGTTGTTCGACACATAACACAATGCTTAACATATTCGTAAGTAGTGTTATTAAGAGTAGGCCAATAATAGCCTAGGCGAAGGATCCGTTTGCCACATGGCAAGGCCGCTAAAATGTCCACCACAAATACCGTCATGGACCTGTTGGATGGTATAGGTGACCTCCGCGCCGTTAGACATCGAAGGAGGATGCCATCAAAGCCACGTTTATAAAGGAGTCCCCCCATGACGACATAACGAGAAACACTTTTAAGAAAAGCACGTTTCGGTACTAGTAAGGTCGTGGGAGAATAGAGGTTGTAAGGTAGTCGTGAAATTGGTGATACTGTATCCCGCGAAATTAGCAGTACATTATTTATCATACAAACAACCGAATGAGTAAGATGGGGCAAAGAGTTGTTGGACCAAGACGAAAATGTCAGAGTCAGTTGATGAAGCAGGAATTTGTGAGGCTAAGCAAGCCATAGTATCCGCAAATTTGTTAGTGGAGCGGGGAATGGTTTGGATAGAATAATGAGTAAATAAGGTTAGAAGTGAATCCACGTAGTGTTTGTACTTTTGAAGTTCCTCATTTTTACATTGGTAGATGCCCATAACTTGATTGACTACCAATTGAGAGTCACCGAAAATATTGATAGATTTGACACCTAAGTGTAACGCAACCTGGAGACCCAAAACAAGGGCCTCGTATTCCGTTGTATTATTAGTGCAGGGGAAATCGAGTCGGAATGAAAGAGGCATAGGCTCCGCATCAAGAGGAATGAGAACAACGCCGGCTCCGCCACCGCACTGGCATTTGGATCCATCGAAGAAGAGGGTCATTGGATACGACTCCTCCCTGAGTGAAAGAGTGGCGATGAGTTCGTCGGGGAAATTAAAATTGGTAAATTGTTCCCTGTAAAGGGGCTTCCGCGAGTTGGTCGGCAATGGTTTGTCCTTTGATTGACTTCTGGTGTATAAATTCAAGGTCGAGGTCAGCAAGGAGCATAAGCCATCGGGTGATGCGTTGGTTTAGATGAGGTTTGGCATACATATAATGGATGGGGTCCGTGTTGGTGATGACAAAAGTTTTGTGATTCAGGAGGTAGTGTCGGAGTTTGGTGGCCACAAATGATAGGGCTAGGCACAATTTTTCTACATGTGTATACCTAGTCTCATAATCCACCAGAGTATGACTTATATAATAAACGGCTTGTTCTCGATACTCGAGTCACGATGTGTGAGCATGGCCCCTACAGCATGGTCGGTGGCGGAAAGGTAAAGGTAGAAAGGGCGATCATCCTGAGGTGGGATAAGCACGGGTGGCTGCAAGAGATAAGCTTTGAGAGCCTCAAAGGCTTGGTGGCACTCTTCGCTCCATTGAAAGGCAATATCCTTTTTAAGGAGGTGATGGAAAGGTTGACATCGATCCGAGAGTTGGGAGATGAAACACCGGATAGATTGGAGTTTACCTTGTAAACTACGCAATTGTTTGAGGTTAGTAGGTGGGGGCATTTCTAGGATAGCTTTGACTTTAGATGGATCGACCTCAATGCCACGCAAAGAGACGATAAAACCAAGAAGTTTTTTCCAAAGGACACCAAAGACACATTTCTTTGGTCAAGACGAATAGAATATTGTAACAAAGATCAAAAATAATGGTTAAAACATCGAGATGTTCACTGCGATGTTTAGATTTGCCAAGAAGATCATCGACATAATCTTCAAGAATAGTGTGCATAATGTCATGAAAAATGTAAGTCATAGCCCGCTGATAGGTCGCACCAGCATTTTTAAGGCCAAACGGCATGACACGATAACAAAAGGTTCCCCAAGGAGTGATGAAGGTAGTTTTATGTTGATCGGCCGGGCTACCAAAATTTGATTATATCCCGAAAAGCCATCCATGAGAGAAAGCATCTCATGGCCCGCAGTGAGATCAACAAGTTGATCAATACTTGGGAGGGGGAAGTCATCCTTGGGGCAAGCGAGGTTAAGGTCTCGGAAATCCATGCATATCCGAAGTCCCCCCATCGCTTTAGTGATAGGTACGATGTTAGAAATCCATTGAGGATAGTCAATAGGCAAGATGAAGGAAACAAAAAGAAGTCGTTGAAGCTCTTCTTTGACCAAGAGGGCAATGCGTGGATGCATTTTTCTCAGTTTCTGTTTAACTGGCTTGGAATCGGGTTTCAGGGTAATGTTATGGACCGCAATGTCGTGGATCGATTCTCGCATGTCGTCAGTAGGACCAAGCGAAAGCTTGGCTGCGAGCACGAAGGAAGGTAGTGAAGGCAGCTTGTTCTGATGTGTTAAGGGATTGTCCGATCTTCACAATGTGAGGATCCTCCTCTGTGTGGATGTTGATTTCTATAGTAGACTCATTCAACATGGTTTGAGTTTCAGATGGTAAAGCACGTTGAATATAGGAGTCATCCGCACCAAGGTAAGTGAGGATGGAGTCGTCATCTTGGCACTCAACAACATTAATTGAAGGTGAATCCTCTTCGATCATGTCTGGATACAGAAAGGGAAGAGAAGACGGGTCCTCATTATCACGTTGATAGGTGAGAGGACCTAGGAAGATAGCATTTATGAAAAAAAAAGTTAGGAGGGATAGATTCAGGATCTATCGACTCTGTGGGTGACGATGGCAAAATGGGTGATGATGGTTCAGTAGGGGTGACGTCGTCATCTTCCAGGAGACAACTGACATGAGGTTCCTTCGGTGTAAGTGTTTCAGGAAATCCGAGACCACTACGATCATTGTGTTTGCGTGTAGTCACGGGAATGATTGTATGTCGGCCTTGTTCATAAAGACCAAAACCAAAGCCTTTCCAAGCACAGCGAGTCAAGAAGGTGAGGGTGAAACGACGATTTGTCAAGTATTGAAAATCGGATTGGAAGGGAAACACACCAAGAGGAGGTTCAGGGGTAACGGATGATGCGTCGACACCCCCATACGTTAGGTTGGTGCGGCAATTAGGTGGTCCGTAAGAGATTACCTCCCCCACGCGACGGTCGTAGGTAGGATGCATGTAATCGTCCGTACTCCGTGGGGTATGGAAAGAACTAACGTTATATAGGTGATACTCCCCAACAGAAGGCGTTGAAAAACATCTACTAAGGGGGGGTCCGAGGTTGGGATGTTGTCTCGCGGGAAAGGAAGTGGTATTTGCATGATGGCGGTTTCATTGGTCAAGGTGTAGGTGCTGTTGAAGTGGATGGTAGAGGTGTGGTCAAGTGGATGGTTGGGTTGATGAATGGGTGTCTTGACTGGTACAAGCACATCATTAGGGTGATATAACATATATGCAGGTTTCAAGGGGGAGGATCAGCTTTTACGGTGTAGGACTTCCCTCGTACTCAAATTTTATGCATCTATGTAAGGTGGAGGGAACGCATCCCATAGCCCGGATCCAAGGGGCGGCCTAACAACATATTGTATCGAACTCTCCCTCAAGGACATAGAAGAGTTCGGGTAAAGTACGTGGTCCTACACGAATGTTAAGGATCACGGTGCCTAAGGTAGAAGTAATAGCATCATTAAATGACCGCAACATGATGGGGTTGGTACACATGCAAGCTAGAAGGGATATTCATTTTTGGAAGGCTTTTCAAGAGATGATGTTGAGGCTAGTGCCCCGCATCAATCATAACACGACGTACCGGATGTCCCGGACGTAAGTCGAGATGAAAAGAGCAGGTCGTGGATCTTCGCACCAAAGTCAACAATTTCATCTTCGGAGAAACCGACAAAGAATGGCTTGTTGTACATGCAGAGACGTAAGTGGTTGGGGAGTAGGTTGTTCGGGTGAGGAAGCAACGTGATCGGGTGTTAAAATGGAGGTAACAGCAAGGTTTCATTAGGTAAAACCTCTATCCCTGAAGAATTTCAACGAGAGCTTGTCGATGAGATTTGAAGTCCGAATGAGATCATACAAATGTCATTTTTACAGTGATGGTGAAGTCTGTTTGATCATGGTATGGTGGGCAACTCCATCAGAGATGGGGTAGGTAGGTCCACGAATAACCACTTTAGGTGGTGGTGCGATCGGGATGGCGGATGGAGAAAGAGAGGCCGCAGGTGTGCTTCCTTTAGCTTTCTCGTTGTTTTTCTGCCCTCGAGTGGCAACACTAATCATGTTGATCTCGTGAACATGAGAGGAGGAAGATGGTAGGGATAAATCATGGTCTTCGAGAGGTGGGGTTGTAATAATGATAGATCTTGGTGAGGCGGGGACAGGTGGTATAGGAGAGGGAATTGAAGCTAAAGGTCTCTCCCTTCGTAAGTTGTCTTTCTAACCTTTCTGTCTGAAAGAGGTGACTGATGAAGTATGGCTTTCAACGCTTTGCATCCCTCTACATCATGTCCTGGTGTGTGGTGGTAAGCGCAGATTTTAGACTCATCATAACCTATTGGTCGAGGTTTAGATGGGTCATAAGGTCTAAGTGGGGGTAGGGAAATGGTCGCATTCTCCACCAACATATCAAGGATCTTGGCGTAAGATCCTTTGAGTGGGTCAAAATCAGAGGAAGATGAGGGTATTGATTGGGTGGGTTTTGGTAATGTTTGGGTATGGTTGGTTCGTACGGGTGGTGGTTTAGCCAAGGGGTATTGATACGTGGTTTTAACTAAACGTGGCTTCTTCGGCGCAGAAGTCATGTTTAGCTGATTAGATGGTGAGGCTCCAGATAACGTGGTGGCGGGGAACAACCATGGAGAAAGTGAGGTGACTGCAAACAAATCCTTTGATGATGGAGTTTGTTTAGGGTTGATAGTGAACAGGATCTCTGTATAGGCGTAGAAAGCGCAGGTCAGTTTTAAAGAAAATGCAGGAGGTATGATATATTGATGCAAGGTGGAGGGATGAGGTCCCAATATGGAAGGTAGGTGTGACGATAATGGTTTTAGTTGTGATAGAGGCATAGGTTGAGGAGATTGAGTTTGTCTCCTAAGTGGATGGATGGCTTTATTTTTGGGTAAATCTAGCCGCTTAGGTGGGTGTGTTAGACTGGGTATTGGTGAGGTCCCAAGTGTAGGGGAAGATTTGGTTAGGCTAATAGAGGTGGATGAGATACTTGGTAGAGATGAGGGGGGTGAAGATGAGGACATAGGCATTTTAAGCTTCTGTAAACACTTCGGGTATATGGTAGAGGCGTCTGGATCGGTCATCTGCATTTGAGTAGAATAGGGGGTACTCAAACGTTCCCATAGGACTCGTCTATCTCCTGAGGGATGACAATCCTCGCGTGTGAATTGGAATTTTGATATGGAAGAGAGGTGTGTTGTGATTCCGGTCCACTGTGGGTGTGATACAGGGGGTAAATGAGGCACTGTATCAATGGGTGTTAAGAGGTCAACCGGTCATGAAAAGATTTAGGCGATGAAGAACTAATAGGTAGGAGGGCATGTTTGAGAGGATCCGTCATGTTTAAAGAATGTGGTGATGTTGGTGCAAGAGGTTTCTCATCTAAGGATGACAAAAGAAGTGGCGAGCCTTCCTCTTGTATAGCAAGAATGGTAGAAGGAGACGTTTGGGAAATAGATAAGTTAGATAACATCCGCTCACAGTCTTGCAAGGATGTGGTGTAAGAAGGTTCATCTGTAAGAAGAGAACTCTGGGTGGTTAATTCCTTGAAGGGTAAAGGAACGGCAAGGATTTCGTCTTGTCTTGATGGTGAGGAAGGGGGTTCGGGTTCCTGCGTTAGTGAAGAAGTTTGATTCAGAATTTTTCGATAGAGGCTTTTGGCTGGGAGTCGAAGATTGCATGGATCTCATGAACACTCTCCTCGGCTAAGATATCTTGGTTTATGTTACTGTTAGGAGAGTGATTTGGGAATGGTTTGTTGAATATTTTCAAATTTCTATTAGCAGGGGCATTAGGATTATCGAGGGTTATATCCCCTGCATCAACCATTTCCTGCACTATGTTTTTCAACATCTTGCAGTTTTCGTGACTGTGTCCCTTTACGCGGTGAAAGTTACAGAAGTCATTTTCTTTGTACCAAGAAGGTATAGCACGGGTGGAGTCAAACCCGGAGTGAGGTTTAACAGGAGGCAAGGTGAGAGCTCCGCTTTGAGCAATTTTTCCAAGATGACACCATAAGTTTCTCCCAAGGGAGTGTAATTGATGGGCTCCGCTTTATACTTATAGGTGGTTTTTGGTGGGGTATTAGATGGTGCTTGAGATTTGACCATCACCGCGTGGACACTCCTTTTGATTTCAAAGAAGTGGATGTGTGAGGAGTGGTGGTGTTAGGTTTATTGGTGGAATCTTGAGTTCGGAAATTGGGGTTTTTGTTGCGCAACCGCAATTTCTCTTCTTCTAAGGCTCGAATCTCTAGTTTTCGAGCCATAGTAAAGGCCTCGTCAAATGTGCGGAAAGTTTGAATTTGGAGGGTAGGAGAGATGTGCTTAGCGCAGGCCCGCGTAAAAAGTTTCAATAAGTTCGGCCTGAGGCAAGGCATATGTAAGTTGGTTGATAAGGCCCCGCCATCGTCCAACGAAATCTGCGATAGATTCATCTTCAAATTGTTGATGGCATAGAGGTTTGATAGATACTTTTGGCAATGTTAATGGAGAAATGATCCAAGAAAGATTGGGCTAGTTGGTTAAAAGAGAAGATTGAGTGTTGGTTTAAAGCACTGTACCACTCCAAGGCGGGTCCTGATAAGGACATGGGAAAGGTGCGGAGTAGCAAGGCATCATCATGAGCAATCAAATAACAAGCATGTCTAAATGATCGCAAGTGTTGTTGAGGATCCTCCTTACTATTAAAACGAGTAAATTTTGGTAATTCCCATTGAGGAGGATATGAATGAAGGGGGACAGAAGGGTGGATAGGCTCCCGACAAACTTGCTCGTATGTCAAGGCGCTACGACTTCCTGAAACAGAAGCCTCCAGATTTTGCATTTTGTCCATCATTTGTTTGATGAAATCCGTGGTTGGATGAGATGATGGTGCGGTTGTGGTAAACGGAGGCAAATTGGGCCAAGGGCCTCCACTAGACAATGGTGGGGTTAAATGTTGATAAGGTATGGAGGACGAATATGTTGAGGTGACCGAATAGGGATGTCCTATATAAGATGTTGAGGTCACCGGATACGTGTGTGGAAATGAAAAGGTGGGCGGAGCTTGAGAAGGAAAGCTCGTGTGGATAGGTGGCAGAGAGCAAGTCATGAAAGGAGCAGTCTGCAAGAGAGACGAGGTAGGAGCAGTCATTGGTGGTAATGATATGTGGGGCCCAAGATTAACCAAAGGAAAGCCAATCTGTGCCGTATGAACCCCTGAAGCCACTGGATTGGGAGACGGGGCTAAGGATGCAGAAGGCAAAGCGGAGTTATCAGGCGGAGAAGGAGCTAAATGAGCAGCTATACTAATAGGCATGCCAACAAGGAGTGACCATTGGGTACGGTCGTCAGGGGCATGAGACAAATAATATTGTACAGAGCTAGGATTAGCGTCCAAAAATTTTGCAAATTCCTTATCTCCTACAGGGATTTTGGGAACCTCGCTGGTGTCCGTAGGATTCCCCACAGTATGGGCAGGAGGTGATTCAGGCAAAGGCACAGAGCAGGCATGTGAAACCATGGCGGCGGCTTGCTTCCGAGTGATAACAACCATGAGCAAGAGTACACAGTAAGGTTTCAATTTATTAGGAACAGAAACAACCCCAGAATGTTGAAATTGGTAGGTTTCGGTTTATCAGTGGATCAGAAAAGACAAGAATCGATATCGGTCTCCGCTAACCGATGTCGGTTATATCAGAGCCGACGCGGTCACTTAAACCGATGTTGTATAATAGGACGGTATAAGAAATCGTAAGAAGTCACTGATTCGGGGTTAACAGTGCTTAGTATGCCTACCAAACTATTCTGAAGTGATCACAGAAAATAGTGTATGACAGAGAAACAGAACCGAGAACAAGCAAGAATGCACAAACAAATTAACAGACTAACCCTAGGGTTAATTTTAATCAATTTGGGCTTATGCCTTTAGACGCAGAATGATGTCAATCCTAAACAAAAGACTTAGGGGAAATGTCAAGTTTGTTTTGGCTTATAAGGTTACCTCAATCAGGGGAGGAATACCGTGGAAAAAGGGGGGATGTTTGAGCTGTTGTGTTGATTATGTCGTGATTCGGTATGTGTTGTGTAGTGAAAGTAAGATTAATTTCTTATCAATACCATGGAAATCACCCCCACGTGTACGACCTGTTACTTAATCTACGTTCACTAGAATTGAAAACAGCAAGCAAGAATGTAATGCACGTGTTTTAAACCCAAATCGAAAATGATATTCGATGAAGCAAAGAAGATGACTTTCACTAATGCAAAGATGTAAAAGCAAAGCAAGTTCTTTTACCAAAATAACAAAATACCTTGTGAATATCTTAAGAAGAAGAAAACAGCAAGTATGCTCCCTATGTGAAAGCAAGCAAGAAAGAAAGAAACCTGAAATGGGTCCCACCGGGCGTGCCAAAATGTTTCGCACAGAATGTTTCAGCTTTTGGGAATAGAGTTGCTTCTATCCTTTCATTCCTTTGAGAAACAGATAAGGGTTAGGGCTAGGAGGAATACCTGTTGAATGTCGAGAGGGTGTGCGCACCATAGAGAGAGAGATCAGATCGACTGCGAAGAACTCCTTTTTGTCTTGGAAGGACTACCTGCAAGTAAGAATACAAGACCACCAGATTTTAATTAGACAAGAAATGAGGGAACTGCCTTGGGCCCAGGAAATATAAAACTTCCTTTCGAAGGTGGTCAGCCTCCTTGCTAATATGAATTAACACAAATTCTAACAAATAAGCTATTGTCCAATTACAATTTGTTTACCTTGTTAGAACAATAGAGAAAGGGCTGGTCTTGGTTTAGAATCACGATGACCGACGCCGGTCAGTGTCACCGGTACCGGTTGATGATAACCGATATCGGTAGGGGTAGTGATTTAAGGGGTTGGGTGAAGGTTGGCTATAAGATGGCTATATGATAGTTATGGTGTTTATAAGGCTGGTAGAATGACTGGGGATAGGTAATGAGGTGATGGAGAAGACTCGAGGGTATGGGGGCTGTTCTGGAGAAAATAGGGGTAAAGGAATGTAAGTTAGGTGGAGAGTGTTACCGGGTAGTGGATCTGGGGGTAGACTTGTAATTACTGTGATTCAGAAATCCAAGAAATATTATTAAAAGAACATATAAGACTTACTTACTAATTCCTGATGAAAATGCAGGTTCTGGGACTGCGATGGCGAAGACAGGCTCAAGTGGGATGATCTGACAATCCAAGATGAGCTATCTCCTCTCCTGATGCTTGGATGAGTGTCACTGGGCTCTGGTTATTCAGTTGCAGTCTTGGGCTTGATGTCCTTCTCTGCCAACTCCTCTCTTTCCTTCACTTGTCTCTGTTCAGCCAAGTAAATTCCGGATCCTTCCAATGACTTCTGATTCGGATCAACGAAAATCCAACCCCTTGTTTTTGGTTGGGAGAGGTCATTTACAGGGAACCGATGGTGGTTACGTAACCGACGGTGGTCGAGTAGAACCTGCAGTATCGGTCAAAGTCAAAGTGGGCTATTTTTAGTAAAATAGCCAACTTTCCCTCCTTTTCTCCCGAGGGATTAGTCATGGGCTTGGTCAAGTCATTATGAGGTTGGTTTTAGGTGCGGGTGAGGAGTAATTAGTTATGGGATTATAAGGTAATTAATAAATAATTGTGTAAGGTTTAGGTGATGAGGTTAGGTTGCGAAAATGAGATGCGGGCACAAGGGGTCATAAGACACAAATTTGGTGTCTACAAACACACCTTCAAAAATGATGGCTTCCTTTACACACTTACTCATACAATATTTCTCACTACTTCTCTCTATACTAAATGAGGGGGTGGCCTCTTTACTTATAGAAATTCAGGCTTATCCACCTTATCTCTAAGATAGGATAGGAAATCTCTCCCGGCCAATCATATTCCATGCCTAAACTCTTGCCTTTACATGTAGGCTTATCTTCTAAGATAAGATAAACCTTATCATCTCACATGGGTTCCACCTTTTTAGAATTTTTCACAAATAAAATATACAAAATATTTATGACATCACTCTTTGTCCTTATTACAAATATAATATTTCTAATTCCTAATCATGTAGACCCTACTTCTCTACTTATCCCAACTTTGACATTTTAACATTACCGGACCACTTACGACAAATATTTACTTTTTACAACATTCCTATTGTACTTTGACTATTACCGTATTCTACATTATTGGTGGCATTGTACTGACGGTGCCGTTATCTTCTATTAGATGCCACTACTAATTATACTTAACAACATCCTATTCCTAATACATACATTAATAAAATAGAAATTACGAAGGAAAATTTTAATGTCGACATTTTCCCCTTCATAACTTCAACTTCGTCCTTGGAGTAGACTCTTATGGAAATTTTGAAGCTGGTGCTTGGAAAATATTTAACTTGTCATGGTTGACCCATTTTATAATGGGAGTACCATCCAATTCCTCCATTCGATATGTACCATTTTCATGCACAACTGCTATTTTGTAAGGCCCCATCCACTTTGGAAGAAATTTTCTTTGTCTTTTTTTTTATATACGGAATCATATACTAGAACCAATTCATTCACATGAAATGGAGACCAATGATCTTTTGATCAAAGTATTCCTTCTACTTCATTTTCTTCTTATAGCTTGTATCCTTCACTATTTCCCTCATTTCCTCTAGCAAATGAAGATGTACCAACCTTTCTTTTATTGAATCACTTTCATCCATCCTTTCATTTTCATAACTCTCATAGTGGGAATATCAAACTCAATAGGAAGAACTGGATCAATGTCATAAGCCAACTAAAATGGGGAGTATCCTGTTGCTGACTTTGATGTTGCCCTATATGCCCACAATGCTGCATGAATCCTTTTATCCCACTTATGTACCTATAAGGCTGCATCTTTGCTAGAATTTGACACAACACAAAATTCATTTGTTCCACTATCCATCCATTTTGCTTGGCTTGTATGTTGTTTCCTTCCTATGCTTAATAGAAAACTTGTTGACTAGGGCTTCTACCACCTCATTAATGAAGTGGTTTCCTTGATCTGTTAAAATTTCTAATGGGTAACCAAATCTAGTGACAATGCGTTCATATATGAACCTTGCCACTTCATCCATGGAAGTTGTTTTCAATGGCCTAGCTTCAACCCACTTGGTTAAATAATCTATGGCAACTACAATATACTTATTTTGGCATGGGGTAGTTGGAAGTGGACCTAAAATGTCTATTCCCCATTTTTCAAAGGGACCAAGTGGAAGAATAGGGCATAATGGAGCTGATGAAGTCTTACGGTTACCATGTGTTTGAAAAATATCACATGTCTTACAATAATTATAACAATCTCTAAAAAGAGTGGGCCAGTGATAACCTGCATCCAAGATCCTTCTTGTTGTAAGTTGTCCAAAGAAGTGTCCTCCACATGTACCATTGTGGAATTCTTCTATCAGCTCCTTCCCTTGATCACGTCCAACTGCCCTCTCAGATAGTCCATCGATCCTATTAGAAATAATACTCCATGTAGAATAGAATATGGACGATTGGCTTGAGTAATCTTCCTCTTAGTCTTTGCATTGGCACCATCAGGAAACTTGAATTCATTCAGATAATTCTAAATATCTATGTATTCACTAGGGATTGTGTCAAGGGATAACAATGTTGCATCTGGGAAATCATCATCATCACAAGATGAACCTAAACCCTCATAGGCTCGAGAGAGTGCATCTACATTGACATGCTTCTTTCCTAGCCTATCTATAATATCAAATTCAAATTCTTGTAGAAAAATTATCCATCTTGTTATCCTCACTGATGGGTTAGGCTTATTTACAATATATTTTAGAGCCTGATGATCTGTTACAACTATAAATTTCTACCCTAGCAAGTAATTTCTAAACTTCTTTACAACAAAAATGATAGCTAGAGTCTCTTTTCTCGTTAGAGTATAATTTACCTCAAGATCGCTCATTTGTCTCGCTCCCAAAATAAATTGGATGATCATTCCCATTTTCATAATTTTGGCTCGAGTACTTCCAAAGTGTTGCATCTAAGGCATCAGTATACCTAACGAATGGCTTGCTCCAATCTGGATTCTTTAAAATAGGTGAAGACACTAGGGCTTTCTTTAATTGTTCAAAAGCTTCATGCGCCTTATTTCCTGGTTCATAAGTAGCATCCTTCTTCAAGAACTGGGTTAGTGGCTGTGTAATCTTTGATAAATTCTTGATGAACCTTCTATAGTAACCCACATGGCCTAAAAATGATCTCAACTTACTTCTATTCATAGGAAATGGTAACTCTTTGATTTTTGAAACTTTATTAGGATCAGTACCAATACCATCTCTGGATACAACATGCCCTAACAAAACACCTTTATAACATCCAAAGACACACTTTGTAGGGTTTAGTGAGGCTTGTGCTTCATCTAACCTTTGAAATGTTGTCTCCATCTAGTGCAGGTGGTTCATCTTGCTCCCATAGATGTAAAAATCATCCATAAATACTCTGATGAAGTTCCCAATGTAGGGTTCAAACACCCTATTCATCAAGCGTTGGTTGCAGAGCATTACACAACCCAAAAGGCATAACTCTATAAGCAAACATTCCCCAAGGAGTGGTGAACGTGGTCTTCAAATTTGATATTTTCTCGCTATATGAACTTGGTTTTATCCGCTATATCCATCAACAAAACTATAGCACTCTCGCCAGCCTACTTCGTCAAAAATCTGATCTAAGAATGGAAGAGGGAAATGATACTTCTTTGTTTCCTTATTGAGCTTCCTATAATCAACACAAATGTGTAGTTTCCCATTCTTTTTTATTGAGATCACAATGGGAGAAACCCATTCTGAATTCTCCATAGTAAATATAAATCTTGCATCAAGCAACTTATCTATTTCTTCTTTTACAGTCTTGGAAAAATTAGGATTCATTCTATATGGCATTTACTTTATGGGCTTAGCACCATCTACCAGCTCAATAGAATGTTCTACCCAACTTACTTGATGGAGTTCCTTGTAATCAAAAGTGAATATGTGTATGTACCTTCAAAAGAGCCGGAGGTAGTATTCCTTCTCACTCTCCATCACAAAGATCACCAATCTTTATTTGTTGGAGACGATCATCAATTTCTTCTTCAGATAATTTTATGGGATCATGAGTCGGTGTGACTGGAAGGATATCCATGACCGAAACATCAACCTCAATTTCTTCATCTTCAATGTCCACTTCACTAGTACTCAAGTAATCAGAGGATGTCCAATCATCGGTTTTATCACTTGAATCCACAAGTTCGCCTTATGATGTCGAGGGATCACGTTTATCTTCACCCTCTCTACTACCACGTCCAATTGTCATGAATCCTTCATTCCAGTAGTTTTACATGAACTCTCCTTAGCCATGGTCTTCCCAACAACATTGGATATGCAACAGTACTCATTTTTCATCACCTAAAATTCTACCACACATACAACACCCATAACAGAGATATTGTCACATTTGAAACTACACCTTCTGGTTTAGTTTTTCCTTTATTTAATGACCTTAACATAAGTGTTGAGAGACGATCAATTTTTAAACCCAACATATTCATTGCAGACTCAGTCATTACATTAACTGCAGCACCTCCATCAACTAAGAGATCATGAATTGAAATACCATTACATAATACCTCAGCTTGTGGAGCGTAGGGATCCGCCTCTGCCTCCAAAACAAGGACCTCAACCTCCTTCCTTCGTTGAGCATTGAGTCCACTTCGTAGCTCCCACCTCTTCTCAGAAGACATAGCTAAGAGTTGACCATATGTAATATTTGTAGGCCTTTTGGATAGATCGTCTAAAATGAAGTATGGTCCTTATCCTTGTGAAATCAGAAAATCCTACACACCCAACTTTCTTCTCCTATGTTTCTTACTAGTTTCTCCTTTCATCTTCTTAGGATCATTTACATCTTGGTTATCTTTTTCTTTCTTTTTTTTGTTACAAACACATCTACTTTATTTATGCTCTTATCTACTACATCAAAATAATTCACAGGTGTGCTTTCCTTTATCATTATCTCTTGTACCAAATGTAGAAGCTCTATCTAGATAATTATACTTATAATGACCCTTTTATAACAACCATAACATACAACTTCAAAATATTTTTTTTGGACTCTATCTCCTCCCCGAGAACCAAATTCTTTTCTTTCAAGAAGATTAGTAATTAATCGACCCATCTTTCTCGAGCATATCTTCATACTCAGAGTAAATGTACTAGGAGAAGGATTTGTGCTCACCGAGAGTGGTTGTAGATTCTAGACCAAAGGTGTTGGTGTAGGCTCTATTTTAGCAACAATTTCTTTAGGCTCCTCTTCCATGCTTTCTTCTTGCCTTCGCAATCTCCTTTACTTGTTCAATGGTAGCTAGGTGGTCATACTTCACTCGTGTTCGATCTCTGGCTTCATCCCAAGAATGAAGTGCTTACAGAGGAGATTATCCACGCCATTCATTAACCCATCCGCTAATCCTTCCTTCCAAATCTGGGCATCGAGCTTCCTCCTTAGCTCTAGAACACGAGCATGATAATCCCTTATCTTCTCCTTCTCTCCTTGGGCTAGCTTTGTGATATCAATCATGAGATCTGCATATTTTTGTTGTTCACCAAATTCTTCAAGAAAACTTTCAGTTAATAAATCCCATGAGTTTTTCACATTATCACCTAGTGTTTCAAACCACCTAAGGGAACCATCCAAAAAGGTAGGAAAAATTCAGTCCATTATTCCTTCTTATAAGGCCATTACAAATACAAGATCGTTTAAACTCTTGAATGAAAGAGGAAGCATCTTCATTAGATTGGGCTGAAAAAACAGAATCTTCCCTATTTCCAAAAGTAACCACAGTGAAATACCAACCCACAAGTACAATCAACAAGACTTATGTGCACAAATAATTCAAATCACTATAATAGAAAATAGAAAAGACCACTATAAATTATGGTAAAACTTGACTTATCGTGGTGAAAATTGACTTTACTGTGGTAAACACTATTCATAGTAAAAAGTGAAGTTACTGTGGTAAATACTATTCACGGTAAAAAGTGACTTTACTGTGGTAAATACTATTCATGGCAAAAGTGACTTTACTGTGGTAAATACTATTCATGGCAAAAAGTGACTTTACCATGGTAACTACTATGCACAGTAAAAATAAGGTTACCCTCCAAATTTTTTCTGACTAAGTGGGAATATTTCTCAAGAAAATCCACCAACGAGGAATGGTCCTAGCAACGGAACCAAAATGTCAACATCAATCCGGCACTATGATAATTCTTCACCGGGAACTCCTATGCTATGATTATTAACTATGCATGACTCTTAGTTTGGTGGATGTAATCTAGAAACACAACAACAAACATAACACAAGAATACCATAGACTATGATAAGAAGGAATAATGATAAATCTGAAATATCAGTGTAAATTATAATATCAACATGAAATTGTTACAATCTCACCCATGAGGTTCTTCAAGTGTTATTAACTTCACTTGCCTTCAAACAATAACTATGGGAGAAACTTCACAATTACACCTCTTAATGGCTTCTTTAACACACCTTCAAAAATGATGGCTTCCTTTACACACTTACTCATACAATATTTCTCACTACTTCTCTCTATGCTAAATGAGGGGGGGTGGCCTCTTTATTTATAGGAATTCAGGCTTATCCACCTTATCTCTAAGATAGGATAGGAAATCTCTTCCGGCCAATCATATTCATGCCTAAACTCTTGCCTTTACATGTAGGCTTATCTTCTAAGATAAGATAAACCTTATCATCTCACATGGGTTCCACCTTTTTAGACTTTTCCACAAATAAAATATACAAAATATTTATGACATCACTCTTTGTCCTTATTACAAATATAATATTTCTAATTCCTAATCATGTAGACCCTACTTCTCTACTTATCTCAACTTTGACATTTTAACATTACCGGACCACTTACAACAAATATTTACTTTTTACAACATTCTATTGTACTTTATCTCGCTATCGTATTCTACATTATTGGTGGCACCGCATCGATGGTGCCATTATCTTCTATTGGACACCACTACTAATTATACTTAACAACATCCTATTCCTAATACATACATTAATAAAATAGAAATTACGGAGGAAAATTTTAATGTCGACAAAACGCAAGGCCATCATGGCCACAAATAAGAAAAAAATGTGCACACCAAACATAGGGCAAGGCCGATAAACAATAGAGCATAAAGAGAAAACAATGTGACAAACAAGTATGGAAACCAATCTCCTTGCATAACAAATTTTGCACATGAAGCACCCATTAGCATATTAGAAAGATATATGGTATGTCAAAAGTGTGTATACGATAGTAATGTAAAGTGTTAAGTACAAAATGAAACCATAGCACTGGAAGAGTCAAATGTGGATGCCCCAGTGACTTGTGTAGGAAGGGTAGAAGGTGATCATCCATGTTGCGTGTAAGAGACCCTGTATCTATGATCATAACTATAAAAATGTATGAACATGTATGTGTGGAAAGTATAGATAAATGACATATAAGTAATCAAACTAAAGCATGTGTAATAAAGTGACCATGAACAAAAAAAAGTAAGAAAGACTATAAGCAACCATAGTATGTAGTATGTTGTGGATGGATGGAATGGAATGCAATATAGAGTGATGGGATCCACGTGCCCCAAGTGAATGGAAGTTATTAACTAAAATTAGACTATGTAGTGTTAAGGTAGTTAATCTAAGATATGCATAGCTGTAATAAATTAAATAAATGTAAGAAAGAAATATCTTAATGATATAAGTGAATATATAGAATGAAATATAAAACCCTAATGTGCAAGAGGGAAGAGGAAAGAATTCATCTAAATAAAAAAAATCTGTCAGATTGTGTCAAAGTGATGAACTAAAAATTAGAAAGAAGGAACGATTGTGCCAAGGTCCCGTAGAAGACACATCTGGGTGATGTGGCTAGACTGGAGCGTCTAGGAGAGGACTAGGGTGCCCATGAGTGCTTTGGTAAGGAAGAAAAGCACCCTAGTCTAGGAAAAAGGTCTGCAACTGGTCTTCACAGTGTCTGGGATATGACTATTATCCTTCGCTGCTTGTCATATTAATTTCTCTATACTGCACCAAATGCTCCAAATATTCTAAGAGGAAGAATAACCTACAAAAGACCCAAAAGGAAGTATCAAAACCCTAAAAAAATAAATATGCAAATGAATGGGTTGGATTGACCTTAGTTGCCACAATAGTGGGCTTACTAAATTGAGCATTGCACTACATTTTAGACCCAAATGTAGTTCTGGTGAGTGTGTGCATGTTGTACCCTAGATACTCTTGTGTCAGCCACACTTTGTAAAATAGCGAGTAATAGCTAAATGTAGAAAATGTAATAGAATGTGTGCATGGAATAGAATAGAATCCTTCCCTCTATGAAGTGTGATGCAGATGTCCTAGCTTATGCCTTAATGATTGATCTATATGGATGTTAATGCAACATATGGATGCAACTCTAGATGGAGTGATAATAGTAGATGATGCTAGGTCCCTCATTATGTCCCATAAATTTATATTTATAGGTTTCTCTTGTTATAATTTTGTAATTAACCCGAAAATGCCGACCAAAAGAAATTTAAAGATGAAAAATGGCTAGAAGAGGCCCAAAAAGTGGCGATAAATTATAAAAGGGATTGGGGTAGCCCCTAGGTGGGAGCTTAAAGGCGCCCATGGGTGCCCTAGTAATAAATCTTGGTGCCCCGCATAAGGCTTAAATTATGTTGGATGTTAGAAAATGATTTGGCATGTGAGTGCAATAGGTCGCAAATTACGAAATAAAATAATCAAGATGGCCAAAATATGGGGTTAATTAGTACTTTCTTCACTCAAGAACCTTCTAAATAGTAGTATGAGACCGAGATAAATAAATGTCTAAAGTGCATGATTTTGTGACTACAATCACCGTGAATGCCATCATGTTGTATAAACTATCAAGGATGTTGGTAGGAAGCACCGTAGGTTGAGTAAAGAGAGGGAGATGTAAATGGTGAAGGAGGAACATGAGGAGGAATGGGTATTGTTGGTGAAATAATAGTGGTGGTGTAAGTAGAAATGTTTGGAGCACTGACAGTGGTAGAAGAAGATTGTGAGGTGCTAGACTGACCAATGTCATATGTATCAAGACTATTATATGGGAGATACATTGTGAAGGTGGTATGTGCATAGCAAAGATTAGGGTCTATACGATCATATTTGAATGGTTCTGGGTCTGCAGTGATAGTATCTTCATAGACATCATCCAAAAACTTAAAACATTGGTGGATAGTAGATGGAACTACTTGCATTGTGTGAATCCAAGGCCTATATAAAAAAATATTGAACTGAAAAGAGGAATCAATGACATAAAACTTAGTGATTACGTCTTAGGCCCAACCCAAATATGTAATGAGATAGTCCCTAAGCATGTGTGAGTGGTAGAGTCATAACCATGGATGAGAGTGGAATTTTTAGAAATGAGATTATTGCTAATACCCAATTCTTTAAGAGAGAATGAGCACAAATATTAATAGCTAATCCATTATCAATGAGGACGTGTTTGATGCAAGTAGTACTAACAACGACAGTAATGAGAAAAGGAGCACATGGATTGTTTTTAGAAAAAGGTGACATATCCTCATCAGTGAAAGATATAAAGCATGTGGTAAATTACAAAGGGATTGTATAATATGTGTAAAGGCCACCATGAAATTGTTAATTTCAACATGAATGGTCCGAGGGAGGATTCTAGTGTGTTACGATAATCCAAAGTGCATTGTGCAATAACTCATAAAGAGAGATCTTAGTGGGCATATTTTTAAGTTGTTCAATGATATCATAGCCCTTAGAAGTAGTGGGAGTATCTTTCAAATTAATGGGTGGAGTAATAGATGCAGGTGGAGCCATAGGTGGATTAGGATGATCACAACAAATAGTAACTACATTAATATATGGATCAGCGCAGTGTGATAAATCGAGGAGGATGTCCGGTACACATGCGTATGAAATCGGGAGTAGTAGAAACTATGTCTGAGACCTTAGTTGGTGCAAAGGTAGGATAAGAATATTGGGCCATAACTTGATAAGGAGATGACATGGTCAAAAGGAAGTGTTGAAATATGAGGTTCACTAAAATTATTAACTAAAAATGGAAATATGGATACTAGTTAATCTAAGCTATGAACAATCGTAATGTAATAAATAAATGCAAAGAAAGAAGTATGTAAATGATCCAAGAACTTAAACTAATGGAAATAAAAACCATAATAACCAACTTACGCACATTCATCTAACCATGAACTTTATACCCCACATTAATATTAATTTAATTATTTACAATTAAATTAATACCCATTCTCACCCCATTTATTAATTTAACTTATTACTTTAATAAAATGGATGCACACCTCACCATAGACCTATTCATAATGTGTTTCCATAAATGAATAGACTTAGTTCAACCCTAAAAATTAAAAGCCTATTATTCCTCTAACCACCGTCTCACTCATAAAAATATAATGTCCATTCTAATCCATGAATAAATGAAGACTGACCCAAATGATGTGAGATCTTCCATTTTTAGTAAACCTAGGGAATCCTGACTTAACCAATGCCTGGTCATCCCAAAACCAATTTCACCAACCAGAACCATCATTGGTTACCATTTATTCACCTTGGTAACCTTTTTTTGTTGGTTGGCACATTTTGAGATCAAGGAGACAAGAAGAGAATTGCATGCAAGTAGAACTAGAGCCTTTTCATACCTACAGACATCCATAGCTATCAAGATAGATCTATAGGTATTGCACTCATGGTGACATTCAGGAAGCACCACTATAGCACCAAGCTCCATCCCACCAACCAATCATCACCACCACATAGCCATTGGACCTGTAACACTAGTAAGTACACTTTTTATTTGCATCATCTATTTCTACTTCAGTCTATTGGGTTCTTCTATTGTTGTTATTACTTCCTATTTTCATTCCTTTTCCCCTTACCATTTATGCATGTAAACCCAACCATTCCTCCACCCACACATAAGACCACCTATACTTGACCTCTACACATTTCTTAGTGTTCCTAAGATCCCCATACACCTTGTTTGGCCTCTCGTCATCTCTACTCCGACCTCATCTCAAACCCTACTAACAAATCTTGTTGAATCTTATCATCCTACTCTCTACGCAACGCCGATTACCCATAACCATCATCGGTTCTGCCTAACCATGATCGGTCATACCCAACCGACACTGGTCTCTATGTTTTCCAACACTGTAAACCAAAACCACCCACCTATTAAAAACAACCCAAACACCTCACCAACCCTACTAAGACCATGTCTATGACCTACAAACCACCTAAAAACCTACAACCTGAGGTAAAGACCTTGACCCACATAGTTTTTAGTATTTAATTGGATTGATGTTGATAGTGATCTGAGGTACCCAAATCAGAATACTAGCACTAGATTCATTTATGTACGCATTTTAGTTATTTCATATTTGTTTTATAAAATAGTGGATTGACAACCTTCTAAGAAGTATCACACTTTCTCAAATCTAGCATACGCTAGGCAATCCAATGTCATATATTATTTAACTCTTCTTTGGTGGTCTTGTTTTCTATTTTGTAGTTCCTCCTAGCCAAAAGGAAGCTCTCATAGTCAACATCAGATCAAGAAGTCAGAACACGTGCATCAACCTCAAAACCAACACAATAGGTATTCCTCCTCATCCCATAACCTTTATCTATTTCATCCCAATAACATAAAGAAAATGGTGAAACATTTTGGCATGCCCAGTGGGACCCATTTGGGGTTCCTTGCATTTTTCTTCATTCCTAGGTAAAGATGGTGTGTTTGTTTATTTTCTAAACGTATTCACACTAAATTTCTTTCCCTAGTAATCCTCTCTTCTTCTAATTGTCTAAAACAACATCTATTTTCTAGTGCTTAAAATGAACCATTTCTTCTTTCTTGCATTCACATAAGTAGTGAAAGAGCACATTCCTACCTATTCATCATTTGCTTCATCAAACGTAATTTTTGATTTGGGTTTAAAATTAGATTACATTTCATCCTTGTATGCTGCATTTAGCTCACATTAAAATGAGGGAAACCTATATGCTGGAAGTCATGCCTCAATCGATGGTTGGTTACAAAGAATCATAGAAAAATCTCTCTTTTCTCTCTCTCTCTCTCTAGCCAAACAACACAAAATTGAAAAATACACATCTTCTTAAACAACATCTCACCGGAAGAAGTTTTCAATGATCACATGATCAGTGGATTGACAGTGGGCACCCAGCTGGTTACTTTTTCTAGTCATTACCTCAAAGGATGACCCACCCCACCATAACATAACCTGAAACATCTCCTTTTAGATCTCCTTCTTCGTAGGAAACCTTCCTCACCAAAAACTCTACTCTAAATTCATGATCATTTATTCTAAATACATAAGCTCAACACATTAAAATCATTTGATTGAAGTGTTTTTAGTGTTTGATTGATGGTGTTTTGAGGTGTGAGGATATGTTTCTCCATTTTCCTTTCTTTTTCCTTGCACACTCCACAATCATAGTTGGAGTATTATGACTTCTTTTGAGTGTGTCAGGACCTCATCATATCATCTCTAGACTTTTGGGTTGATCATCCATCTGATCTTAGTTCATAACAATCTATTTTCCTGCATTCTCAAATTTTCACAAAAATCGCATTGGTTTATCCACCGCATCGGTTTACTCTCACCATCATAGTTTTACCTAACTATCATCGGTTCTCTTGTCCTTTTGGTTAAATTTCCCAAAGGACACCTATTTCATCTTCTTTACTGTTTAGAGTTTTTTGAGTCTCTATACTCTCTGTATTCTGATAAATGGTCATCATACAACTTACCTATCTAACATTCATCAATTTTTTCCTTGTTTGGTAAAATTATTCTTTTCTCACAGTAACCGACCTCAGTTACCCCTAAACCATCATCGGTCATCCTTAACCAGCGTCGGTTACCCTGTGCTGATTCTTAACTGATACATTTCCCAAATCCACCTATAAATACTTTTTTTCTCATTCCTACTACTTTTTTGTCATCATTCTCAGGATACAACATCACCTGATATACATTCATTCACATGGTGTTGACTCGCAACCAAGCTAACGCTCTTATATTCCATGTCAGTCATCAACCACTCCCACCTAGTCCTTCACCACCCTTTGTCCTATCACCCATGGATCCAACCCTACCTACCACCATTGCTATACATGAAATGAGGAGTTCACACGACTCCTCGATCAAAATCCCATACCTTACAATTCTACCTTTCCCACTCTTCCACCTAGGATTCCTCAAGTCAATTGATATATGGAATGCCCATATCCATCTCTCTTACCCTTATCCCCACTTCTGCATCAGCCCCTACTAATGCAACATTACCTTCACCTACTTTACCCCCTAGTGGTTTTCACAGCTAGGCCCCATACCCACTATGACCACTGCATCTGCAACATCAATCGCACCTATAGTATATGTTGTTCCTTCATTGACCACCCATACCATAACCCCATCCGCACCCATTATCTCACAGATACCAATTATAACACAACCACCCATGGTGTCAATGACCCCTACCCCATTCCAAAATCTTTCCTCTCCATCTGCAATCTTTGCCCCCAATCACCACTAGAGTCACATCTACTGTTCCCACCTACATATACATATTATCAACAACCCCTATCTCATCCATCATTCATTCTAGATATATGCCCTCTATGTTGGTCCCCTATTCTCAACCTTCCTATTTAGCATCACCATACACTAGAATGCCACCCACATCACATGTTCAACACCAGCCCTCTTACACCACAAGAGGTGCCCTTCCATCACAACCTACCAATGACCTCATCAAATTAATGATGGAAAGGATGCAGACACTAGAAGCATTGGTTTCGGATCACACAATTCTCTCACCTACAATGAAATATGTAATGAGCCCATTCATCCATCCATTCCTATTCACCCATACCATGTACATTGGGAAATGCCAAAATTCAACCACTTCAATAGTAAAGAAGACACGCAGCAACATTTGTGGTCTTTCAAACATGGGTGTTACCTGATCGCCCATGATGACACTTTACTCCTACAAACCTTCCCGATGTCCCTCATAGGACCTGCATTAGACTAGTATAGTGGGCTACCCAGACATTCCATCTACTCATTTAATCAAGTAGCCCAAGCCTTCTTAGACCACTTCTCAATCAACGTTGTCAAGAAAGTCACCATGACTGATCTTTACTCCACATGACAATATGATGACGAGTCTATCACTGAATTTGTCACTCATTGGCGTAGCCTAATTAACCAACTCACATTTCAATTACCTCAAAATGAGCTCATAGAGTTGTTTACCTAGGCTTGCGCTAGACACATTTTTCCAAACCCTACAAGCAGACCTTCCACACCTTTGATGAGGCATTCACCATGGCATGAAAATTAGAGATTTGTGCTATCAAAGAAAAGAAAATTCAGCTACGTAACAAGAACACCACATTCAAATCAAATGATACTTCTTCATCTTAAAACCCCTAATAACTATTCAAAACCCAAAGGATCTACCAATGTTGTGGTTCTCAAGGCTGGACCCTCTCACCCATCAAACCAAGCCAAAATTCTTCTAATCTCTCTCCCATCCAAGCTTTCTAGTTCAGACGAGAACAACAAAAGTATACCCCAATAGGGGAACCTTATTCTTCTATTTTGGAAAAGCTTATTAAGGCTGGTGCCATTACCCTTCCACCTATAAAATTACACACTGGTTTTGACCCTGATCACCCAATGCCCGCATGGTATAAAGAACATGACTTTTGTAACTATCATCGTGTCAAAGGTCATAGTGATGGTAATTACATCACCTTCAAGAATATCATCCAAGAAATGTTAGACAATGGAGATCTAGTCTTGGATAACCCAAATGCACCCGCTAACCAAAACCTACATATCTTCAAAAACCATTCCCTAATCATGCCCCATCTTCCAACCAAACTGGTGACACTTCAACTAATGATAGCAATGTCCGGGAGGTCCATGCTATTTTTGATGATATACCAGTTGCTTCCCAATTTGCCCCTTGTTCCTTCCATAGAAAAAATCTTATCCCGAGCTCCCCTACCTACATAAGAACCTATTTCATCTACTCCTCCACCCATAGAGGAACCCCCTTCTTTTTCTCCTTCACCCATGGAAGAGCCCATAATTAGCACTCCACCTTTGGCCCCTCAAATTACCGAGCAATCATTAGTAGCACCTCTCCCACTCATAGGGGACACATGTCCACTCCCTACACCATCACATGGAGAGTCCACCTCATCTGGCCCATCATCTCCTCTACCCATAGAGGATCCTATAGAAACACCATTTCCTTTAGATGACCATTCTCCATCGGACCTCCAAGATCATGCTGATCTACTTTTTTCTCTTACCCACAGAGTCTGAAGCTAGCCATTTCCTATTTCTCAAACACATTTTATGGGGATTGCTACTCAATCCACATCCCCCCACTATGTTTACCATTTTCACATGCTTTGCCGATCCTAGACTATGTTGATAGAGCCTTACTTTGGGGATGTCTTCTACTTCCTGCTTCAACCCAAATGTAGTTGTCACTCACCGACACCTCCACAATCTATCCAAAAGTGTTTCAAGTGGTCAAACCAAACACAACCATGACTATTGGAACACCTTCTATATCCTTTCCCACAAACCAACACACACTTCTTCCCACAACCCAACACACACCTATACCCAAACACCTACCCACGCCTATATCATCTCCCTTACCTAAACCCATCACTACCTTAGGGGTCATGCCAACATCAAACCTTACTCACCCACCCATCAGATTAGATTTAGCCACATCTTCCCAGACCAACACTAAACTTATTCCGCCCCTAAAAGGAAGCCCCAACCTTCTAGGCCTCATACACCAACCTCACCTACCACACCATTGTCACCTTCACCCTTCCGTCAATCCTAGGACCTCACCCCTCAACCCTTTCCAAGCAACCTTCTTCCACTAGTAAACCAAGAACAGCAGCAGCTCACCTCCTCATCATGCCCTCTAATATACCCAAGTGATCCACACAACCCCCACCATCACCCGTGACCTTCTTACCACCCATACCACCACTACCTTCCATAACTTCTTCACTACCCATGACACTCTCTTCTCTTCCACTCACACCTTCTACCCAACCTCTACCAACCACCTCCACCACAATTCGGTTGCCCCCATGGGTAACCCACCCTCTTCCACCATCTTATTTTCCTCTACATCCCATACTCTTGTGTCACCTTTACCCAAGAAGGTGCAACCTAAAGCTAAGAATCCACTACCCTCCAATAAGGTAGTCAAACCAACCAAACCTTCCATCGCTAGCTCTTCTACCATGCCTATACCCAAATAGATGCCACCAAGACCTAAGACCACTCCACATACCAAACTAGTGGACCAACCCATTCCCCTCTGTAAAGCCTCTTCCTCCACAATCAGCCCACATCTATACCAAACCCACACTCACCTCCCATTGTGATCCATTAGCGGGGTCCTACGCTAATATTTTAACCAATCTCTTAGAGACTTCCATCATCACATTACCACCGCTTTGACCTTACGATCCTCTCAAACCCAAACCCAAAGGGTTTGATGAGACCAATATTTTTGCCTATCATCATGTGCTAGGACATGATGTTGAAAATTATAAGGCCTTGAAGACCATTCTTATCCAACTTTTTTCCTCCTAAACACAATTTGATGATGATGATCTTTGGATGAGGACCCCACTCCACCTTCACCAATCTCCCCAAATCTTCATCCATTACCCACTCAAGTGACCAAGTATCTCCACCCCCACAACCATTTTATCCACCCCCAAAATTTGAGATCAACATGGTCCGTATAAGAGAGTTGGCCAAACCACCACCCAAATGTCAATGTGCCCTACTCATTTCACAAGGCTCTTATCCACCGCTAGGATTTTTCCCCTCATGTCATTATACCTTTCATGACACACCCTCTTCATCCACCTCCCCTCAAATTAACATGGTTCACGTTGCCACCCGCACTCAGAAAGAAAGGGTAAAGAAAAGGTGGCTAACCCATCAACCAACCCTATACCCCACATACCATCTGGCACCACACCCAAAGTCACCATTCGAGGTCCCGCATATCCTATTTCAATGGGGTCACACATCGCACAATGCTAAAATAATTACACCAATCCTCCCTAAAAATGTCTTTATATGACCTCATCCAAACCTCTGAGTCACATCATCAAGCCCTCATGGAGATCCTTCAATCTATTGAGGTTTTACCAAATGACCCCATGCCCATAGCCTCCATCATTACCCCTCATCACGTAGCCTCTCTCACTAAGTTGTCACCTTCCTCTACACCTCCACCTACTCACCAAGTAGTCTGCCCTCAGCTTTTTAAGATGAAGAGATCACTCCCTTCTAGTCTGATGACCCCGATCCCACTCTTTTCATCTCATCCATATCGATAATATACGCATATGATGCATTATGATCGATGGTGGTGCTAGTATTAACATCATCTTCCCATGCATACAACCAAAATGCATACCTACCAATTACATGCATGGTAACCTAGTTATGTTGCGCTCCTTTAATGACACCATGACCTCTACCCTAGGTACCATCATTCTCCATGTCCACGTAGGTCCCCACACTATCCTAGAACTATTCTATGTCCTAGAAGGAGAGTTCCAAAGTATAACTTGTTTCTTGGATGACCTTGGATCCATGTCATGGGTTGTGTCCCTTTGACTTTACACCATTGCCTCAAATTTGAACATGAAGGACATAACTACACCATCTTGGCTGACCCATCACCTTTCAAGACCTATAACATGTTGTACCGGCCCAATGATGTACTTATCCCAATCAAGGCATCTATCACTACCCCACTTCACCTTCATCCACAAGCCCATCCACCAAGATTTACCACCACTCCCACATCTAACCCTGTTATTCCTATAGCCACCACAGCCTCTACAGCTGACTCACTTTCTTCCCAATCATCTATCGAATCGTTTATCCCCACTACACACATATAAACCACTGATTGATTAGAAGTGTTTTTCAATGCCTCACTCTGGGGAGTACCACCTATACAATATCGACATGTTCCTCACTCCGTAAGAGTATGGGAAACCTACGTCAACACCCTAGTTATGACTACCCGTGAAGGTGAGGTTTTTCCTTATGGTCCTCCCCACCTTCACACTAATCTAACATATGGGGGACTTGATATTTCCACTTATAAACCTGAACCTCCATCCCAAACACAACCATTTTCATCCGACCTACACTCCCTCACTAACCGCCACTTTGCTCACACTTTCCTTCACCGTGTGCACGTGGAAAGGATTTGGCTTGATTTTATGAACAAGGCCACCACACTATCATCTCCTTGTACCACTCGTAAACATAATGACCGTAGTGGCATTGGTTTTGACACACCACCTCCCAAGAAGGCTCACATTGACCTCATTCAGAAGAAAACCTTCCCCACCTCATTCACCCATGTCACCATCTTCACCCACGGAGTCCATAGATCCTAAATCTATTCCTCCTAACTTTTTTTTTTTTTGTAAACACCATTTCTCTGGGACCTCTGACCTATCAACGTGATGGTGAGGCTCCTCTTCTCTCCCATTCATATATCCTGACATGATCGATGATGATACACCTTCTATTAATGTTGTTCAATGTAGGATGATGAGTCCATCCTCACCTACCTGGGTGTGGAAGATTCTTATATTCATCAATCATTACCTTCTGAGACAAACCATGTTGAATGAATCACCATTGAAATCAACATTAACACTCAAGATGACCCACACATTCTAAATATAGGCCAATATTTAGATGTTATTGAGCAAGAAGCTTTTACTTCTTTCCTTTGGGACCATAGCAATGCTTTTTCCTGGTCCTATGCCGATATGCCCGGTATTGACCCAAAAATTGTGGTCCATAATATCGTAACCATTCTTGATGCCAAACCCATCAAACAAAAGCTGCGGAAAATGCATCCTCGCATTGCTCTTCTAGTCAAAGAAGAGCTTCAACGCCTTCTCTCAGTTTCCTTCATCCTACCCATTGACTATCCCCAATGGATTTCTAACATCATTCCCTATCACAAAGGCAATAGGGGACTCCACATTTGCATGGACTTCTATGACCTCAACCTAAGCTTGTCCCAAAGATGAATTTCCCTACCAGGCATTGACCAACTAGTTGATCTCACCGTTAGCCATGAAATGCTATCACTCATGGATGGTTTCTCAAGTTATAATCAAATATTACTAGCTCCAGAAGATCAACACAAGACTTGCCTTCATCACCCCTTGGGGAATTTATGCTATCGGTCATGCCTTTTGGCCTTAAAAACACCGGTGCTACATACCAACGAGCCATGACTTACATCTTCCATGACATCATGCATCACATATTGGAAGATTACATAGATGATCTTCTTGCCAAATCCAAACATCGAACCGAACACTTTGCCCATCCTTAAGGTCATCTTTGACCACCTCATCAAGTATTGTGTTCATGTCTTCAACCAAAGAAGTGCATCTTTTGTAGTACTTTCAGAAAACTCCTGGGTTTCATCATTTCTTTGCGTGGCATAGAATTTGATCTTGCTAAAGTCAAGGCTATTCTGGAAAATCCTCACCTACTAATCTCCATCAAACTTTGAAGCCTACAAGGTAAGTTTCCAATCCATTCAGTCATTTTATCTCGCAACTTTCCAACCATTTTCAACCATTTCATCATCTTCTCAAGAAATACATGTTTCATTCAAATGGGATGATGAATGCCATAAAGCCTTTGAAGCCTTAAAACAATACCTTCTTCAACCACCAGTGCTCATTCCTCCTAAAGATGACCAACCCTTTTTCTATATATTTCTGCCACTAACCATTCTTTAGGTGCCATGCTCTCTCTCTCATCATGATGACCAACACGAGAGAAAGTGGTTTATTACATAATTCATACCCTTGACTACGAAACTAGATATACCCACTAAAAAAACTCTTCCTAGCCTTAGTTTTTCATTGTCTACCAAACTCGTCATTACCTACTCAACCACAAAACCTTTGTTATTACCAATATTGACCCCTTACACTATATGTATGCCAAACCCTATCAACATCAATGTGTCGCACATTGGCTTATGCTTCTTTCCAACCTTGACCTCAAATTCATTCATCAAAATTCCATCAAGGGCCAAGCTATCACTGACCAACTAGCCGACGCCCCTTTCTAGGAATCAACCCTCTAACTTTGATTTCTAAGATGAATCTATAGCTACCCTCTCCTTAGATGAACCCACTTACCAAATGACACTCTTCTTCGATGGCTCCAAGTGTCAGTGTGGGGATGGGGATGGTGTTATCCTCATTCCTCTTGATGGTGAACCTATGCCTTTGTCTTTCAAACTTGATTTTGATTGTATAAACAATATTGCAAATACAAAGCACTCGTATTGGGCCTCAGGATACTTATGCCTTGGATGTTAAGTCCATCAATATCTTTGGTGATTCCTAGCTGGTCATAAACCAAGTCAATGGTATATACCAGTTGTCGTAATGAGATACTTCAAAAGTATAAACATCACGTAGATATACTTTTGACCACCTTTGACCATTACAAACTTCAAACCACCCCACATTCTACCAATAAATTTGTAGATACCATGGCCTTCTTGGCTTCTCAGATACCTTCTTCACCCGTGAACTCTAAAATATTTGTCACAATACAAAGGCTACAATCACCCTCTTATTTACCTCATGAGGTCTACTCTTCGGAACCATTGCACTTGACCCATGTGACCTTTGGTATAAGAAATATGTAGACTATCTTTCCCTTTCCATTCTACCCACTGATCTCACTCGTAATGGACAACATGCCTTTCTTAAAAGTGTCTCTCATTATGTCATCATGGGTGGTCTCCTTTATAAGTGTGGCTTTGATGGTATTCTCTTACGATGCCTTACAAGTTCTGAAATTCCCTACACCATTAAGGAAGTCCACGATGGAATTTGTGGAGGTCACTTTAGTGGTTTAGCTATCAAAAATGCATTCTTTTCCTTGGATATTATTAGCCAACCTTAAACCATGATTTTGTGATTATGTCAAGCGTTGTGTGAAATTCCAACAACATGCTAATCTCCATCACACACCTAGTCATGCCTTACAGGTCGCACGAGACCTTTGGCCTTTCTCTCAATGGGGTTTGGATCTTGTTGGTGAGATCAATCCCCATTCTTCACAATGCCACCAATGGATCATAACCACTACTGAATATTACACTAAATGGGTAGAGGCCATCCCCTCATTTCTACAAAATCTAAGAAAATATGTGAATTCATCAACCATCACATCATTTTTCACTTTGGTGTTCCTCACCACCTCATCACTGATAATGGAAATCAATTCAAAACAAAACCCTATGCATAAGCTATGTGACACTTTTGGCATCCAACTTAGTTTCTCATCACCTTATTACCCGCAAACCAATGGCCAAGCCGAATTGACCAATAAAACCTTGAACAAAATTCTTATGAAAGTAGTCAACGATACTGGGAAGGATTGGCATACACATTCCTTTCACCTTGTGGGCTTATCACACTAGTATTCACACTTCGACTACTACCACACCTTTTCTCTGGTCTATGGTACCGAGGTTGTCTTACCTCTCAAAGTTCAGATTCCATCTCTTTCATCTCACTACAAGACATGCTCAACGACGATGACTTTTTCACCAAGATTGTTTAGCACAACTTGAGTTATTAGATGAATGTCGTCTCAATGCTCTTGACCATCTCCAAATCTACCAAAAACGTATCAAACATGCCTATAAAAATGTGTTCACAAATGAAACTTTCAAGTTGGTGACCTCATCCTGAAAGAAAATCAACATGTAACCAAAGAGGAGAAAAGTAAGCGGGGAAAATTTGCTCCTAATTGGCTTGGACCCTATATAGTTACCCATGCCTATGGATCAGTGCTTATCATTTTCTTCACTCGAAGGTAAACCAAACTTGAGCCCCTCAATGCCTTACATATTTGACCATTTTATTGTTGACATCAAGTTCTATATCACTTTCTATTAGTTGATCACTCATCCCTTGAGCATTGTCACCTTCCATATTACCCATTTTGAGGACCCATGACTAAACAAGAATCATGTGATTACCTATCACCTTTCAGCCTTATCTTCAATATGAGTACCACGGACTCTACTCATAGCATGATTCTCATGGATACTTTTTGTCTTCTCCAAGGTGGAATCCCATGGTCATTCATCACTCAAAACCACCTCTTTCATAATTAACCTTGTGTGCTATGGTCTTGTCTTCTAAAAAGAACCTAATCTTCCTCTATAGTCTTTTCCATGACTTAAACATCCAAAAACAAAAGGGATACAACTCCTTGAGTCAAACTTCTAGCAAAAGATGACTCCCTCAAAAGGGACATCTCTTCACTCTATTTCCACCACTATAAATAGATTGCTCCCTTGAAGGACAACTATATAAAGTCATTGCAAAAAAAAAAAAAAATACGATAAAATATCCAAAAGCTTCCCGCATCGATCAGCTTTGCAAAGACCTCAAGGAGATAATATACTCATCCCATATAGACTTCCCACATTGATCAGTCTATTAAAAATACAAAAAAAAAAAACAATGAAGAAAATGATGAAATTTTCATCATGGACTTGCCTATTTTTGATCCTAGGTTTCTTACTAAGAAAAACATGTTGTCGTACACTAAGTTACGCTAAACCACCCACTCTCACCTCATTGCCTTTTCATACTAATTTCCTCTCTACTCAAGGGAATTTCCACAACCATGCCATTTCATGATTATGTGACTTTCTTCACCCTTAGAATAGTCCACTATGCAACACCTTTAGGGTCTTACGTTCATAATCCCATCTTGGGTATGGTAGACTCATTAGGGTTCTTATCAATTAAGCAACTCTTTTACCACCTCTTACTATTCATTTTCCTCATTACTTATTGATTATCCTATACCAGACCAGATAATCGACACCTATATTTAAAACAACTCAACCATTCCTATGACCTACATTCACCCATGCCTCAAACCTACCAACCCATTCCTCTAATTCATCATAATCTTCCTAGCTTATGGGAGAACTACATCGGCCTGAGGCCCCTTTTATCGGGGCTATGTAGGTAGCACTTTGAGGGCATGGGGCCCTTGGAGGTTAGCTTGGCCACTCTTTACCCTAACCAATTCCCCCTTTCCACTTTCCTATTCATATTCTACCTTAGTTAGTTTCCATTTTATATTAATAATTGGAAATTAAACCAAACAAGCATCAATTAATACACATTTTTACCACATCATCAAATCACCAATTTATCATTTCATATTTCCACATATAGCAAATATTTGGGAATTTAAGCCATAACAGGTATATACATCACCATTTTTCTCCCATGCTACCAACAACTTGGACATTAAATCAAAATTAAATCAACCTAACTCAATCACGCCTAAATTTGACCTCACTAAACCATAACATGCCTAAACAACCTAACTCCAATCATGCCTAAACCACCCGACTCAATCATTCTAAACCGATGCCTAAACCACGACTTTAACCCTCATGCCTAAAAACAACCGACTCCACCATGCCTACATTGACCTAATTGACGACTAAATCACACCTATTTGACCTCACTCCATCATGCCTAATCAACTTGGTTTCCACCTATCATTTTACCCTAACCCTATTTCTATAAACAAATATACCTAACAAACAAGGAATGGGAATGAATATTACCTTGTCGCGATGATGTCTGTGGGGAATGTCCAGCCACATTCTACATTGATTTCACAGTGGCCCACCTCTTCCATGCCAAAATCTACCTCGAATCTCTCCACCAATCAACTCGGTCCACCCAATCTCGTGGACCCGTCTACCTACTCCTCTCACCACCTAGATCTCTCCACCTTAGCTAGGTACAATGCCTTGTCCTTTCCTCTTGAAAATCACCAAAAATTCAAATGGCTCTGTCATTTTCTCCAAATGGTATAATACAACAATGATTCCATAAAATATGAAATTTTTGTTTTATAAACCCACCCCAACCTGACCAATTTGGTCCTATATGTTCATCCAAAACATCCATCACCCATACCTGTCAACCTACCCTTATAATTGTTTGGTCTTGCTAAACTTCCTTTTTCCTATAACCATTCATGCCCATGTCCCTTTTTATCATCCTAGACACCCCTTGAACCATACCTACAAACCCAACCTACCCCTACATTTCCTTTGTTGCGTCTTAGGAGTTGTTATTTTACCTATACCTTGGCCTTACCCATGTCGTTACCTATATACCTTGACCTGAACCACTTTTTGTGACCTTTGACCCTTCGTGCTCATTGTACCTTGCGACATGGTTACCCGTATTGTTTGGCCTACTAACCTTACCTTGCCTATTGTCATGTTATTTATCTTGACCTGACCTTTGGTGTACGGAACATACCTAAACATTCCTACACTTGACCTCTATTGTGTTTCTGCACCATATCCTATACCTTGGATAATGGAATCACTTTAACCCTGTTTAGATAGCCCTATCGACCTTACATGACATAGAGTTTGAAATCTTCTCAACCTAGTACCTTGTTCACGAGTTTCCAACGTGTGCATACGTTCAACTGCCACTACCTTTGACCCCCGACCCATTTACTTGTTTACCCGATTTGACCTTTTCCCTTTACCCAATGTACCCACCGATCTTCATTTTCCACCTCCTCATTTTATCAAACCACTCACCACTTTCATCTCTCACCTCATGGTTCCTAGTTTGAGGGAGGGTTACACCCATGCTTAGGGCAACACAACCACTTACACTCGACACAACCATTTCCTATTTTTGTCGGTGTTGCTGATTACCAATACAAGCCACGCAACAAAAAGGGGCAAAATGTAGACACCAAAATTGGGTCACACTCCCTTGGTCCCCTTTGAATAACCAACTTATGCACATTCACCTAACCATGACCTTTATACCCCAAATTAATATTAATTTAATTATTTACAATTAAATTAATACCCATCCTCACCCCATTTATTAATTTAACTTAGTTACTTTAATTAAATGGATGCACACCTCACCTAGACACATCCCCATATACCTATTCATAACATGTTTCCATAAATGAATAAGACTTAGTTCAACCCTAAAAAAAAAGCCTATTATTCCTCTAACCACTTTCCCACTCATAAAAACATAACATCCATTCTGATCCGTGAATAAATGAACTGACCTGGCCCAAATGATGTGAGATCTTCCAATTTTAGTAAACCTAGGGAATCCCACCTTAACCGATGTTGGTCATCCCAAAACCGATGTCGGTCAACCAAGAAGCGCGTCATTTGGTTACCATTTATTCACCTTGGAAACCTTGTTTTTGGGTTGGCACATTTTGAGATCAAGGAGATGAGAAGAGAATTGCATGCAAGAAGAACCAGAGCCTTTTTGTACCTACAAACATCCATAGCCAAAGCACCAGGATAGATCCAGAGGTATTGCACTCACGGTGACATTCCAGAAGCATCACTATGGCACCAAGCTCCATCCCACAAACTAATCATCACCACCACATAGCCATTAGACCTATAACACTAGTAAGTACACTTTTACCGGCATCATCTATTTCTACTTCAGTCTATTGGGTTCTTCTATTGTTGTTATCAGTTTCCTACTTGCATTCCCTTTTCCCTTACCATTTACTTGCTTGTAAACCCAACCATTCCTCCACCCACGCCACAAGACCATTCATATTTTTCGAGTGTTCTTAAGATCCCCATACACCTCATTTTTCCCTCTATCATCTCTGCCTAACCTTAGCTCAAACCCCACTAACAAATCTTATTGAATCTTATCATCCCACCTCTACCGATGCCGGTTACCCATAACTAACGTCGGTTCTGCCTAACCATGATCTGGTCATACCCGACCGATGTTGGTCTCTGTGTTTTCTAATACTATGTAAACCAATAACCACTCACCTATAAAAAACAACCCAAACACCTCACCCAACCCTACTAAGACCCTATTTGTGACCTCGTAAAACCACCTAAATAACTCGTAACTCCGACCTGAAGACATTGACATGCATAGTTTTTGGTATTTAATTAGATCGACACTAATAGTGATCTGAGGTACCCAAATCAGAATACTAGCACTAGATTCGTTTATGTACACATTTTAGTTATTTCATATTTGTTTTATAAAATAGTGGATTGACATCCTTCTAAGAAGTATCACACTTCCTAGAGCTAGCATACGCTAGGCAGTCCACTGTCATATATTGTTTAACTCTTCTTTGGTGGTATTGTTTTCTATTTCAGGTAGTTCCTCCTAGCCAAAAGAAAGCTCTCACAGTCAACATCAGATCGAGAAGTCATAACGCGCACATCAATCTCCAAACCAAGACAACATGTTTCCCTCCTCATCCCATAACCTTTATCTATTTCATCCCAATAACGTAAATAAAACAGTTGAAACAAAAAGCTCTAAAACTAGTCTTCACAAGTTTGACAAATGGTCTGAAACCCTCGTTGTTTGTCACATTAACTTCATTGCACTACTCCAGATGTTGTTGATATTCCAAGATGATTAAAATACCTATAAAAGAACAAGAAGGAGTATGAAAACCATAAAAAAATAAGAATGTAAATGAATGGTTTAGATTGACCTCAGTTGCCACAATAGTGGGCTTACTAATTGAGCATTGCACTACATTTCAGACCCAAATGTAGTTCTAGTGAGTGTGTGCATAATTTTCCCTAGGTGATCTCGTGATAATCACACTTTGTGAAGTAGTGAGAAATAACTAGATGTAGAAAATGTAATAGAATGTGTGCATGGAATAGAATAGAATCCTCCCCCTATGTTGTGTGTGATGCAGATGACCTAGCCTTGTGCCTTGTGATGGAGCTATGTGGATGCAAGTGATCTCCAATGCAATAGATGGATGCAAATCTAGATGGATGATAGTAATGACTAGTTCTTGGTCCCTCATTATGGTCTCATAACTTTATATTTATAGGGTTATCTTGATCTAATTTCATAATTAACCCCAAAATGGCTGACCACAAAAACTATTAAGACCTCAAAAGGATAGAAAGGTCCCAAAAAGTGGAGGGAAAGTTTGAAAAGGACTGGGGAGCCCCAGGTGCAACCAAGTCATTGACGGGTGCCACAAAGACTAGCTCTAGGCACCCCTACCAAGGCTAAAATAATGGAAAATGACTTAAACATACTAGGCATGTAGGTGTAAAAGGTCGGGAATAATGAAATAAAATAAAAGAAGATGGCCAAAATACAGGGGTTAATTAGTACTTTATCCACTCTTTAACCTTCTAAATAGTAGTATGAGACTAGGACGAAGTAATTTCTAAAGTGCATTATTTTGTGTCTACAAAAGGAATACTAGTTTTAGAAGTAGGAGACATATGTGGTGCATGAAAGGGTGGATTTCCCTTTATATGTTCCTTATTATGGAAAATTGTGACAACGTGAACCTTAGAAGTCATGGGGAAGAATAAACGTCTGTGGGTGTTTTTGAGTGGGAGGATTATATTAATATTTTATATCAAAGTATGTAGATCCTCATCAATCATGAAATATGAATAATCATCATAGATACCCCTCCGCCATATGGGACATGGGCATGGACCTTGTGAGAGGGATAACAACACATACTAGAATGAAAAAGTGGGCCCTAAGTTTTCAAAGTGAATATCATAGAAGATTGAAGGAAGAGGTATAATGATACACAAGAAGATAATAAAAATTATCCAAGATCAAAACATGAAACCGTAGATCCATTAAGGTTTGAGCAATAAATAAAATTCAAGAGTTGAGTTCGTGAAATTTTTACACCATAATAAAATCTATGTTATGGAATGTACACAAAAATAAAGAGGTTGTAATGGCTTAGAATAGGTGGATTATTATGATCAATTAACTTCCAAAATTAACCATTCACAATCATAATAATACTTTTATACTTATAAAAATTAATAAACAATAAGTAACTACTCAAATACATCAAAGGAGAAAGAATTTTATATATGCATGTCGAATAGGAAAGATATAAATATGCAATATGGTGAAATAACTAGATCAAAGACTCTGGAAATTCTTTGGTGTTAATATTGGGATTGGAAATTAAGAAAGGGTAAGATTATACAACTATTGTATGGTCTAGACTAGATTTGTATGGTGTTAACTTAGAGACGTGTGGTTTGGATCCTTTGAAAGTATGGGTCTTAAAATTTATACATGCTTTGCTTGCCTAGAAGTGACATTTTTGTATGTTTCTCTTACACACATAACTTCAAGATGACCTGTAATCACCTGTAATATAGTAAAAACCCTACGAACTCGCATAAGCGTTCATCAAAGCATTAGCAAATTGAAAGGAGAAAACATGTGTGCATGGTGAGTTTGGACTACCCTTGGTGGTCATACTTGATGTCGAAGCATTACACAATTCAATTATACCTTTAGTCTATAGATGGGACTCAAGACAACTACTCCATTTAATCTACCTAAGAAGATCCTATGACAAGCTTATAATGTCTTAGAATTTGCAAATTTGGCAACGATAACAAGAATGATACCTTCATTGTTGCTCTTCCTTGAAACCTCTAGACCAAGCATGCAATTTTTATCTTTCAATCCATTTTAGTGTCTTCACCTCCTTTTTACCTTAATAAGTTGTAAATAATAAGTTCTCATTACCTCATGTCGTGAGTATCTTTCACAACATCATCCAAAAAATTTCTTGCTCCTAGTTGTTCTCACTTTTCCTTATATCCACCGCATTGGTTTTTAGTTCAAATCACAAGTTTTTTTACTTCTTGGATCTTCCAATACCTTTTCCCTATTCACAGACTTAAAAACATTATTTGAATCAATGAGGAAAGCATTTAAAGCTTCAAAACTCTATATTGTTCTTCCTTTTGCTAAACTACCTCTTATATCCCTCGAGACAATATTTCATCCTCCAACCATGATTTTAATCTTCAAAATCACCTAGAAGGCCTTGGAAGATTCATTAGTTTTCTTTTAGATAACAAAACATGTCCTTAAAATATCAGGGCCCAATTTTTTGAATAACTCCTATTATACCCTTTTTGTATCTATGCACCTAAACCTCAATTAGGTCTTTGACAAGAGACTATCATGTATATTATCACTTATAGGGGGCTTAAATATGAAAAGAGTAGCATTTTTATCACCTATTAGAGGGATTAATATATATATAAACTTTTAAAGGACAAATCTAAATATTATGTTACTTCCTTTGTAAGTCCATCTTTTCAAAATAGTCTTCCATGAGATTGCTCGTCTCCTATAGAGGACTGTCAAATTTTCATTCTAATTCCTCTAATGAAACTTCAAAATAATTAATTCTCCTTTATCACCTTTCCATTGTCATCTCTACTAAAATTTTTTTAAATAATTCCTTATTTTGAGGCTGAAATCTTCGTGCCCTAGTTTGTTTAGACAATGTGAGCGATTAGCATGAGAGTTAAGAAATAGGTATAACTTTCATTGAAGTTTGAATTTAGTATTCAATTTTTATATGAGGTTCTGTAGAAACCACAAGAAAGATATTATTTTACTAGTATATCATGAAAACATTCAAATCCTCTTTCATCTCATTCAACCATTCAATGGTGCTCATTAGCAATTACAAAGATACTTCACAGTTTATAAGATCATGAGCTCAAAATACAATAATCATCCATTGTTTACTTTATCCACTCATTCCCATACTCAGCTCAATAATTTTCAAGCCATACACACATGGGATATAATTCCAAAAATAACTTTCCTTTTATCAACCTTCAAAAACACAATTCCAGCTTAAGGGTTTGTCTAGAAACCCTAACATGTAAGAAAGATAACCAGAAAGGTTCTTACACTCCTTGTATTCATGGATCAACTCTCTCCTCTTTCATTTTATCATTAAGATACTTATGCATATTTCCAAATACTAAGGTAATCACAGATTTTCTTCTCTCGTTGTTCATGGTCACTACCTTTTCAAGGTGTCGATCATGAAAGAAATCAAATACATACCTAAAATAATTTGTCAACATAACCACTTTCCTTTCTTTAGGATCACCACCCAACATTCTCAACACATAATATAGATCATAACTCTAAACCATGCACAAATTCTCCAAATAGTTATAGAGTTAGTAATCTGCAAGAACTATCAACAACAATTAGTGTACTATCACTCGAGAATATTATTGCTTTGAGATTAATAAATTTACCTTCATTTTGAGCACAAGAGGTCCACTCGAGACCAAGGAGAGGGTACAGGAACATGAGTATAGCTATCACTCACAAGCACACTTGTATCAACTTATAACTAGTTTTCATAATCGAGACAAGTATTATGCGGGTTTCAAGCCTTATTAACAAAAATTACATCACTCCATCTAAATTATTTAATAATCAAAATCCTTTTACATTACATGATACAAGATTTAATGATTGCAATCACACAAGTATACAATCATCTAAATGTGCATGCACAATCTCAAACTAAGTTTTCCTTCCAATACTTCTTAAAACTCTTACACTTTATTCATATTGGATAGGAATGAGGATTTCAGTTACATTTTAGCATTATATAGTATTTTCACCAATTTCTAATTGAATACACACCCTTATCTTCTTTGGTCATATGAGTATCTTTAGGCTTAACAATAAGTTACTTAACTTAAAGACCTAGTCCTTAACTTCTAGACCCATGTTATGACTTCTAGGAACCTAAGACACTTAATTATATCTCATTCCATACTTTTTCCAAAGTTTACAAGCTCCAAGAGTGTTTTAAATAATTACAACAAGCCAAAAATGGCCTCCAGGAATCAAATTGCACATTTGGAGGGAAAGTGAGTAATTTGAAATTTGAAAGGCCTAGAATCTAACTAACACACTTAAATAACACATAATGACCTCTAGAACCTGACTAAAATATGTTCAAACCAAAACTGGATGTTTTCATCCCTGTACATATCCTAGAGTTGATGCTCTTGCATCAATACTCCCATTTTTTGAACCAATAAAACTATTTCACTATATGCCCTCTTACAGGAGCAAGCCTTATGTAGTTATTTTTATCACCAAATTACAACACCCTCTAATTTTTCATGTGTGTGTGCATGAGCTACCAATGTAATTGGGAAACATTGGACCATCTCTCAAGTTGTGGGACTTGCAAACTTGAGATGGACCTCCAGAGAAGGTTGGTTCCTCTACCTAATCCTAGCACTAAACTACTCCTAGAAATGGGAAAGAACTACCTAACACTAACCTAAGATTCCAAGGGACCAAGGAGAGAAAGAGATACATGAAATTAAATTCCTAACTAAGGGAGGTGAGATCACCAAGAAAAAGGGTGGGGATATTCCTAGTGAGTTAAAATAGGAATAAAATGAAGTAAGGGAGGGCGAACAGAGGTGCCATAGTCCAAAAAAGCATTCAAATATCCATTTTTGTGGAGAACAATAGATTTGAGTCTGCAAGAAGAATAAAGTATGCACAATATACCTGTAGATGCAATAAAAGGAAAATAATGTAATATAATTTGAGATAGGGCAGGAAAGACCAAAAAAAAAAATTGTATTGCTCAAAAGGATGCATAATCAATTACAAGGTAGACACAAGGTAAGATTATTCTACAAAAATATCAAATTCGAGACCTGCAACTCACAAAATCTTTGGAACAAAATTTACAAAGTTCCTTTACATTCCATAATGTCTCCCCTCAAAATGAGTGGTCTATTATATTAATAGAGAGGAATCCTAGAATTTTCTTCACAAAATGACAATAAGCATTCAAGTATCTAAAAAGAGGTATGGGAAGCCACAAAAATTTGCTTCCCGAGTGTAATATTCGGACAAAAGAAGACATGGGTTCCATACTTCATTATAATTAGTAGTTGAGATATATTTTCACCCACCTAGCTCACCTAATCCAACACCCTTCATTATTTATTCCAAATGTCATCCGACATCCCTACTCCTCATTACTAATCGGTAATATCCATACATGTTGTTGGTCATTGTCATTTAGGCTGCAATCGAGATATTTTCGAGCTACACTCGTGTTGTATTCTTACAAAACACTACATAAGACCTTCGTTTTTCTTTAATTGTTGTTTTCTCTAGTTATTTCATTGAGGCCCCATCAAATTACCCAATTCTAGACTTGCTTAGTTGTTCAATTTGTAGGGGCTGAAAAAATGGACAATAGTTTGGCAACTCATGAGGTAATCTACCTGCTAGATTGAAAATATTAGTAGCCTTGAAGTATCCATTGGGCATGGAGTCAGTTTGAGAACTGAAACTAATCTAAACATTGAAAAAATCACCCCTGAATCCATCTAAAGCACTGCATGGACCTGAATTTGATATAAAACTAATATAGGAAGTAACTGATTATTCTCATCATGAAAACCCCGCCTAAAAATGGAAAGAGCAATTAGGAGAAAGGGCACAACTATGTAAAAACATTAAAATCATACATATCTTAAATGGAATATGTAGAGTGTGCAAAGTTCTTATACAAAATCAAACCAACACTACCAAAAACAATGTGCCATGCAAGCACTTGGAGGAATTATAAATCTAAGATAATATGTACAAAGGTGAAATTCCCCTTCAATAACAATGGTTTAGATAGATTCCATTAATCGGAATCTGTAATTTTTCTCCATCCAACTTTGACAACTGGAAAACATTGTTACTTTTGCACCCCATGATCATGTAGGGACCACTCCATATAGCATCAAATTTGGAATGCTTACCTGGTTTTTCCCTGTCAGCATCCCACTTCAGAACCAAATCTCCCTCTTGGAAGATCATGGCCTTAGCTTTCTTTTCAAATGACCTTTTATCAAGGCTTGGTCCTTTTCCATGGTTTTCATTATTTGGTCTATCAACTCTTCCAATTCCATGAGTTCTGCATATCTAGCATCCATGGGCTCAAATTCGATAACTCCAATCGCTTGAGAAGTTCCGGTGTTGGTAAGTCAAGAGATATAGGTAACCTTTCTTATTTTCTATAGACTAACTTATAGGAGAACCAATCGAGTAGACCTCTTGGGTGAAATTCTATAAACCCACAAGGTTGATTTAAACTTGGTATTCCATGTCCTCCGATTCTTGTCTAGAGTCCCGATTATTCTCAAGCAAGTTCTTGTTTGTAGACTCGGATTTAAAATTTTCCTAGGGCTAATAGTTAGAGGAATTTCTCAAATAGATCCCATTGTTGACATCCCATTGAGCTCTTGGTTCCAAGGAATTCTAGAGCATTGTTTGATATGATAGTGGTCGGGATACCAAATCTAGTCACAACTCCTTTACAAAAGTCCGTAATACTAGAATCGTTTGCCTCCTTAAGTGCCCTTCGCTTCAGTCCACTTGGTGAAATAATCCATTTCGTGAGAATCCAATTATGGCTTTGGCTTGAATCGGGATTGATAAATCCAATGAAATCCAATCCCCACTACATAAATGGTTGATCAACTGAGATTGGGTGGAGTGGTAGTATTGTTAGCTTCTCCTTGCCTGTGAAGAATGCACATTTTTTACATTTTTTGATCCATGCATAGTAGTCATTGAACATTGTGGGCCAATAATAACCAACCTTCATGATCTTGAGGGTTGTTACTCATGGAGAAAAATGACCTCCAAATTCTTCATCATGGAACTCATGTAACACTTTCTCAATCTGATTTTCTAGAACACACCTCAAGATAATTTTGTTCATGTCCTTATTGAACAAGATACCATCAATGAGAACATATGGAATGGATTGGATTCTAAAATATATTTTCTTTTTTTTGCTGAACTTCGGAGGGCATAGACCTGTTTCAAGGAAATGTATCATGTCCCAAGTCTAAAAGGAGTGGGAATACCATCTATAGTTTGTTCTTGATCATCTTGGAGCACTAGGATAATTCCTTCTTCATATTCTAACTCAATATGCTAATTAGAATCTAGCTTCTCACATAAGCCTTTTCCATGAACTAATTTGGTTTCCTTAATATCTATATCATAATTCATGACACTAGTAATCCATCCAACTCTTTTCTCGTTCAAGTCCTTATTGAGGAGAAATTACTTAACTCTAACATGAGATACTAGCAAATGGATTTTGTTGTTTGAAACCAAGTATATAAACTTATTTAAGCTTCATATAATAGTGAGGAAATGATTCTCAATCAAAGAGTACATCACCTCATAATCTTCCAGCTCTAACTGAAAAACACAATGGGCTACTTGGATCCTTCCTTGTTCATGTGCACCAAGATTGCAGATATTATATTAGAGCCACCAAATACATGGAGGATGAATTCTTTGGTGAAGTTTGGATTGATGAGAGTTGAAGCTTGTGTTATGGATTGTTTTATGAACTCAAAATATCTTTTCCTTTGTTTTCCATTTGAATGCCATACTCTTTTTCAACATCATTATTAGTAGTTTAACTAGATTGGAAAATTCAAGCACAAATCTTCAAAAATTGATTCTCCCTAAGAAGCTTTGGAGAGACTTCTTGTCACATGGAAAAGGTAGAGCGAGGATAGATTCAAATCTATCATGATCGGTGGTCAATCCTTCCTTTGAAACAATGTTACCTAGTATCTTCCCTTCATGTTCCAAAATATACCTTTCTTGCGATTCGAAGATACCCCAACTTCCTACATCTTTGGAAAACTTTCCTAAGGTGAGAAAGGTGATCAACTTCCTTCCTGGATAATATTGTGATATCATTAAGATAAACAAGAAACATATTAGTAATCAACCCTTTAAACTCCATGTCCATAGCCCTCTTCTTATAAGTGTAAGTACCCCATTTTTTGGTGAAGGTTGTTTTGAACGGGTCTTCCTATTTCACCATGATTTTATTATAGCCTAAGTAGCCATTTACGAGTAAGAACCTTTCTGAAACAGCTACTACTTGTAAGATTTTTTTCATGGAAGGAAGTGGTTAATTATATTTAAGCGAAGCTCTATTCAAGTCCCAGAAATCCACACACAATCTGATTTCCCCATTTCTTTTCCTAACTGGCACCATATTTTCTACCCATGATGAGTGCTTGATTGGAAAAATAATACTTTCCTCAATGAGCTTGTTTAGTTCTTTCTTCATGAGAGGTTCAATGTCAAGATTCATCGAACTTTTCTTTTTCCTAATGGGCTTATATTATGGATCCAATTGAATAGTATGTTGTGCCAACATTAGATCAAATTCTCTCAAAACTTCATAAAACCAAGCAAAAATATCCAGAAATTCTTGACAAAGAAGAATGAAATCATATTTTTCTCGATGAGTACTTACTTTTCCAATTTGGAGCAACTTTCCTTCACCCACTAAAATAGACTCTGAATATTATTCTTGATTGTGTTGTTTTCTTTCTCTTTATATAACTCGATCATTGGGATTGAAGATTTATTCAAGAGTCACCAATAATTTTGGGAGTTTATTTGTTCTCAGCTGGACTACTTGATCCCTATATTATCTTTCCAATTTGTCTTGGTTCTTTGCAAATAACTCAAATTCTTCCTTTAAGAAGTTGATTATTTGTTGGTCATTCTCGAACAATGGCCAAATAGTGTTATTTTGTGGAACAAATGACATCACAACCACTTTGATATGAAAGGTGAGTTTTATCTTTCTTGATATTTTTAACCAAGTTGAATGTTACTCTAATTGTTGCAATATTGTCTCCATATTCATTCTTTTTCCTTGGAATAGAATCAATGTTAAATGCCTCAAATTCCTTGATGAGATCCCATACCCAATGTTTATAGATCTTGAGAAGATCATTCTTAGTAGCATTAAGTCCTCTAACTTGATTTACAATCAGCTCACTGTCTCCAAAAATTACAAGTTCTTGATACCTCTTTTCCTTTCCCAATTTAGTCCATGGGTTAAAGCTTCATATTAAGCTATGTTATTAGAACAAATGAATTATAAATGGAAATCTAAGTAGTACTTGTTACCTTTGGGAGATATAAGCATTTCTCCTCCTCCCGCACCTTGCTTACTCCTTGAACCATCAAAAACATCTGCTAGACCTCGTTCTCATCTTCATCATCTTGTTTGGTGATGCTAGGGAGAGGTGTGTCTTCTTCATGCAAGTAATAAATACCCAACTCAACTTCTTCCATTTCTTTGTATGGATCATATCCATGCCTCTTATTTTCCCATTCATCTAATGTTAAATTTGGAATGCCTCCAACTTTAGTATTTGTCTCTAGCATGCTTGGGCAATCTTCTTGATCAAAAGTTGAGCAATTGGCATTGATTGGACTTGGAATGTAAGGCTCAATGTGGTAATTTGTAATTGGTTATGATCTGATTGTAGCTTTAGCTCCATACCTTGTTCTAAAAATCATGTGGGACTAATCAGTTGATAGGTATCCACCAATTTTAGTTGTGAAGTCCCTTAACAAGCATAAAGCAAAGAGTGGTGGTAAATAATTGACCAATATGTCTTATTGGAATGCAACATTTGGGCATGCATGCAATGTTAGATTCAGATTCTTGATGATTCCCACTATCCCCACTACTGTCCCATCTAATTGTACCACTCCTTTTGAGATAGGTTCATACTTTAGACCCAACTGATCTACTATTTTCTTAGGAATCATTGAGCTACTTTCCCCGAGTCAATCATATAGTTGTGTACCAAGATATTTCTAATGATTAGAGATACATAAAATGGAGGAGGTTTCATGTTTGTACAGATTGAACCCTTCTTGGTGAGTTGTATTCATGAGAACCTTTCCCTAATTCTTGGACGTTGGATTTGGAATGGATAGGTTGGCCATGGTTGTCTACAATAAATCCCTCTATCTAGGATGCTAAAATATTCCAGCATGGGGATTCTTACATTTATTTTATTCATTTGATCAATGATGTTGAATGGAGATGCATTATCTTTCTCGCCCCTTGCTTGGCATAACTTTCTCCTGCACGTGAGCTGATACAATATGCACTCTAGGTTGATTTTGTGAGATTAGAACTGTATTTGAACTACCAACTTCATGAAGTGTGGTAGAAGGTTTAGAAGCACTAGAATTTTATGATCTCTATATTTATCTTCTTATATCTTGTGTTCATTGCCACACCCTGAGAAGGAGCTTGATTCATCCCACATAAATCCTCAACATTCCAGTTCACAAGTGAAGTCTCACTCAAAGGTGCTTCTTTGGTAGTTGCTTGTTGTTGATTTTATTTTTGATTAGTTTCTTGAGACACACCAACAGTTTGCACCATTAAGGCTTGATTCAGAGCACCATTGAAGCATTTGGGTTGATTACAAGGTTAACCAAAATGGAAACACATTTCATATTATTGTGCCAAGTTTTTCTAAACTAGAACCAAGGCTCTGTATGTTGAAGTTGCATAAGGATTATATGGTTGAAATGGCCTAGCAGCAGGAGGTTGTCCTTGGTTTTGATTAGCAACTTAAGCTGGAGGTTTGTTTGATTGGTATGAAGGTGTAGTCTATTTTTCCTACTCAAACTATAGACGCATTGGCTCATCACTTAGATATATTTGAGCACTCACCCTAAGCATGCAAAGGTACCAAGTCCCTCTTTTATACCAACTTTGTCAAGGTGTTAGCATGATCACACAAGTATTCCATATCCATGGTTGGTAATTAAAGGTAAAGCATAACATGAACTAGATCACAACCATGGTGCATAATTAATCAAACAAGGATCAAGATTAGATTCACCATATGATAGCCAATAACAGAGATATCAAAAATCAATATCCATCCACAAAGACCCATTATACTAATCCATCAAAAAAATAGTAGCTGAATACACCAAAAGTAACATTATAAGGTCATGTGTGCAAACATATTAGAAGCATAACTCTGTAAAAATCCATAATACAATGATCTTCTCAAGCGTCCAAATCAATACATATATAAAAGGGGTGGGGAACTTTCCCTTCATCTCTCATGCAATTTTAAAAATATGTTGCATGCTCAAAATAGCCATGCACTGCTACAAAAGAAACTAAGGAAGCATACAAGATTTTCCGATAATAGATTACCTATAATTAACTCTATATCTATTCCTATTATTATCTCGAACTTCGCATGACACTTGATCTTCCACTTGCTCCAAAAATAGCCATTGCTTCATCCAAAAGTCTTCTATCTTTATCCAATGCATGTTCATCACTCCACATTTAACTCCACTTGATCCATGCAAAAATAGGTTAAGTGCCAAACTCCGTCCATCTAGGCGCAGATATTCAGTGGCACAAATCTACCAAAATTTAGCGCCTATCCACGCACCCTATTATACTTAAGTCAATATTTTTCCAGCCAACATTACCCCATAATAACTTCATCACAGCCCCATTTAAATATGTAATCATGCCTTTTCCTCAAGAATAATGAATGAATTCTAACATCCAATTTATAGAAAGAATGAAAGAATAATAAACAACCTCAACAACTAACGTGCTAATCTTCTGTAGGTATTAATAACTCAGGGTACTCATTCTTGATGTCTGCTTCAAAATCCTCCCAATCATTAAGTATCCTCTTAGATTTTGTATGGATGTCACCTAGTAGAGCATCCATTTCATCTAAAGTCATGTCTTCTCCTTTGTGCTTCAACACCTTGATGACATTCACCAATCTTAATACCATGTCATCCATAACATCCATACGACATGCCATTAATTTCCCCAATTCCTTGATCCTATCATCATGAGCATCCTGAATGCTTTAAGAATGTCATGCTTCTCGCTTGTAATGCCAACATCACCTTATGCCCTAAATTGTCATTGTTCTTTACCACAAGGATTGCATTTTATTCCTCCAACATCCTTGTCTTAATGATGTTTTTAGGCTCTTCACACATTTTGAACACCAAATTTTCCATCTTCAATTTATCCTTCAATATATCAATAATAACATCATATTCAGCTATTTTTTATGTTATTTGTTTCTTCATTCTATCTCTTGAAATTGCAGCAATTTCCTCTTTCATCGTTGTCACCTATTCTATACTTGGGCCACACGTGCTTGTTTCTTCATTCAATAGCAATTGCACCAAGGTTTGTAAATAATGTAAGGCCAAAGTAAAAGTACCATCTACATGTTCCTTATACTATGGTTGTGCCGTCAGAATTTCATCTCCCATTTCCTCGGCCATCTTGAGGAAAACCTTCACTTTCTTTTATGCCCTTTCCTTCTCCTTCTTTAGGCACTCAATTTCTTCATCCTTATCCTTTTTATCCTTCAAAAAAGTTCTCAAGGTGGACGCCTTGTCAAAAAATTTGTGAATGACCTCTGCAACTATCTTTGTTAAGGTGTTGCTCACTTGTTCATCAGAGAACTCCATAGGCTTGATAGTCACATTCCTAGAATGCGGAGCATTCTTAATTATCCTCAATCCACATGACTCCTCACACACATCAAATTCAAGCTCATCTACATGAGTCTGCATACTCCATGATAATTGTTTCTTGGTGTGTGTGGTTGTTATCTCTCACCCATCGGTTCCCATCTATATAATTATCTCATGGAAAGAGTGCTCTGGAGCGTTGTTCGTATAATATTTTTGTTTCATAAATGTACCCAATGTTGTAACGCCACCTAAAATCTCCCACTTGAGACCATAGAATAACCTAGGTTTAGTTAGGAAAAGTTATGGAATTATTTTTTGTGTTCCCAAAAAATTATGACTAACTCTTCAAACAACTTGACTCAACGATGACCTTATGGACAACACAGAAACAACTAACACCCATCAAGGATAGTTCACTTTACTCTTTAATGAGGCACCATGAGACAACTCAACCACAATACACAGACATAGTTGGATACACTCCACAGTTTATAATTCCTTAAGGTTATGCATTTACCAAAAATGTTTTTCAAGACCTGCCTTAACAATCTACAAGATTCATGTTTGGTTCAAGCATTCTTCTCACAAAGGTGAACTTATTACTTTGGTAATCTAGACTAACTAGCCGAAGCACAAGATTTCTGAAAGAGGTTCAACTAAAGACTGGCAAAGCTAACAAAATTTGTTTGACCAAAAGGGACACCTTTCATCTCTCACAAGGTTGCATAAACATGCCCGAGCTGAAAAATCTTGATCCGGACCTCCATTACACAAGTGATGAGCGTAAGCTCTAACTAAAGTGGAGTGCCATTACAATAGTTATCAAAACATCCTACAAAAACTAAGAGAGAGAAAGTCATCCTTAGCGTAGATAGATTATCTTCTTATGGGGCACAGTGGAAGAAATTTCCATGGGCATGGAAGAGAGGCATGGAAAGAAACTCTTTTTGCGGGCACGAAAGAGAGGCACAGGAGAAACTCTTTTTCTCTCGGGCATGCAAGAAGGCACGGAAGAGACTCCTTTTCTCATGTGCACACAAGACGGGAGTGCAAGAGACTCATTTTCACATGGGTGTGCAAGACGGGCACGCAAGAGACTCATTTTCACATGGGTGCGCAAGACAGCACGCAAGAAGCTCAGCACGCAAGACACGTGCGCATGAAACTTTTTCCCTTCGTGAACTTCAAAAATCCATAACATTTGCTAGGGAACCCAGTTTTTGATAAATGAGGAATTTTTGGAAATCTCTCGACATCCTCTTTACACATAAACCTTAAGAATTTAATTTGGATAAATTTTTAAGGGTCAATTTTGAGAAAACGATATGTAGGATTTTAAAATGAAAACTGGTAACATTCGACTTATAAACTTTTGTTCAATTCGACCTCCTTCCTTTCTCAACATGCCAAACAGACATGGAGGGTTGTTCTTAGAAGAGTTTAGGATGAATTTCAAGATAAAATTTATTTGGTTGATTAAGAATTCAAAATTGCAACTTTTGACAGCAAAACAATTGTAATTTTACCTTTGCTCAATTTGAACGGTTCTTTAAAATTTTCTTAAGTGATAAGGTCTATTGGGGTCGTTTTGGTCATAGTAAGTTCAAATCAATGTTTCATTTTGTCTTTTTAATTTTTTAGGGTCATTCTGAACATTTGAGTAAACTAATTACCAGTTTGAAAATTCTCTAAACGAGTCCTACAACTTCAAATTTGATTTGATCAATTTACATTTACCAACATAAATTTATGAATTCATTTTAATCCAATCACTACAATATTTTGTTTCCTTCAAATCATGCATTCCAAAGGAAAAGATTAATATATTCTCTTCATACGTATTCTTTTTTTTTCAATTTTCCAAACATATATTTCATAATGTATTGAAAACACAGATTTCCAATGAAGACAATATCATCTTAACAGAACTAAATAACTTCTATTGACTTGGATGATTCTTATACAAATTTCTTTTGCATTGATCAAATACAACTTTCAAAGATATAAATATTTATTTTCTTTCATCCAAAAATAGAAAACGTAGTACATCTCTTTCACATTTCGAATTTTAACTTTCATAGCCAATACAGAACATAATTCCATCACCAATAATATACAAGTTCATCCACTTCAAAGTGGAAAGGGTTATAATAAATATTGATCCCAACAAGGACTATCAAAACTGTTTTTTCCTCTCTGCTCCAGAACAACAACATAAAGATCCTTCATTTATTTCAATTTTGGTCACAACAAAAGTAGGGGAAAGGCAACGCTCTCCACCCAACCAAGACATCTAATGAAAGGAGAAGTAATCCTTCTTCATTGGCCCCCGAGCCCTAACCACAATGCAATAGAAGATGTGTTTCAACTCATGGAAACAATAGGATTCCACACACACACACATGTAAATTTCACATTTAAACACAGTCCAAAATAGAATGTAGTTTACAACCACATTAAAACATAATAACCAATACTCATGCTTCATCATGCAAGCCAAAGGAGCAAGAAACTATGGGGGATGCTACTTATACCTCCTAAAGGGGAAATGGGTATCACCACCTGAGAACAAACCACCAAAATACATATAATTTCAAATCCTTGACATACCCTTATGCCTCCCCCAAGTACCCCTTATTCCTCACATTTCCTTATGCCTCCCCAACCTCTTATGGCACCCCATAATGAGTAAAGAAATGCAAGCTATTTATTTTTACAAGGTGGAACCCAAATCCCAACTCCCTCCACACTTATACCTCCCCAAAACACTTATGCCTCCCTCAAGAGTACCCCATAGTCTTCTCCTACACCATCCCTAAGCCATCTACCCAACCAACCAACAAATAAAACAACACATTCAAACATTCAACCATTTACATATGCATAAAATAAAAGAAGAGCATTTCAAGAGCCAAGCTCCTACCTCTCCATAATGGAGTTTGTTCCAAGGTTGCAAAACAACAAGCTTTCCAATGTAAAATAGTCCAAGAGATCAACAATCTACAAGCATGCAACCATCTCCAATCTTCTCCAAAAGTAAGAGCTCTCCAAAACCAAAAGAAGTCTCCAAAATGAAGTGATAAAAGTGAAGCCACCCAAAAATAAGCTAAGAAAACTCAATAAATAGAAAAGGAAAGAGAAGAGGATGAGGTGGATCCATGTAGAATGCCACTTCACACATCCTCAACCCCAACACCAAATTCAACTTCATTCTCTAATGCATAATCAATAGGTGGGTGAATAATATGACAGTTTTACTTACACACTCAAATCAAACCCACACCCCAAAGGACTGAAATTAAAACATGTAAGAAAAGTGCAATTACAACATTCAACTTGACTTACAAAAATGCATAAAGAAGGGATAAATTTAACTCTCCAACCATAGGTAAGGTTGGTATATAAATTTAAGAGGTATGGGACAAGTTTAACTTGTCCCACAAGCCTCCAAAATCAACCTCCAAGGACAAATTCGAATTTCAAAGAAGATGAAGTGTTTCTTACTCCAAAATCAACTTACATATCTCTTACACATCACTTACACATTTCTTACAACACTTTAATTTTAGGCCAACAACTCTAATAATTACTTTCTTATGACCCAATTTGATTAATTAATTTTTAACAATATGATTACTCACATTAATTTACCACAATTAATAAATAATGAAAGGGGTAAACACATCACTTAATAAACACATACAAACATCAATAAAAAGGAACCAAATAAATAAATACACATAACCTTTGGTCAAATTTAAAGGTGATCCCCTATAGGAATCCCTAACATAAACAAATACATGATTGTCATGGTGACCTTGTTGAATTCATCTAGAATTCTAATGTGGTTGGTCTTCAATCCCCGATATTTGTTGTGATATTTTAAACCCGTAAAATACAAATACCTCCTTAGGCCTCGTGGCCGCATCGTAACATCCAAATGAATATAATATAATTCTAAATTCATCTATATATGTGTGAATCACAACAATCATCAAGCCAATCAACGGTGTTACTTAAAATTTCATCAACAACTATATCATCATCAATTTTAGTTCAGTTTTCATTTTCTAGGTCTACTCAAAATATCCAACTATCACATGTTTGAACAACATTTATAATGTAACCATGTCAAACAGTATATCAACATCAATATATAAAATGTCTCTAATAACCACCATACATCATATATGAACCAAAATCAACAATAATCCATGCTCTACCATATAATCATCATACTAAATCAAAACTATAACAATTTCCATGGTATAGTCAACAGTGTCATGATCAATATCAAAAGTGTCGAAGGGAAGTGGGCACTACATCCCCCTCCCCTTAGACTCAACTTCCTCCCGGAAGTCACATAAAAGAGAGGAACAAATGCAACAGAAAAAGGATCACTCCCACTATGGAATTTCTTGCTTCAAACAAGTGTGGGTCCACAGAATCCCAAGTTTGGTCCAATGCAATTCAGCAAGAAGAAGGGAGATTGTAAGGGATGAGTTCTAAAATTTCTGCATGTAAGGCTACGAACATTTAAATATAGAGAGTAACTTTGCGCTATCAACCAAGATATAACACATAACAATATAACATGAAGAGTTCAAAAGAGTCTTAAGAGTAACCACCAAGTAGAGGAATAATAAGGATAATTCCATGAGTTGAGAAAGACCACATAGTTTCCCAAGGAATACAACATACTACAGTAACAAAAATTAAGGTTTCCACTAGGGTTAAATTATGCTTTCATAGTTCGTTGTTTAGACAAGGCTAGCAGAATCAACCAAGGCCAAAATTTTGTACAAGAGACATGTTTACTCAAGTTCCCACAATTTGATGTCACACAAGATTAGGTTAATCAACAAAGAAGGACACCTAAATCATAAAAGCATTTACAATTGAGGAACTATTTATGGAAAACACTTCTATAACTTAAGATGGTACAATTAATGTTTCATGGTAATACTAAGCAATTGATGACCACAAGGTTTCCTATAGTCTGATTTTTTTACACTTTTGTTTTAAGAATCGAACACACCACACCAACCAAATCTAGAGACGTCAACCATTTAACAAAATAAAAACATATATATCTCCCCTAGCAACTAACATATCAATACAAGAAGTACCATTCACAACAACACAATGGGATTCATTTATCTTATTTCTTGATCAAGCTCGGAATAACCACAAGGAGAGCACAAGCATAAATCATAACACCAAAGAGCACTCAAGGTCTCTAGGGAGAAGAACAAGTAGCAAGGGGGTCCAACTACAATCCAAGGTGCATCGTATCGAAGTGAGTAACAACTTATTAAAACATCTTGTGCTTTCCTTCCCAATGACAAGAGAGGCAACAACAACAATGTGTATCAAGAAGAACAAGAAGAAAAGAAGACTTCCGAAATTTAGGTCATATCCTTAACATATGTTGCCTTAAAATTACAATAACTTAGGTCTCCAAGGACAAGACAACATCAAGGAGGCTACTTCTTAAACAAGAGATAAGTCTCAATCTAAAAGACCAAAACTCACACTCGTCGAGCTACGGGACGATAAGGGTATGATGACCCAAAACTCCCACAAGGAAAGGCACATACATCTATGAACAAGAAGGTACTAAGCAACTAGAACACACTACTATCCACCAGGTGCTTCACAATTTCGAGTAGGCGACAGAACTATAGGTTCAGCTATACATTGCACTCAATACACATAAATCTTACTTATTTTATAATTCAACTAATTAAGTCAAAAGTTGTAGTTTCATTTCCTAAGCACATTCCTTTACAATTTTTCTTAATTTATTATGGCATCACAAGTTTGTGTTATAAGGACCACTAAGGGGGCATGATATCTCACCATTATGTAAAGGCAGGAAAGGAGAAAAAGTATTTATCTTACTCCTAGGGAGGTAGATGGACAAAGTTTTCCTTTCTATTCTTCTACATGGTTTTTATTTCTTCTATTAATCTACCAAGGTTATAGCAAGGACCATTTTCTCTTTCTATGTTCTAGTTTATTTGTTAAGCTTTAAGGCCAAATCTCCTCAATTATAGTTCTATGATGTTTGGGTGAGTCAACTTGTCAATTAAAAAAATTAATGAGAAGGAAGGGTAAACATATCACACTATTACTTTTATGGAAAAACAACATATCACATTTTTTATTCTAAAAGAAACAAGGGACATTCAACATAGAAAACACATTATTAATTTTGTAAGAACTAGGAAACAATCAACCAACATGGATCACAACAATATTTCAATATTTTTCCACTAATTACAAGTATCATAAAACATTCCTAGTGGGTTTTACAAGTTCTCAAAAGAATTTACAAGGAAATCCCATTACGAATCATAATTACTTTTACTGATCTACTAGGGTTTAACAATGTTTGTTGTTTTGGCAAAAACACTTTACTCACATGATAAGACAAGGAAAGTTTTCAAATCTACACCCATATTACCATCGGATACCATCAACCAAGCAATCAGAATGAAAAGGAAATATTTAACTATAAGAACACCACATACTCACTAGAAAGCATCAAATGTAAGCAGACAATCAGCTATCTATTCAACACGGCTTTACGACCAAGAGTTACAGTTTTGCAAGGAGAATCCCATTATAAAATACCATTGATATTAATTCATCAAGGTCTAATTACACTAACATCACTAGAGGCATGGTCCAAAAGACTCAAAGCATCCATAAGTGTCTCCACGTAATTCAAAATTAATAGGTCATAGAGTGTTATTCATAGTAACTTAAAAAGTTTAAGGAAAGGGTAGACTTATTTATAGGTCAAGAGGGAAACCAAACACACTTAATTTACACATAATACACGAATGGGATTAATTCTAACCATAATTACCAAGATGCATACAATCCACAAGTCACTAATTTATATAATGAAATAAGGAAATCCTGATAAAACTTAGCATGCCATCGAAGAGAAGCCACTACAGATGCACCACTTGGAAATCTGATACCAAGTGTAACACCACCTAAACTCTTCCACCTAAGACCACAAAATCCCAAATTTGGTCCAATGCAATTCAACAAGAAGAAGGGAGATTATAAGGGATGAGTTCTAAACTTTCTCGCATGTAAGGCTATGCACATTTAAATCTAGAGAGTAACTTTACGCTATCAACCGAGATACGACACATAGCAATATAAAATGAAGAGTTCAAAATAGTCTTAAGAGTAACCACCAAGTAGAGGAATAATAAGAAGAATTCCATGAGTTGAGAAAGACCACATAGTTTCCCAAGGAATACAACATACTACAGTAACAAAAATTAAGGTTTCCACTAGGGTTAAATTATGCTTTCATAGTTCGTTGTTTAGACAAGGCTAGCATAATCAACCAAGGCCAAAATTTTGTACAAGAGACATGTTTACTCAAGTTCCCACAATTTGAGGTCACACAAGATGAGGTTAATCAACAAGGAAGGACACCTAAATCAGCAAAGCATTTACAATCGAGAAACTATTTATGGAAAACACTTCTATAACTCGATAGCGTACAGTCAAATTCTCATGGTAAAACTAAGAAAATTCATGACCAAAGGGTTTCTTATAGTCTGATTTTTTTACACTTTTGTTTTAAGAATCAAACACACCACACCAACCAAATCTAGAGACGTCAACCAGCTTAGCAAAATTATATATATATCAATACAATAAGTACCATTCTCAGTAACACAATGGGATTCATTTATCTTATTTCTTGATCAAGCTTGGAATAAACACAAAGAGAGCACAAGCATAAATCGTAACACCAGAGAGCACTCAAGGTCTCTAGGGAGAAGAAAAAGTAACATGAGGTCCAACTACAATCCAAGGGTGCATCATATCAAAAGTGAGTAACAACTTACGAAAACATCTTGTGCTTTCCTTCCCAACAACAAGAGAGGCAACAACAAAAATGTGTCTCAAGAAGAACAAGAAGAAAAGAAGACTTCCCAAAGTTATGTCATATCCTTAACATATGTTTCCTTAAAATTACAATAACTTAGGTCTCCAAGGACAAGACAACATGCAAGGAGGTTGCTTCTCAAACAAGAGATAAGTCTCAATCAAAAGACCACAACTCACACTCGTCGAGCTACGGGACGATAAGGGTATGATGACCCAAAACTCCCACAAAGAAAGGAACATACATCTATGAACAACAAGGTACTAAGAAACTAGAACACACAACACAATGAAATCTCTCTCTAGCAAGGTCGAGAAACAAAAATTCACTCTAAAATCCTAGACACCCTCAAGGTTCCGTGCATCCAAAACCAAGGCATAAATTTAAGAACCTAAGAACACATTCAAGACAACAAGGTGTACCCCATACAATGAAATGTTACAATACAAGAATCATACAACCAATTTATCATCATACAAGAAGGAACCATGTAACGTTTAGCTAAGTAGCCAACAACATAATGAGCTCCGAGTCACCAATCAAAATAAAATCTAAGAAATGTCAACAATAAAGGAAAGTGGCTAAGTAGCCACATTGCAAAGTCTAAAAATTCTCACAAAAATATAAATAACTAAAAGAGCCTCAAAGCTTCTCAATCCAATCATAAAATAAGATGTTGGTCCTTGATAAAATAACACAAGATTACGAATGTAAAACACAAAAGTTAGCACCACATTCACTCTAGAGCCCTTCATGGCCACCAATAGGGGTACTCTGTCTCGAGGTCAATTCCAAGGACACATACACAAGATTGAGTCCTAAACAACATCCAAACTTATTGTCCACTCTCCCATATGGGTAACAAAAAGGAAAACTGAAAACCAGACCATCTTTCCTAACCACTGAAGGAAGGAAGCTCTAAACAACTTCTAATTAACTCTTCCCAACCCCATAACACAACCACTATTGTCCAACCATAAGGATCACACCAAACAATCTATCATTCCAACAACTCCAATAAGGAAGGGTCTAAAAAAGGCTCAACGCATCATACAATTAAATCAAGATTTAGGACTTATGAAACAACACATTTTCAAATGGGAACCAAGTTTCCATTACACTAGAATCTCACAAAAATCAATTTAATTTGACATTCTTAGTTACCTGGGTTTAGACAAAATGTCGCTAAGCAAACACAACAATTCAAACAACTTATTATTTTATTATTATTTTAATTCTAGTAGTTCAAATGAATAGAGTAATGTAATGATTTTTTTTTTTTCAATTTTCAAACAAGGTTGTTTTCTAGATTTAAAAGTGTGTTAGGTTTATAGCTCATGTCTCACATTTTCTACCACCTATTGCGTCATTTTGTACATCAAACAAGTCAAAAAAATTATCCTATACTTTTCTATGTTGGTCTTTGTGTCTTGAATTAGTGGGCATTACACAAGGTTCTACGTCTACACTATCTCTATTTATTTTTTATCATTGGTGCACTCACCTCTATGCTCCCGTGTTCAGAGCCTTCCTTCTTTTCCTCTTCATATTCACCCTCGTGTCCCCGGTCTTTCATACAACATTGTCTTCAATCTCTATATCTCCACCAACGTAGCTTTCTTCTTCAGGCCCATGCATACTTACATTGGGGACATCTACATCAAACAATGGTTTCTCGCCACCTATCTCCTCATCTTCTCGCACCTCTAGGATAGGTGTGGAAACATCCTCATGTGCGCTTTCACGTGAGGACTTCTCCTCATTACTATCGCTCATCGACACATACCCGCGCCTTTTCTTTCTTTCTCCTTGAGTATTTTTAATGGGAGTTATGCATGGTGATCTCCCTAAAGGCGATAAGTACCCTCACCCACTTCTGCAATATTCTTCCACCCTCGCGTAGTTTCCTTCTTCCATGATCTAGCACAGTACTGCCCTCCTTTTCTAATTTTTGTTCAAGAACATACTCGAACCCCTTATATTCCTACCTTCCCTATTTCGAAGATTTACTTTCAAGCGACCTCCTCATGCCCACATTTTGTTTAACTTTTGGAGGGCTTGGGAGTGACAATTCATTGACTTTAATAACCTTTCATTCCTTAAAAATTGACCTTAAATACACATATACACATGCGGGATCAATCTTCCCTACAACCATGACCTCTAGAATGATGTCAATATTGTCATACTCCATTGTCTCTACATATGCCTCCTTATTGGGTTAGACATATGTTTTTCACAGAATGTGGATATCTGCATCTACCTTATCATCATCGAATTGCAACTTACGCGTATTATTTAACCTGTTTACTAAATCCTTGAAGTGACGGGAAGAAAATATGAAAGGTAACTTACACGAAGGGATATTTTTGTCGGTCTTCATGTAAAAATGCCCCAGGTAGAAGTGTTGATAGGCTGCGAAATTTTATTTCTCCTTCAAAGATATGTCAAGCAATTCCTATGGGACGCATCATTCTTCTTCAAATGCTTCATGAAACCTCTTGAACCACTTTTGTGTGTGTTGCTTATAAGTTCCTATTATAGTGACTTGGCATGTGAATCTCGTATAATTCCTTGCAGGATACTTGTTTTCTCTAGGATACACCCACATCTTATCCCTTGGCCCATCAGGCACATTAATTTCACTATATATAATTAACAAAAAATTGGTTACCCAAGTTATTTTCTCACCTTTTTCCTCTTGGATGCACACCTCCTCCACTATAACCTTTGCAACATAGCTTGTAATGTTATAATATGTTTTGTTTTCCATTTTGTGCACTATGTACAACCAATGCTTGTTTACTTCCTTCAATCTCTCCGACGCTCCAAGTCTATAGCTAACAAGTCATGTTACTACCGTTGTAGACAAATCCTCTATTTTCTTAACATTGAAATATTTCCCTCCCTTTTTATACTTAAGTGTGGCAATCGTTGCTTCTACTCCATCATCATCGATAAATCTATGGCAATATCTATTCTAGAGTCGCACAACCCCGTAACTTTGTTAATTAATTTCACTGTTATTCGCATCCTTCTTCCTGCAAAATAAAAGAAATCTTCATGAACTCATGACATAAGCCATTGGTATAGGCACCCGGACTTCCCAAAGAATGGAAAATCGAACAACTACATAACCCCCATACTTTCAAGTATTTTATAAATCAAGTTGTCCATTACTTGTTTCCCATCTACAGCCGCCTATTTTTCCTCAAAGCCATCTCTTACTTTATGTCCTTATAGGTGGCCTCTATGCAATGATTAAAATCACTTATTTTTCATTTTGTTAGCTTTGATGTCCATGATATCCCTCAATAACTTCTTGTGGGTATTGCATTTATGAAAACCACTTGTGAGGTGATCCTCGGTCTCCTTCTCAACAATCTAAGCTCTCTTTGGTGCCATTGTTTCTCTTAATATGGTATCGTGCTATGAAAACTATAATCTTTACACCATCTTACTTTTGCACGTCTCGATTTCCTCCACCTTTTCCACTATCTCGTGCCCTATTTTTAAATCTATCTTTGTTAAAACCCTAACTACCAGAAACTTCCTTCTAACACGCTCAAACACCCTTCTCTATGGATCTTTGTCAATGTCGTGTCTTAAATCTACATGGTTTGTCATTCAATCAACCTCTCTTTGCACTATACTTATTTGTCTTCGCAACTCAAAATACAAGGATGCAAGGTAATAATTCAGTTCACATGCTCCCCTTTATAAAATGTGTTTAAAATTTGTTTGTTTTCTCGCATTAATTATTTCTAACTACCACCATACGCCGCATTAGCTCTTCCCTTTTTCTCTTCCACACGTTGTGCCATCTGATTTTGTGCCCCCATTCATAACCTTTTGTGCACCGACTACTTCTCGAAACAAACCTCCTTTGCGCGCTTCCTTCACCAAAGTACCTATCCCTTACACCTTACATCAAGTAGTTCCCATGTTTTTCCTACCTCATGTTACACTATGCATCCATTCATCTACGTGTGGTATTTAATCTAAGAAAAATTTCCTTAAAAACCTTCAATCCAAGCACTTGTTTCTTTTTCTCTACACACACCAATCAATAACATAGCACCAATCACTTATTCTTTCCGATCCACCCCACACTAAAAGTATGTGTGGTCATATGCGCATGAATTCAATAGATAGTAATCAACAATTGGCATGCAAACACACTTATTACAAGAGCACATGAAACTAAATCAACAAATCATAGCTACAATGTATGGAAACACACATAAAGGAATTACATTAAAGGAAACCTAATCTAAATGGCACCATTGCCTTAGTACAAACACCAAGAAGACTTATTTATGTAGGGATTTATCCTACTCCCATTGAAATAACTAGGTAACCGTGTTCCATCCAACGCGCTGTAATTGAAAAACACCGAATCAAGTATATATGTCACCACATACGGTCCCAACCAATGCACTTTTAACTTCCTGTGGTGGTACGTAAACTTGGAGTCATAAATAAGAACCATATGTCCAACTTAAAATGCTTATTCTTAATGTGCCTATCGTGTCATGCATTCTACCGGCCTTCTCTGCCTTCTTCGGCTCCAACATGCGATAGCATGCCTCTCATCCAATCAATCGGTTTATCTATATATTCTTCAAGTTCTTTTTCATCGTCCAATCCCCCTGTGTGCATAATATGTAGGGAGTTTAAAATAAATTCCTCGGAAGAATATCCTCCATGCCAAACACCAACCGAAAGGGTGTGGATTTATTCAAAATTTTGTAAGTTTTCCTATATTCCCAAAGTACAGTGGAGAATTTATCATCCCGAGTCTTTCCTTCCAACACAAAATATCTTTACTAGTGTATGTCCCGATATCTTGTTGAAAGCCTCAATAGTACCATTAACCTATGGGTGATACGGTGTTGTCTTGTGATGTGTCACCATAAACTCAAATAATAATATTCTAATAGTCTCATTCAAAAAGTGTGTTCCCCTATCACTTGTCAAGCTCAACGGACAATACATGCAGATAATGTTCTCCCATAAAAACCTTCTTGTTGTAATTGTCATGTAATCCTTTATAGACATTGCTTCTTCCCACCGGTCATATAATTTGTATATGTTATAATGTAATGTGACCAGCCTCTGTGCGTTGGTGGGGAAATAAGGCCCACAAATTCAATTTCCCATTTCTCAAAAGGTTATGCACTCATAATAAGCCTCAAAGGCATCTCATCCCTATGCCCGGGCTTCCCAAGGCGCTGAAATGATCACATGTCATGACATACTCTTTACAATCCTTATATAGTGTCTCCCACGAGGCCAACCTACAAAATCTTGTGCATTGTGGCATTACCTACATAATGTCCTCTTGCAATTCCACCATGAGCTTCCTCCATTACAGTTTTTCATTCATGCTCTAGTACACACCGACACAAAACATTGTCATGACCTAACTTGTATAAATCTCCACTGATTAACATGTAAGGCATGGTGTGTATGGTAATTGTTTTCTTCACTAAGCTCTTCATCCCTTCAAGCGCCACACCAATATGTAAAAATACGGCAATGTCTTCCAAATCGAGGATTGCGGTTTAATTTGAATAATCTGTGCATCCGGGATTGTTTCCTCAATAATCTGCGCGTCCTCACTTGAGTGAATCCTTGAAAAATGATCTAGTCCAGAATTACTCTTACCTGGATTTACCACAACTGCAAATTCAAATTCCTGAAACAAGAGAATCCACCGACATATGCGCCCCTACAAAATGGGCTTATTAACCAAGTACTTAAGTGTCATGTGATTTGTATACAATATAAAGGAGTTGCCAAAGACGTATTTTTTTAAACTTGTGCATCGCGTAAATCATGGACAATGCTTCACGCTCTGTAGTTATATAATTCTTCTCGAGGGTGTCAAATTATTTCTCGTAAAATAGATAGGATGATCAACAATCCCATCGTCAGGGTATACTAACACTACGCTGATTTCCATGTTAGAGGCATCAACATGTACATGAAATGGTTTATCCCAAGAAGGCAAGTGCAGCATGAGTGCAAAAGTAAGTCTTCCATCTCAAGACCTTTGTCTTGAATTTTCAACATACCACAATTATTAATAACTTCGTTGCATTCTCCACAAATTTCCCATCGAATAGTGACAAATGGTGTCAATCTAACTACACTAGTGTAAGACTCAAAAAAAAAAAAAAAACTTTGAGAAAAAAATGGGCTCCAATTTCCACCATATGGCTAAGATATTATGATTTTTGATTGACTTCTCCAAGAAAAAGGAACAACTTCTTAGTGCTGGTCAAATGAGCGTCAAATTAAAGGTCAGAATTAAAAGTGAACACACTCACAGACATTACAGCCCACCATCAGCCCTACAAGCCTCTCGGCATAAAAGGATACAAAAAAACAATGCATTATAAAACACTAGTATTACAGAACTTATGGTTCATAACAGCTTTCCAACTTCAAGCACAATATTACCTAAAATTGCCATTCAATGACGGATGTTTCTACAAAAAGGAGTCAGATTATTAAGAAAAGAAAACGCTCCAGAAAATGCAGAACCAAAAGTTCAATTTATTTATGGGGAGAGAGAATATAAACAAATAGTATCAGTTGTCAAGGGTAACCAATACTGAAACTAAAGAAAACAATGCCAGTTAAAAGAGAGTTGAACCCTTAAAAGCGCCAAAAATAGTAACCCTTTGCCATAAGAGCCTCAGCCAAGCAGCGTTTCATCCTACGCAGAAATACCGTACTGTTTTGTTGTGTTATCAAATGGAATGGCAAGATGAGGCAAACTTCACTTCCATACCATTAAAATACAAATTAGCAATGAAAATGTGAATGTTTAAATTCAGCCATTTTTGTCTTTCTCGTTCCATATCAAAATAAACAAGGGCCATAAACAATAAGATACACAAGACTCCCGGGGAGAGCAATTATACTTTGAAGACAAGCGCATGAACTTGCAAAATCTCAACTTAAATTAAAACCTCAGACCCTGGATGATCTCATTTGGGAAGCTAGTCCAGCACTGCTCACTAAGAAGAAAACTTCTCATATTTTTGAGTCTGCTACAGAATGCAAATACATCAAAATCTGTGCCACCTTCTGCAGTGAAAACCTCATCTGCATGCACATATAAAAGCCTTTTTACCAGTCAGATATCAAATAAATAAAACATAGTCCCAGCACCAAAAGCATGAGCTTGTGATCTCCAACAGACTAGTCTACATCTGCAGTGCAGGATGAAGGATTTACTGAAATTCCACTCCATATTTAACACAAGTAATAGAGACCTGCAAGGTTAGTGAAATGGTCTGTTTCTGCTACACAAATTAGAGAACTGGCAAGCACGTACCCAAAAAAACATATGTATTCAAAATCCAATAGATGGACCAGTGTTTGATCTGTTGCTGCTGGAATTGCCATCTTTTGTCTTGTTCATAACTCCCCTTCCAAAGTAATTGGCAATGACAGAAAACCCATCATTTGAATTACGAACGAGCTGGAAAAATCAATCATGGTCCTTGGCATTCTGTTCTAAGCTCCTCTTCATTTCAAGCAATGTCTTGTTCTGGGGAGCACAAACAGGGCATTCCTTCTCATTGTCACCAAGACAGCGTTGATGAAATGAATGCATGCACATAAAGGGAACTGCTGGAAGATCAAGAGTAAATGTACATTCAGTACATTTGCTCAACTGGAAAATCCTAGCATTTGTACGGAGTTCCTGTACTTCTTTTTCTCATAGCTGCAGTCTCTTCCTGCAGCACAAATGTTTGAATGGCAACCTTATAAGATAAACGGAATGAATGTATACATTAATATAATCAAAAGGGAAGGGTTTGTAAGGTGCTAGGCACCAAGAAATAGTCAACCCACAGCATTGACAATAGAGGTCTAAAAGCTTGTTAACAAGGAAAGCACTAATGGAATGTAATGTCCCTTTCTGGGCTGAAACTGAAAAGAAAGGGAAATAGCACAAACCCCAATAGATAGTAAACTGAATTTTATGACAGCCACCTGAAAATTATGACAGCAGAGTACAATGGTCTGAATTTTTATAACAGCAGCAAGAAAAATGCAATATCTCTTCAAAAATGCATCATTCACACCATCCAAAACATGTAGGGCAACTTAGAAATATTTTAGAACAATTATTGACCAAGAAATATGCCTTCAAACCCCAGCTGGAATTTATTTAATTAAATAAAATGACAGCAGTCAACATTCTTACAAAAGTGGCTGGAAATGAAGGATTCCAAGCCCAAATATAGATTCTGGCTGCCAAAAATATGAATGCAATGATGGTTGAGTTGGATGTCGTCATGCCCTAGAAACCCCCTAACTCCTTCACAAGGTGGGTCGCTCCCCTAGGAGAGGGGCTGAAAATCACTGTAGAACCAAACCCTAGCTGAAAATATGCAAAATCAATCTTCTTAAAGCTCTTTAGAAACCCCGGGATGGAAAATCATCAATGAATTGAAAAGTTTTTGTTCTTCAATCAAACAAGGAAGGTTTTTGTCCTCCTTGTTGGCCACACCAAAGGATTTTCACCCTTAAGTGGAAGTAGTTGAGCAATCAGCCCAAAAACCATGCAAAGTTGTTTTTAGACAAGATGATCATCACAAATGAGCCAAGCGACCCCTTTTATACATTGTTGTGGGGCCAAAACCAATTAGAAAGCTTCCAAATAGGACCGACCTCATAATGGATACTTTTCTTTTATTTTTCCTTTGGTTTTATTTAGAAAACTATTAAAGAAAAATACAATGCTCACGAAAATAATTGGAAAATATGACTACCCTTGTTAATTTCCTTCTTGCCCACGGGAAGTGGAATGAATGGGTTCAAAGTCTCCAAATTGAACTAGAAGGAAAATAGCACATTATAGTCCTCCCTCTTCAAATTTGCTTGCCCTCAAGCAAATACAAGCTCTCATGCCCAAGTACCATCATGCCAAAGTGAAGAAATATGTTGTAATGCTCCAATAATCTAGATCTTGTACCTGTCAAATGAAAGAGATTTTGTCAAAACAAGCTCATATATTTGTTGTCCCTCTTCTTATTGATGTACTTTGGCAGCCCATGAAGTTTAACAACTTCCTTGAAAAAGAAATCAGTTGCTACCTCAATTCTGCCCTCTTCACTTTCACCTTCAAAAATAGCATTAGCAACTTTTCTCTTTGCATACTCAATTGTACAAAAAGCCTTCCAATCTGTTGTAATCTTAGTCATAAAGCAAAAATTGAGGAATAATCAGCAACTTGACAAGCTAAAACACATTCCAATGTGGCATCTTCACTTTTGTTTCAACCTTGTCAACTATGGTGGAAGAGCATCCTCTAACCATACACATGAATGCAACTGAAATAATGTGGGGGTTGCTAAAAATGATGACAAGCAACATTAATGGTGGCAATGTGATGCATGGTTGTCTTGGAAGCACTTCTTCTAACATTTGGTGGTAGTAACACATCATCTCGCATCCCCTCCATGCTTTGTTGTAGGTCTTTTGAAATCGCAAACATGTTATCCTTCATTATGTCATCTTCATCTTCAACTACAACCTCATTTGCTCGAGGAAAAGCAAACTTAGTTGTTCTTTCTGTTTTATACTTGTACCTGCACATGGAACAAACTCATTAGAGAAAACAAGAGTTTCCCTCATCATTGTTTCTTCCAATGAAACTTATTTAACCTTTGCAACATCCAATGAACAAGGAGTTGGCTTTCTAAATAGAGCATCCCCAACCCCATTATTTTTCCTTGTCACATTCTAGTATATACATACAACTCTACCATTCAATCCCATCTTTATGAAGTTTGTTAAGGTTGTATTGACATTCAGTTAAACTACCCTTAGAAGTTGTTGGAGACATAATTGAGTCAATCTTTTCATGTTGACTAAATTGATTATATGATGCCAAGCGAGCTCCTATCTTGACAATCTTTGGCTGAATTTCAACACCTTCCATTACATGTAGTAGATTCAAAATCTCTTCCAGGCTGCCCAAAGCAAGCTTGAAGCATCACCCTTTCTTACTAAAATTCAAAATTGTAATGGTCAGCAAACATCTTGTGATAGCTACACATACCTTATCAATGTCACTAGGAGAAGAGCACCTCTTCCATGTGATTGAAATCCACTTAGTGGCTGCTAATAGAATGTGGAACAAGCTAGACATGTTGGTAATAACAGCCACAAGATTCGAGACAGCTCCTCTAATGATTCGGGGGTCATGATTCACATTACCCAAGCTCATCTCAGTCGTGTTAGAAGGATGACTTACACCACAAAACTCCCATTGAATCCATGTCTCATTAGGCATTCTTGCTAAGTGTGTTTTAGAGAACCAATCCCTCATATCATAGACCAAACAATAGCATGGTACCTTACTTCACCTCAATTCATGAAAACTGAATTATTGCATACCTTGTTTCCACACCAAGTTGTGGGAAATTGTTGTATCTTCATGAAACAAGGAATGGTGAAGTCATTCGATGTAATCTCAACCTTCATGAAATCTTCCCTTAGGTTGCAAATGAGATGTTGGCCTTCCTTCCCCAAGTGTGAATTGGTTGGAATAATCTTGACACCACCACTTACCATGCCGTGAAGTACCATTCCTTCTCCAACACAGCCACTTAATGCTTTAACAGTCTTATCAAGTCCCCTTTTTATTATCCATGCAGCTGAATTTATATTTTCAGTAGATGAATTATCCATAACCTTCACATACATCCAAAAGTGGCAATCTTGAAAGTAACTTGAGTCCCACAAAACCATAGCAAGTTGATTCATAAAATCTTGACCATCAAAAAAACATCTAGTTTGCTTACCATCTTTACACCTTAAGCATCCAGCTGGAATTATCTTCTTTAGGCCATTCCCTACTATCTTGTCTTCATGTGTGTTACTTAGCCCCAGAGTGTTCTATTAACCGAGAACATGGATCCTTCACAATGTGGTTAGAATGCACAACAATCCTTATATGATTGCTCATAAATTTCCTTTCAATCTAAGTGTCTGAGATGGAGAACTCAATAGTGACATTAATGCCTTTATACACTTTGACCCTAAAAGATCACTCGGATCCCATATGCAAAAACAAACTTGAGCATCAAAGGACCTACATGCCCTATGTTGCAAGTGGTATCCTTGACCCTATCACCCTTCTTAACATGCTTTCCATGACGACAAGGATTTTGTAAGGATATCAAGCCTCTATTAGAACCAATACTTCCATGCTTTGAATTATAATCACAAATATAGTCAAAATGCTTACCCTTCATCTTCCCATCAATTTTAATGCGTTGCTCAAGATAAAAATATATATTGCAGCAACATAGGAGAAGCAAATGCTCACCATGATGATGGTTCCAATATGGGAACCGAAACGTTGGTGCTAATCTTCTCTACGTAACGTATCCAAAAGTTTCATTCTTCATTTAACCTGCGATATGAACTTAAAATCTTTAACATAAGAGAAATCAACAAATCTGAAATATGATCATCACTATCATACCTTAGGTTGCCAACAAGGAGCTCACCCTCCTTTGTTGAATTGGGATTTGTGGAGACACCTCCAACCCTTCTATCCTTGTGACTCCCAATATTCTCTTCAAACACATGTCCCTTCACAATGTTGTTCTGAAAATCAGTCAATGGCTCATCCTTAGGAAGTTCGGATGGTACATGTGCCTCTATCTTGAGCTCTTTGCATTCAACTAGTAATGCCCTTTTTGTTTCAATTTCTTCACTATTTTGCTGCCACATGCAATCATTGGAAATCAATAAAACATCATCTATTGTCAAAGAATCTTTTTACCTTCAAGCTGCATATTGGGCTTCTTTTGTTCTTGTTTTATGATTTCTAAATTTTTCCTCTTTGGCTAGAACATCTTTTCCATTTTCCTTTGGCATGGTAGATTCCTCCATGGGTTGTTCTCTCTCCATTACTTGCAGCCCTAATTTTTCTTCTTGTTCTACCATTGCAATTTGGACACTCTTCGTGGTGCTTGAGCCCTAGGCTCATGCCTCACTCTACCTTTGTTCACTCCTATGAACTCTGTAAGTGATATGGCATCACGAATCTCATCCGGAAGAGCCCTATACTCCTCATAGCTGGCAGCAATGTTGTTGCCCACAAAATGTCATGTTTCTACCTCTGGAATAACTCCTTCCCTTGGGAGGAAGGTAGGCTGAAAAGGCCTAAGCTGTAGGATCCATAATGGATCTCGATGGTTGAAGCTTGTTGTTTTCCTTGAAGAACTTCCGGATGCATGTTATGGATCATTCGTGCCATTATATCAACCAACCTTTCTTGCCCTTGCACAAACCTCTCAAACCTGGTATCACCAAAAAAATTGTCCGCCATTTTATCTTCCTCCTACATGAATACCCTCCAAGTTGGGAAGATCGATGCTCTAATACCACTATGATGTCTCTTTCCGAGCATAAACAGAAAACAAAGGGAAATATCACAAACCCCGATGGATAGTAAACTGAATTTTATTACAGCTAACTGAAAATTATGACAACAAGGTACAACAATCTGAACTTTTATAATAGCAAGAAAAATATAATCTCTTCAAAAATGCATCATTCACACCATCCAAAGCATGTAGGGCAACTTAGAAATATTTTAGAACAATTATTGACCAAGAAATATGCCTTCAAACCACAATTGGAATTTATTTAATTAAATAAAATAACAGCAGTGAACACCCTTACAAAAGTGGTTGGAAATGAAGGATTCCAAGCCCAAAAATGAAGTCCAAATATAGATTCCAGCTGCTAAAAATATGAGGAATGCAATGATGGTTGAGTTGGATGTCGCCTTGCCCTAGAAAACCCCTAACTCCTCCACAAGGTGGGTCGCTCCCCTAGAAGAGGGACTGAAAATCACTGTAGAATCAAACCCTAACTGAAAATATGCAAAATCAATCTTCTTGAAACTCTTTGGAAACCCCGGGATGGAGAATCCTCAATGAATTGAAGAGTTTTCGTTATTCAATCAAACAAGGAAGGTTTTCGTCCTCCTTGTTGCCCACACCGAAGGATATTCACCCTTAAGTGGAAGTAGTTGAGCATTAGCCCAAAAACCATGCAAATTTATTTTTTAGACAAGATCATGATCACAAATGAGCCAAGCGACCCCATTTATATCTTGTTGTGGCGCCAAAACCAATTAGAAAGCTTCCAAATAGGACCAACCTCATAATGTATACTTTTCTTTTATTTGTCCTTTGGCTTTTCACCTTCTTAACCCAACCAGCCTGACTTTATGTAGAAAACTATTAAATAAGAATACAATGCTCACAAAAATAACTGAAAAACATGACAACTACTTCTCTTATTCATTTCCTTCTTGCCCACGGGAAGTGGAATGGGCTCAAAGTTTTCAAATCAAACTAGCTTGGAAAAGGGGACATTACATAGAAGACCAACATTTTAACAAGAACAACCAGATATAACTCACCTTGGGACTTGCCACTATATCCATGTTAATTCCTTATGCAAATTGCAAGCTTACTTTTTCCCTTTTCATGTAGATGTTCATATTAAAGGTACCAAGTCAAAACTTGGTTGTCAAATATGCTCTCTGAATTGGAAAGGATTAAAGGCAAACAATTCAAGATATTCATCATCGCTGCCATGTAAAGAGTTCTGTTTTAGGCTTTAACACATCACTCACATTCATCAGCTAATAACTATAAAATCTCAAGAATACTACACTAGGAAGCTCTCACTACTTACACATTATGTGTTGGGTATGTAATAACCCAAGTCAATAATAATTGTGAGTCAAGGTAGGCTTCTAAAGCATTACACGCACCAAAAGCTTTGTCAATTGGGAGAGGGGCTAGGGTTGAATATCCCAAAGTGGTGGATTTTCTAAAAAACGTCATTCCTTCCAAATACTAACAAATGCTTAGAGGTGTTTGTGTGCTTTGTGAGTCCCCTTGCCTTTTGATTATTTCATCAACACACATGAATTAGGTCATAAAGAAATGACTATCATGGAAAATAGTCATCAAATTGATGACTTGTGTATTAAAAATACTCCGAAAGCTCTATTAAACTCACATTGAACTTTAAAAGGCACAGATAGTTAGAAGTCAGGGACCTTTACATTTTTCTTTTCTTCTTTTTGTAATTTAATTAACAGTAACTAGAAACCTGATATTAATAAGCAAGAAAAATCAGGCAGTTTGTAAAGTTTACCTGATACTTGTCAATAGATTTCCAATTTTCTTCAACAAGTTTGGACTCTTGCTCTAGCTTTCAGTGCAACGTAATCCTTAACAACTGAAAGTGTGAGACACGGATTTTTTTGCAAGAATCTGTAAAACAATAATAGGGGCAAGAGATCATCCCTTTCAATATACACCAGCACTTCTTTAACTTCTTTGGAACAATCTTCTCCAAGCTCCCCAAAGTACTTGAGCACATCTTCCCACAGAGATGGATCTCCCCCCCTGCTTGAATCACCCAGCCCTTTACAACAAGCAATCAGACCTTCATGGTCTGAATCTTGCATATAACAAGATATAACCTCTTTATAAAGTTTCATTTTTTCATAGAGAAATAGCCGACCTTGTTTGAATTGATACATTTCACAAAGCACGACTGCAAGATCTACATCATAACAAGGATGGTCCTCATGAGACGGCCACACACTCTTAAGCAAGGCTAATCCTTTGTTCAGCCTTTCTGGGCGCTCATCTGTTCCCATATGTACCTGTCCATTTTCAATTATTCTTTTTCCTTTATTCCCAATATTTGACAGTGAGGAAACATTTTTGTTTGGGCCTCTTCCAGAAGTGTCCACACCCTGGACATTAGATTTGGATAATGATGAGGTACAAAGATCATCAGACAAGTATAGCTCCAAAAGTGTGTTATGAATTTCAACATGAGCAGGTGAATCCTTAACCTTACTGATGTATCTTTCTAGGAAATTCATGAGATATAAAGGATGGTCAATAAAAACATTTACAAAATCCATTGGTGAAGGCAACTTGCCAGGAAAAAGGTTAACAGAAGTGCTGTCAGTAGCCAAATCATCATCACCAGAGCAAAGTTTCATAAGAATAGCAATGGTCTCATCTGATTTATGCTCAACAAGAATCTTTCCATATTCCTTCACAGTAACTGCAGCTTGTATTGATTCGAGGCTAGAGATGTACTCCAGAGCCTCATCATAACTGCCAAGATCCTCTAGTAGTATCTTTAAATACCACTCATGCTTCCCAGCTTTTTTGCAACATACATTGCATGTTCATGATAACCTGCTGCTCGACAAACTTTTACAGCTATTTCAACATCAAACCGGTGCTCACCTTCACCTTCAATGAACTCGTCCAACTTTGCTACATCCTTAAGTTTTGTATAACAGTTCAAAAGAAGAGTTGTATGGTCCTTGGAGGCCAAACCCTTCTCGTGTAGTTTTTCCAAGTAGCTAGTAAGATTATAAATGCGTTGGGCATCAAGAAACTTTTGAATGACATAAGAAGGTTCTAGCTGGCCAATTGTACGAATATACTGTGACATGGCTTCATCATAGTCTTGCTTTCCATACAAGTGGTCACCATATTTGCGCAACACTTCAGCTGTGGCTGCTGCATCTGCTTGTTGACTTTGAACAAGATTTATTGCAATGGTATATAAATTCTTTTTATAAAGCATATCCAGTTTACCTTCCATGTCCTTTTCTCCTATGCAAAAGACTTTATGATCACTCATTAGAAGTACAATGTTGCCCCACTCACAAAGCATGTGGGAAACCACTCCAACTGATAAACTATAGGCAATCAAACGGTTTTTCAAGTCATAAATGGTGAAAATGTTGCGATCTGTTCTCTGGTCTGCAATGACAGACAACAGGTATCCTCGAAACCATCCAAGGAACCTCTTTTCTCCCTCAAAGGCCCAGCAAGGGCCTCTGCCATCTACTTCATAAAAATATATAGCCTCAGTCCGCCCAATAACCAGTTCCTGACCAGAAAACAGAAAAATGTATACTGTTCAAGTACCTTTTTTAATCAACAAAAATGCTTACAAATGCATAATTGCTTTATCTGCAATGTGAAGAGAAAATTGATTACAAGAAAGCATAAATTTCTGAAACTTCATAGAATACCTGGCTTTCGCTCATCGTCACACAATTAACTTCACACCCAATCTGATCCAAAACATGCATCCTGGGAGGCTGGTTGTGCATGTCAAAAGGTTCACTGACGATGTCGTCACAACAAAAAGCTGAAGAGCTGAGCCATCAGCTCGAAATCCTAATCCTGTCACAGGAGATGCATCAACCTGAAGCTTTGTGCGCACAATGCGTTCCCGAGCAACATCACCTCTTATACAATAGATATGACCTGTTTCTAGACCTATAGAAATCGTTAATATTGGAGGCGCTTCTTCAAAAAGTAGAAATGATGTAATCTGCAAAAGATTGGAAGGTAACATGTTAAGACTCAAACCATGCCAGAGCAGTTACAAACAGTAGATAAGATTCCCTTGGATTATCGATTTTTGTTTCCAATTTTAGGTGGGATACGCTGGCTTGTTATAGCAAAAACATCCCATTGATGCTTGAATAAACAAAAAAGTTATATAACAGAAAACTAACTTCGGAATAATATAAAACCTTAAAATAAAATGTAAAATATACCTTTGCTTCAGGAAATTGGTTGGTGAAAATTCGAAGTATTTGTATGCAAGTGGGGCCTGTGGTACTTGACCCACCCCTGGCTCCATCTTATCCAGATCAAAAACCTTAAGAGACATTGCAGACAATTGAGGGGATGTTGCTTCATCTTCTCCTACAGTTACCAACATATTCCGTTGCTGCATGGTTCAACAAGACATGCACAACACTATCTCAATGATTGGCTCCATTAAACACTTTTGAAGCTTATGGCAATGCCATGATACAAAAAGGAATCGTAAATTAAGAGACTCATTGCATTCCAAACAAAAAATTGCACATTGCATATGAAGATGATTTAAAACAGATGCTGTTAAATTCAAAAATAAACATATTCACAGAGACCAGCATAAGTTCAAGAGTTGAATAAACCAAAAATTAAAAGCCACCACTACAGCGATTTTAAGGTATGCTTAACTAGGAATATCTGATAAGTCGTATATAAAGTCACTTGACATCCCTATAAATAAAGCTCATACATTCACAAAATATAAAAATTTAAACACGTTCTAACACCTTTAAAAATCTAGTACTTGTAAAAACAGAATCTTTTCTTAAGAAAACTCAGATTTTGACATTGTTTGTGAATAGAAGAAACAAATAAAACCCCACAGAGAGCAAGTTTATAAATTCTTATAAATTTCCCGAAAAGTAGAATGAAAAGAATTCTTGGATGGACAGAGGACTAGATATACACAGTGAAGGTATTAAGGGTAAAATTTGTTGGAAAACTCAAGCAGTAATTCATCGATCAAACCTCCAAATGTTAGAATTGAATAACAATCAGAACAAGCGCCTCTGCTCGGCGGTAGCATTTCCCAAATTAAGGGAGCAAATATTAAAGACGCTGCAATCCAAGCAAACAATTCTAAATTGAATGCAAATCCTTCAAATACTACTTGATAAACTAAACGCAAATTATACTTTTCTCAATAAAATCTACAAGCCCTAAGAGTTTGAAAAAGAAACTAAACCAAAGCAAAACCTAACCATTCTTAAAATCGGCAAACACAAAATATGATAAAATCCACCTCAAAACTAAACACGTTCATAGAAAACAAGAAATTGCACAGCACCTTCAGCTGCTGAATAAAACGAACACTAGTACTGTGAGCCTGAAAGTTGAAATTGAGCTTTAAACCCCGATCAAGCACGTGTACCATTCCATCGCCCGATCCAGCAACCATGCGGCCGCGGCCACTCGAACAGCACTCCACATTTTCCTTCAATTCCTCTGCAACATAAGATCCCGTAGGTTTCTCTTCAAAATACTGAAATTTTCTCCACTGATACATTTTTTTCTGAATCGTTCCAGGCCGCCTTCTGTAATCACAATTCTTACAGAGATACTATTCTTTCAAGAAAAAACCCAACTTTTGAACGCAGATGCATTTTTTCTCCCCCAAACCCTAGGAAGTCTACTGTGGACAGAATTTCTGAAGAAAGCTCAATGTGAGCCCTTTTTTAGGGACGAATGCGAATTTATGTAAGATTTTGACTCGTTAGCCAAAAACTTTTCGAGATTAAACCCTTTGATAACTTACAGTGATCGATCTAAAGCCAATTTGTTAAGCTGAATGGGTTTTTCACTTTCTTCTGTGAAAGCGTTGCCTCTGTACAGGGGTCTGTTATTTTTTCGGGCAAAGAATCAATTTTATCTAAACTGTCATGTTATCTACGTAATTATGATTGATAGATAGACTATTATTTTAAATATTTCAAGAGATATTAACCATGAGTTCTGTTAGTGTAGTATAAATATATCAAAAAACAAGAGCATGAAGCGCCAGTTCCTGCCATTCATGCTACAAAGATGTAATTGTATTTTAGTAATTGCTTGAGTGATATGTTGATTGTAAAAATTCAAGAAAATTAAATTTAATAGATTTTATGCCTATTTAAAAAATGATTTAAATGTTATTTAAAAATTTCAAGCCCAACATAATAGTATAATTGGACTCTTTTTATCACTAGTCAAAACAAAATTAGCAAAGCATGTAATGGAATTATTAATGAACATGAAATGTACAAAATCTAAGATCAAAATCTCAAATTTAATCTTTTTAAATAGATTTCAGATTTATGTATTTAAGATATCTACACTAATTCTTAAGTTATAAGTTATAATTTAAAAAAATTAAGAAGGAAAACTTTTCAAAAGTTTAAAATGGAAATTTTTTTATTTACTTTGACAAATAAAAAACAAATGAATTAAGTTTAAATTATTTTGTTGTAAAATAATTAATATAAATTAGGTTATTAACATTGAGAATCAATGTTAGAATTTTATATTACTTAGAAATATTTGTTTATAAAAGTTAAACCTTTAATTGATTTTTATAATAATAAAAAATTGAATTTATGATGAAAATTTAAATGTTGTGTATTTTTGTATTGTTTAAAAAAGAACCAAAAAAAAATACCATGACAAAAAAGATTTGACATTTAATAAATAAGAACAATGTAAACAAGGCCATGATATGGCAAATCCTGCCGAAGATGAAGTTCTAGAGGTAAGTGTAAGTAATAGAAACTTGTTGTCATCATAAACTCTAACATGAGGCAGATGATATGTCATGGACCAAACTGTATGTATTCATTGAAGATAGTTGAATGAATACTATGAAGACAAATTGTCGCAAGCATACAAGGTTTTTCTTTACATGTTACAATCAATGAAGTGAAGAATATGTGATGATGTTGAAGGGAGATGATGGAAAGAAGGATAAAGAATGTGAAGTGTTTTGCGGTTATCCGAGAAGACATGATACAAGTCAGAATGCAAAGTGTAACGAATATGAAAAGTTAAGATGTTCTTTGGCAAAATTGATGAAGACGTGTATTTTCATGTATGATAGGTTGTAGACTATTCTTTAAGCATGGTCATTTGAGCAAAAACATGTACATGTCATTTTTGAAGGTAAAGGACTATGTAATGAAAAATGTAAATACGTGTTATTATTACCTTGATTGTGGTATCCAATAGTAGTTGTAGGTAATCCATAGATCTTTTTGCTAGGAAATCATGTCTTGGACCTAAAGTTAAGTGTCATAGTGATGCCTAAGTAAGAGTGTTTGTGTGTTGTTCTGGTAATAACGAGAGAAAAAACATGAAGCATTGTGATATGATGAGGTAAGAATCTTAAGAGATTCACACACAATTCTCTCTAACCAATCATTATAGCCTCTCAATGAAGCATGAAAAATGTGTGAAATGTTTGAGAAAATATATTCATATGATGAAGGCACGAAATTAGTTGACCTTCGCAAAGATATTTGAAACATATATACTAAAAGAGGGGAATTTAATATAGATAACTATGAAGAAAGCATATGCTTAATGTTTTATTTCCCATAAATACAATTACAAAAATATGTGTATATGTCCTTTCCCATATACGTAGTCTACCTTTCAAATAAGGACCTTGTTAAAACCAAGCATTGAAGGGCCACAACGACCATAGTGATGCCTAGGTAAGAGTGTTTGTGTGTTGTTCAGTAATAATGAGAGAAAAACATGAAGCATTGTGATATGATGAGGTAAGAATCTTAAGAGATGCACACACAATTCTCTCTAACCAATCATTATAGCCTCTGCTGAAGCATGAAAAAATGTGCACGAAATGTTTGAGAAAATATATTCATATGATGAAGGCACGAAATTAGTTGACCTTTGCAAAGATATTTGAAACATATATACTAAAAGAGGGGACTTTAATATAGATAACTATGAAGAAAGCATATGCTTAATGTTTTATTTCCCATAAATACAATTACAAAAATATGTGTATATGTCCTTTCCCATATACGTAGTCTACCTTTCAAATAAGGACCTTGTTAAAACCAAGCATTGAAGGGCCACAACGACCTCATTTCTCAAAATCCACATGAAAACAAAACCTAGTTGCTCCAAGTTAGGGCATGAAAATCCTGGGGTTAATGCATGAAGTAGGGGAAATTTTAGTTATATTATTGTTAAAAAAATGTTGATCGATTTTAAATTGGTATCCCTGTTTGATAAGAAAATAATGAAATATTTTAAATATGCATCAAAGAAAATGAATAGTATTGTAAAACAAATGCTAAGAGAAGCCACAAAGGACTAGCGAATAAAACTAAACAATGTCTTTACATTGCACAAAACTACAAAAATATAACATACTTTAGCTATTTTGTGTAGGATGGCTAAAGTATCCTCACTATATGTTGCTAAGATCTCCTTGATGTTCTATGTGGTTCAATTTTTTTTAAATGTAATGGGATGGTCATGTTGAGAAATTATTGCATAATGTATAGATCTATTAGATACAAGAGTCTACATCCATGTACACCAAAGTTGAGCCATAAACCCATAATTGCCCCTTCATCAAAATTCATTCATTTGACTAAGGTCAAAAGTTTTTATAAATCCATTTTGAGTTTGTGCAGCGGTCCTATGCAGGGGCAACTGCAATGGAAATTTGCAGTCAGGTAGTCCCTTGCATTTTAAATTTTACAGTCACTGCATAAAACATAATTTTACAGTCAGGTAGTATAATCATTGAACCCCCAAAACAACATCCACTCCTTCCATATAAACAATATAGAATTTATCCTTGAACACATAATTTACCATTGAAAGTTCCACATCATGCACTACTCCTATGTGTTCAATGCTTGGGCAACTAGCCTATGGACTTATTTCTTATTCAAAATAATCAGTCTCGGATCAACAATCCTAAACAAACAAATTTTTGATATGGGAAAAGAATTTGAAGGTAGTGAGACAGTCCAATCCTGGTGGTTTCTGTATTTCTGTTACAAGACACAAATCTTCTGGTTCATAGTTTACATCAAGTCAGTCACAGGTATCCTTATTGTCAGATTTTAGCCGTGGCTCACATGGATACACGTCTTAAGAGCCAAAGTTGTTTGAACTAATGATAGAAGTTGCTAAGGTGTCTACACTGATAATTGGATCAAAAAGTAAATGAATAGGTTATTTCCCTCATAGTATCTGCACAATTGAAAAAACAAAAATTGTTTAATGGTTGGTACCGCCTGTGTGAAAAAGAGCGTGGAAGAAAGAAGTAATCAAGTGAAGTGGCTTAGATATATCTTGAAGAGTATGGTGTCTAAGGAATGTTAGATAGACCTCTTTTTAAAAATAAAAATGAAAAAATTAAACATCTCTGTCAAAATAATTAAAAATACAACTATATTGCCTGCTTTACACCAGCAGAAGTTCTGAATTTTGTAAGTTGTATTTCTTGTGGGATTTCTAGCTAACGAGTTTTGTTAAACATCATGACAATAATTGTTTCTTCAAGAATTTACAGAGGACATATATCCTAGGTAATATGTGTGAAATATATATTGAAAATCTACAAAGTGTTTTTAGTTAAGGAAACATTTAGATCTTTAGGAGTAATTTTAATAATAGCTCTAGTATCTGTGGATATTTCCTTCAATTCAGGATTGAATGGTACCCAAAAATAGTAAGGTTCAATTCTATACGAGGGATTCCTGTAGAATTTCGCCAATGGAGCAAATCATAGGGACACAAAGCTTTAGCTCTGAAAAACTGTCATGATTATGCAATGACCACAATCCCACCCCATTAAAAACTAGCATGAATGATGCTAGAGGTCAATGCTAGTAAAAACCCCAATAAGATAACTAAGGAGATATTTGATTGTGTAGCTAGCCTTCCAGCTTATATACTTACAGCGGTTTGAAATTTAGTCAAAATCCCACATTAACACAATCAATATAGTGTAAACCGCTTCACAAACTCTTAGATCCAGTCTAAAGGAGTTATAAGATTGCCATGCATAGAGCAATTGATCAAATATTAAACAAAAAAAAAGAAAGTGACTGATATTACATTACTTTACATCTCAGCCATTTCGGCTTGAATCTTTACATCCATAAGCTGTTTGACTATGTGACAGAGAAACAGGGCACAACGGGTCTCTGATCTCTTCTCTGTTGGGGTGTGATATTGTAGAAACAGGGAACAACAACTCTCCAAAAAACAACCCATATTTTTTCATTCCTGTATAATTTTTCACGCTGTATCACATAACCTGTCGTCCATTAATTGAAGAGAAAGAGGAAGAGGAAGAAAAGGCAAAAATCTTGAGAAAGAGGAAGATGGTGGTCTAAAAATCGCTTTTTTAACTGATTTGAAGAGGAGGAGGCAATGGCGGCTTTCACCTGCCCTCGTCTGGGAATTTTTCTTCCTTCTTCCATTTAATTTCACAGATATCACAGAGAGCAAACGAGTAGTGTACTAGAAAAGAGTAAATTTGCAAAGAGAAATAGGTGTGAATATGTTCAGGTTGGAATGAAGATGGATGCACCCAATTCTGAATTTATACAAATGTTTGATCACTATTGGGAAATGTTTTAAGGATAAATAAATCTTGAAAGATCTAATGAAGTATGAATTTTCTAAGTAATAATGGGGCATGAAAAATGTAAGCGTGAATGCAACATGCCAAAGTCAGGAAAAAAAGATTGAAGATGATGGTAGGCACATGTGGGTGTTGGTGAAAACTCCAGCGAGGGGTCATCATACTGATCATTTTCTTCACGTTTTCTTCAACAATCTTCGTAAACTTTAACCAGTCTTTAAATTTTGCAGAGCTGCCAATCCTTGTCAGAGACTTGATTCCAACCTAAAGCCTTTGAAAAAACAAACATCCCTCTTACCTCGAGCCACACAAAAGTAATCATACCTGTATGCTGAGTCATACACAGTGATCACAATAAATGTAAGCCAGGACAATGGATTTTCCCCCAACAGTGACAAATAAAGGGGTCGACCAATAAGGTGGAGCCTAAATACAAAATTGCAACATAAAACTTTAGTCCAATATCATTTAAATACAGATGGCAAAATCTGATTGAACAAAATACAAATAACTAATTGCTAAGGTGAAAACAATATCCTAGCCTTCGGCAGGATAATAAATGATATTACTATTTCAATGGGACACATGGAATTAAATCAATTGACAAATTGACAAGGGTTAATAAATGCCAGGCCACTTGGCCATTTACAATTTTTTGGCTTAAAAAAATAGAAAAACATGTAGCTCAATAAGGGGGAAAATTGTCAAATCTCCCTTTCTCACCAATCAAAATTCTAAGAAATTAATTTATGTGAAATTATATTTATGTAAATATGTCAATTCAAAGTTTATACATTAGAAAATTTGACATAGGCAAAAAAATTATCATTTGTGATTGGTCCATTGACAAAAATTATTGCATTGAAGTGAAAACTATAGTATTCCTGCCATAGGCAGGAACTAATAAAAATAAATAAATAAATATAATACGTATACTATATTAAATGTATCTATATGAAATAGATCAATAGATATTAATTTCAAGGATTTTAGTTTAGATTTTTCACATATCATTTTAGTGGGCAATTTAATTAAATTCTCTATCAATTTCTCATTGATTTGTGACAAATGGAACTATTTAACTATGTGGTTGTGTCGGTCTCAAAAAAAAATTATTCAAGGAAAAAGGGCCCAAACATTATTTCACGACCAATATATTACTATATTTTAATTGACTTCTTCAAGAAAAAAAAAAAAAAACCTATTTAAGTGACACTCCAATGGAAATTAAATTTATGGATGAACGGTCACATAACGGTCAAATGAAAGTCAAAGTTAATGTTTAAAATAAAAGTGAATAACTCACTCCACTTTGTAGCCCTAGTTACCATTGTAGGAATGTCTCTCGACATAATAAATAAATATTTTAATAAATTCTAAGTGACCAGAATTGTCTATGAGACCTTATGAAACAAGTATAACTAAGAGAGTGAAGAAGCCAATGAACAAGGAGAATAACTCAGTGCTTGGATCCTACTTTACAAGTCTGCCACTATTTTGCTTTTCAAGGTTCATTCTCGTACTATGGATCTTGTCTAGAAATTTTCCATTTCTACCAATGTTTATGTTTCAAATATATTTAACATAGACACCTAAAAGTTATCTAAGTATCTAGTATCTTAATCAAAAGATTGGAGGAAATTTATATATAATATATATAATTTTAATATTTTATTCACGTTTGGTTTTTACATCAAAGGTGTTCCCCTATGGGAAAGGCCCTTCCGGACGTTTCTGCAATGATGTTAAATTTGACGGCCTCCCGGACGTTTTTCCAAGGTGATTAATTTTGACAGGCGGAATGACGGTTATGACAGCCTTGTTCACGTTCTCGCTTTTCCCGTCTATTTTCAGCAGTTTTTCTTTAAAACATTACTTTAAACCTCCACTTATCTTTCGGTCATCGGTCTGGATTTTTTCTCGAAGGTTTATGTGATCTATGGTATTGGATCGGTAATTTTTTTGCAGTGGTCCCGTATTTTCTTCAAATGGTAGTGTTTTTTCTAATGAATGTCCGACGGCTACTTTACTTTTGTTACACATTCCTTTGCTTCATGACCACTGTCTATTAGGATTAGTTCAATGTTTTTTCCTGCGAATTGAATGCGGGTGTGGATCGTGGTTCTGTTAAGGAATCTAGTTCTTCTATTGGAGAGATCGAGGCCCTGGCCTACGTTTTCTATAAATACAACAATCCATTTCTCCACTTTTCCTTACCTCTCACTATCTGCTCTTTCTCGATTTATTTTCTCCTTAGCTTTATATTGTTCTTAGTGTTTTCACAATTTGTAGAAATCAGTCTCCGATGACAGTGAAGGGTTGAGAAGCTAAAGCTATGTTAAGACTTTAGTTGGCCTTCGCGGATGACAGTGAAGGGTTGAGAAGCTTGCTCAGTGGAAATCAATCTCCAAGTGGGAGATTGTTATGTTTGTGGAGCCTATTTTCATGTTTGAGTGTGGTACACCTTCATGTGTTACACTCAAGTATTTTTATGGTGATCCTCTTGCCGAGTGAGGGGGTCGAGGGGGTTCGGGCGAAGCCTTGAAACAAATTTTCATGGGTGGTTTATTAACCCATGGGTAATGGGTAACCATTATGGGCTGATTTTGGGCCCATGGTTTTTTGGTACCCATTATTTTGATACCCACGGTTTTTGCCCATGGTTTTGATACCCACGGTTTTGTGAAACTGCAAGCAATTATCTATTTATATGGTCTTATGCGTATGATACAAAAAACAAGCAAATGTATTGTAGATGTGTTTTGAATTCGGGTGTGAATTTAGCAGAGAGTTTGTTGAGCATAGCTCCAAACGGATCCGGGTATTGTATTAAGAGAGTGGAGGCTTGTAATAAAATCCGAGCAAGTGATTCTTGGTGGATGTATCCCAAATTGGGTGAACCACGTTAAATCTTGTCTCTCTGTGTTGTGTTATTTATTCCGCACTTTTATTTGAGATCTATAGTATTTTCTACATATTAGTTTCTACTCTTGTTGATTCTATAAGGGATTATTCTCGCATATTTTATCTCTTATTTCCTAACAAAATCCAAAGAGGCGAGGTCGATTGCAGGTTGAGCACAAGAACCGTGTGTAAATAGAAGACCCTTTTTGTAAGTAATAGATCTATATTTTTCTTCAAAACCCTTGCGTAGGCCTATTTCCCTCAAAACCCATGTTCAAAACATTAAGTGGTGTAAGTATGTCAGACCTACCCCTGTTCACCGCATGCAATACCCATTTCTCTTGTCGAACGTGATCTTATAGCATGTGTTACATTTTGTTCCATTGGCACTTATACTTATACAAAAGTGAGGCTCTGTATGAATAACCATTATTCAAAACCCTCAAGTTTTGAATGGATGTCAATTAAGGTCACCCCTATGAAATGAAACCGAAGAAATCCTGATAAATAAATTCCACTGCAAAGCCCTTGCAAGAATGGTGTTTGAACTTTTTACCCTCGGCCATGTCCTTATTGGATGCATTTGAGATAATTTTGTGAGGTTTGTATACCCCTTTTACTATGAACACAATTGTTTCCAGATATATTTATCAAAAAAGCAACCTGTGAAAATAATCTCAAAAATATAATAATTATTGTGTTTAGCAACCCTGAAACCTCTAGAAAGCATCATCATTACATGCCCAATCACCTGTGCACACCAATGGCGCAAATGAGCCTAAATGCATTTTCTCCTAGCTTTAATTCCTCTTCAATTGTGTCCAACAATAGCTCCTATAGGTCTATATCTAGTCGTGGGGAACCGGGGGCTTATTCTAAGAGGAAATATATGTCCATTGTTCCGGTCAAGAGTGAATACCTGGCAAGTCTTCTAAGAGGAAATGTTATGGAAAAGATGAAAGTGGTAAATGTGGAAGTACTGGAAGGTGCCACTGCTCTAAACGGAGGTTAGTAGTCTGTAACAAATTAGGTGCAAAAACTAAATAATCCACATGGCATAAACTATAATCCTATTTGTGCAAGGGTAGTTTCATTGATTTTTATGAGTTGTTAAAGAAATGTTTAGGAATGCATATATGAAATTGGAAAACTCATACTGCCATAATAGTTGCACGCCCACACTTTCTTCTACAAAGTCATTTATGTCATCCTTAAGCATGGATGGTAGTGTAGCCAATGACAAGCAAATGGTGCAATATCAATCCATTGTTCCTACTCAAGAGTGAATACCTGACACGTCTTCTAAGAGGAAATGTTATGGAAAAGATGAAAGTGGTAAATGTGGAAGTACTGGAAGGTGCCACTGCTCTAAATGGAGGTTAGTAGTCTATAACAAATTAGGTTTCTATGAATTATTGCTCAGATTTTATTCCCAATTTTGTGTAGTTTATTTTATTACAAAAGCACCATTATACGATCAATGTTTTGTGTTCACAAGAGAGTATACCACTTGGACTAGGCTTTTAGGCAAGTAGTTTTAGCCTTCATAACTAATAAAATAGAGAATGGTAATTTGACAAATGAAAATTGTAGGAAGCTGAGAGTTAAGCGGACCATCAGAGTTCCTGCTATCAGTAGAAAACTAGCAGATATTCCACTAGATAATTTTCCTGGAGGAAATATGATCAGAAGCCAATTAAGGGCTCTTTGCATCCCAAGTACTTTTCAAATATCTTCAAAATCTATAAGCTCCATAGCATTCCAATTTTTATTGTGTTTTTTAGTACAACAATCTATAGTTATATTTAGAACCTTCCTTTATCATCCTCATTTCTCTTTCGTTGCCTTCCTGATTTATGTTGGGCGATTCAACATGGATTCAAGCTAAATATTGATTCTTCATGCTGTGGTTGATCATTCCTTTGCGCTTTCTAAAATCTTGGGATTGCAATTCTTTTCATTTTTGTTCTCTATCGAAAGTGTTATCTATTTACAAAGCCAAAATTTAATGAACTTCTCAGATACATGATTGGATTGTTAGTTTACCTTATGAAATTAGACATGATTCCTATATCTACTAAAAGGTCGTGCAGATTTTAATACCAACTGTTTTATCAATATGTTTGTTAACAAGAACCTTGTCATAATTTTTCACTTACTTTCTTTTGATATGGCCTCAAAATTTATTTACTTATCTTTGTTCCATCGAATTTTATGTCCTCGAGGACTATAATTTCTTTCAATGTTTGAGGGTTTAAAGATTCTCAAGTGATTGATATCTTTGTTTTGTTTGCAGAGGGTATTACAAGTGCAGTAGCATGAGAGGTTATCCTACTAGGAAGCATGTTGAGCGCTCTGGAAGATCCTTATATGCTAATTGTGACATATGAAGGAGAACATAATCATTCACGATTGCTTTCAGGAAGTTCAAATCTGGTAGTTCATCCATAGCTTTTTGTGGAGTACCATGCAATCTTGTTTACACAGGTTACCTATCCAAGGAATGGTCTGAAGGTAAATCTGTAAGGTCAATATGTTTCCTTTGTTTTGTGGGCGTAAAAGGTTCATTCTTTCGTGTGTACTTATTTGAAGGAGCTTGTAAAAGAAAATTGTGTTTGGTGGTCACAATTTATTATGGAGGTATTTTCCAGCTTTTGTTGGGAATTTCAATGAGGATAAAGCCCATGAAATTATAAATAATGTTCAAGGGACAATTGATTTTATTCATACCCAGTAGAAGAACAGAAAGTGTGGATGCACAGGGTCATGTTGTCGAAGTTGCAGATTATCAACGAACCCACCGCCGCAGCGATAAGTTATGGATCCATGAGAGAGAAGAAGAAAAAGGACATAATGATTTTTGATCTAGGCAGAGGCACCTTTGATGTTTCAGTTGTTAGGGTTCAAAGACCTAAAATTGAGGTGAAAGCAGTTGGAGGGGACACCCATTTGGGAGGCGAAGATTTTAATGTTGTAAATAGTAAGGAGTTGTAGCTATAAATATTCTCCTATCTCCCAAAATGTAGATATTTGAAGAAAAAATAGAGAAATACTTGCCCAAATCTAATGAATTGATTGAAAAACCTACAGATTCCATTTTGAACTACTGAATCTATTAAAAACCTACTAATTTTCTACAAGCACAGAATAAATGTGTGATGGAAACGTCGAAGGAGAAGAGAGGTGTTGAAGAAGGGGCTTGAGGGAGGTGCATTTTTCATGTGAGTGTAATTTGTGGTTAAAGGGGTCCAAAAAATGGGGAAAATCCAATAGGTTTATGTTTGAAACCCAACCATATGAATACAAAAACCTTGTTCTTTGTTCGCGGCTTGGGGAGAAATGGCACTCATTTCTTTTATCCACGTAGGCACTACTTATAGTTTGATTGGTAGGGAGGATAACCAAATCCTCTTCACATATTGTCTGGGTACCACATACCACTCTTTTTGTGCATGCATTAATGTCTCTTTCATGTACTACTGGGTATATTGAAAGGACAATTTTCTTCCATGTACCAATTAGTATATAGGAAATTCACATATATATCAGACTAACAATATATTGAACCAAATTATTTTCCACCAAATATACAAATTCTTTGAGATGACAACTAATTTGCATGGAAAACTTAGGTGAAAACACATTTGGAATTTAAAGAAATATAACATGATTTTTATGGCTCATACACTCGACATGCTGTTGATGCTAACCAATTGCAGAATTTTGGAAAATCCAACTAAAAGGGAGATTCAATAATCATATTTGGGGTATCAAAAGAGGTATATCCAAACACCTATGAAGTTAAAACAATTAAGGAAGCTTACACCAAGAAATATGCACCTCCCTCAAACCCCTTCTTGTAAGGAACAAAACACTCATCAACGAATTGATAATAGAGAACCAATGGATCTGATCATCTGACATTAAAAGGTATGTATCCCATCAAGATTCTCATTTTACAGTGATTTCTATATGAAAACGTATTTTTGTTTATTTTTACCCTTGTTTTGTTGTTTGTTTTTCTTGAGCCCGTTTCAGTCATCCCTGCTTAGGATTCAACAATTCTTTCTTGTTTTTGGTTGAACTATTTATCCTTTCATTAAATATTCATCCCTTAAAACAAAGTTATGGGAAGAAATAGGAAATCTGGCCTCTGTTATGCCCCTAACAAAATCTGTTGTTACAAAATCAATCACACCCCTTATCAACATCAACTACAAAAGTAATAACTATCCCTCTAAATCAAATAACATATACCGTTCGGCATTCACATTGCATTATACACATGTGATTGCTAGTTTAAAAATACTCTACAAAGGTAGAAGTACTATTGTTTTGGTCATAAACTATTACTTTGTGGATGTGTGAGGAAGTATAATTTTTATATGAATAATTTAAAAAAATAATCCTCGGAATGATAATTTTCTGCTTTTGTATTGTGTTATTCGTGGAGCGACCGTAGTGAGGTGACTAATTTCCCCATTACTAGAACCATTCTTTTACCCAAAGAAAGGTATATAATTTTTTTCCTAATGCCACACCTCGAATATTTGACTTCTCACATTGATTTTTTTAAATAGTTTTTAGTATAATGGTTTTCTTATATTCACACCCTATGATATATTATGCAGTATTTATTTTGTTTTAATCGTGTCCCTATAAAACAAGGACAAATGCCTTTATGCATGGATTACATATGATGTTTGGCATGGAAATACCCATGAACTAATTTATTTTATCAGACCCATTGTAGTGTCGTCTTATTCGTCACCTTGTTGACCCGCTTGCAAGCAATCTTATTGATGCCTTGGCATAGATGTACATTTTCTCATGCAAATTGATTTGAGTTCATTCCAACCTTGGACAACATGTCATGTCAAACAATATTTAACCTTCACTAGAGAGAGGCTTCAGTAAGTCGAACTTTGCAAGTGCCTTATCGAGCACCTCGATTTGGTGTGTTAGTGTGAGTGTTTGTTAGCAAGTTATACAAACCAATTTGAAACTATAAAATTCCCCTCTATATGGGGATTTTGGAGCAAATAATGAAAATATATTATAATAATAATAATAATAAAAACAATAAATGGTGGAATGTGTGTGCATATAATAATAGTAATAATATTTAAAATAGAATAAGATATATAAATAAAAGAAAATAATAATAAATAAAAGTAACAAAATCTTTTAAAGTGTTTTGGTGTAGTGGACGAGGGAGTGAAGTGATGATAAAGTGTGGGAGAAGGTTCTGTGGTAGGCAAGGATGGTAGAGTGTGTCAACATGTGCAGGGCATGGGCACCCATCAAAACATAATTGAAATCAAATTCTACTAGATGATTGTGGCTTTGCATGCTCCTTACAAACCTTGTGTTTTTGTGTAGCTAAGTACTGACATCTTGGAGTGGGTTTTGTTATCCGACGAGAATGTAGAGATTTCTTGTTTTTAAAATGAATGTGTTTTTCCATTCACCTATAGGTTGTGTCATATCCTTCCAACTGTGTTGCCTTGGGAGCATTGAAAACAAGATATGGAGATCCACAAAGCATAATAAATGAGAAGGATAACTTGGAGGAGGAGGTGCGGATGGCTATGGAAGTGTTGCAGAAGAGTGGTTTTCATTGGATTTTATAGCCTTGGCCATATTTAAGGGGGATTGGATGGAGGATGTCTCTTGGCCATCTACGATGTGCTCTATTTTTGTAGAATGGTGCATGGAGGATTTACAGGTTGATGAAGATGGCTTAACTACGAATGATCAAGAAAGGTTTTGAAGCTTTTGGATGTTACAAGGGATGATCATGCTACAAATGATGATTGAATCAAGGTGCTTAGGGAACAAAAGGTTAATAGATCTAAGGAGTTGCCTAAGATCTATGATGATGCCTTTGTTTGGGATCGGGAGTCCTCTACTATCTCTTAAGTTAATTATGTAAGTAGGTTTACGAGGAAGATGGGGTGCTACCATGGTTTTCCTCTTTGTTGTCTAGTGGGAAATCATGGATTCACACTCTTCATTAGATGAGGAAGGCCTTTCCACATATGACTAGGAGTGGTTATGTAAGTTGGTGTAATGCCCCTCCAAAGCACCACCCTCCTGGATTTTAGTTGCGTGAGCTCGAGTCGATCCTTTGTAGGAGTGAGTTTGTTGTTTTAGTTTCATGCTTGCAATATGAAGAATGCATAAAATGAAACAATTAATTGGAGTGTAAAGAAAATAGTACTACATTTTCAGTATTTGAAATATTGGATGTTGTTAAAAGATAAAGGTAATTGTATGGACCTTTTATCACGGGTGGTCGTCTTTCCTAAGGTCGAGAGCATGATTATCCTATTTACGAAAGCTTTAAAATTCAAGCTTCCGAGATGCTTTATCGTGATGGGAGTCAAGTCTCCGGCATTTACGGGTGATTACCACCTCTATGGTGGGTAGAAGGAATCTTACGACCTTTGATGCGAGGTGCGTCCACAAGTAACGATGTCATGTAAGTATATCATAATTAAAGTTATTAAATTTAATGAAATTAATTACGAGATGATGGTAAATATCTTACTAGGGCGTTGTTGAGGTTTGGGTAAGAACAAATTGTATTTTCTTAGCTCAACCTTATATTTGCACGATAATAATAACACCAAATAAAGATATTATGAATTCAATTGATTCGGGTTACATTACAAAGTAGAAGAACACCATATATATAGGAAAAGACATCCTAATTTTAAGGAGTCTTGCCAACTACAAAATCTCAACCAAACCTAATTATGTGAGGTGAGTATAGCTCACGTAACTCATATATAACAAAATATCAAATATATGAGTTTTTAGTAACTCATTTACAACTCACATATACAAAATTACAAACAATGAATAGTATTTACCCTACGGTAAATATCATAACAACATAATGTGAGCACTAATAATATTTCCTAACATTCCCCCTTAGTGCAAACATGGGAGAAAAATAATTGCACTTCCTTCCACAGCGTGTCGCCGTGCATGCTCATGATCTGGATGGTTTTACAGGATAGCCAACAACCTCAACAAGGATGGTTTTATAGGACAACCAAAAACCTCAACAAGGATGGTTTTACAGGACAACCAATAACCTCAATAAAGGATGGTTTTACAAGACAACCAACAACCTCAATATCATGATGCTCTTTTCCTTGTGCTTTCGTCTGTCCACTATGTTTTTCCTTCAGGGAATTATGTAGGAAACACTTGCTCACTAAATACAAACTGAAAAGAAGGAAAATGAAAATGGAACATTGAAACCATGTTCCCCCCCTCAATGTGAACATTTCACTTATTCAATACAAAACAAGAACTCTGAAATCATAATGCACACAACTAAAACAAACTGTAACTCTGAAATATAAAGCAAACTCGCACACACTATCACCACACTTAAATGCGGCCTTGTCATTGGTGGTGATGAGAGGTTTTGATCGACCTCCAACCTCCTATGCCTTCATCCTCTAGTAGACGCACTCTTTACTTAATACAAGAAGTCTTCATCACTTTTTTGAGCATTTGTTTCCTCATTATTAGAGTGGGTAGACTTCATATCCCAATCAATTTCTTCGTCTTTATTTTTAGAAATGAAGGATTTATCCTTTAATTTACCATCAAGTAGATCTCGTGCTCTTTTCTTACAATACATAATGCCATGTCGAGGAGAATTACAATAGTGATAAAGAATTTTTCGTGGATCTTGGGAGGTTGATTCTTGTTTAAAAGAAAGCTTGAATCTGCTTTTAGCATATGATTTATTTCTACCATACATTGTAGTGTCTTCTGGATCAATATTCTTGGTTCTATTTTCTTCTTCTATCAAATAAGAAATTAAATCCTCTAGACTTGGATTTATTTTTCTCAAAGTGAAGACCATATTAGAATAGCTAGGAGGCATGCTATTAAGTAATACAACTTTTGCATCATCATCGGGAACATCTACTTTTATTCCAACTAATTGATTTAATATAGAACAAAACTTACTCATATTTTCCACCATGATGCCACCTTCCTCCATTTTGAGTTCGAACAAATTTTTTTAGTACCATTGTTGCATTTCCTACTTGTGATCCGAATAGCTTGTTTAGTGTTGTCCAAATTATATTTGAGGATTTTGATAAATCTATATGATGTAAATACGCATCAGATAACCCCAATCCAATGATTGTTATAGCTTTTCGATCTTTGTTTTCCCATATCACTACCGCATCTACATCTTTTGGTTTCTTTGCTTTGCCATCAAAAATCTCCCACAAGTTTTGTTGATCAATAACAACCGAGTTTTCACCTGCCATGTGTGAAAATATTTGCCTTCGAATTTTTCAATTCAATTCAACTTATCCATGTTGAAAAAATGGACGTTGATTACAATGGAATATTTTATGATATTTTTGTGTATTAGATCAATCCGAAAGTCTCAAATCTTGAAAAATTACTAAAGACTCTACCACTTAACTATGTAGAGGACAAACAATAAACTATCAATTTCACCTATTGTACCAAATTTATTGTGACTCTTCCAAACATGGGACATAAACAACAACTAATACTTGTTGATTTTGAAACCATGGAATGTGTTTTTGGACATTCTGGAATGAAAACCAATGTACCGAGCTCTGTGAGGCAAGGAGTTGTGGTGGAGACCAAGAGCTAGCAACCAAGAATTGAGGGTCGATCTGCTTGAGAAAAATCGATCAGAAACTTGCCACACAACCCACGCAAAATCTCGAATTAGCACATTCATAGAGGCAGTGGAGTCAAATTCGCCAAGTCAGGTATTATGGAGATTGAACTTGAGAGATGGCTGCCAATAGTGGAGTGGATTTTGAAAAACAATAGACTGAACTGAGTGCAAATTTAAATAAACCTCAGATATTTCAATGACCATGACAATGATAACCGGTCCATGTGTGTATTTGAATGACCTTTCCTCTAATACATGTGGCACATTGAATATCAATACATTATTATGTTTGGACATTGGGCATTGAGACTGCATGATTGGGTCTTTGAATGGATCGATACAATCGATTACCACTTTCTCGGATACATGTGTTGTAATTATGAATAATTTTGACATAGAATCGGAAGATCATCTTCCTAACTGTAGTTTAAGTCGATGATTATAAAAATTGCACTCAGTCTGTTGATCCCATGTGTAAATGACATATTAACTATAGACAGGGATACGATATCCGGTGTTTGAGTTGTGAGGATTGACATTCAATGCTTGGGCATGAATTATCAACACAGACTCCACGTTCATACACAACGGAAAACATACAACAATCACCAATCTTAACTCTTGTTAGATCTACCTTAAAGAAGCATATAGATTCCTCTAAAGGCTCTCATGGCTAGATCCACCAAGATCTGATACCAAATCTTAGCAAAACCTTAAATGTGCACAATAATAATAACACCGAATAAATATATTATGAATTCAATTGATTTAGGTTACATTACAAAGTAGAAGAACACTATATATATAGGCAAAGACATCCTAATTTTAAAGAGTCTTGCCAACTACAAAATCTCAACCAAACCTAATTATGTGGGGTGAGTATACCTCACGTAACCCACACATAACAAAATATCAAATATATGAGTTGTTTTAGTAACAACTCATCTACAACTCACATATACAAAATTACAAACAATGAATAGTATTTACCATGGAGTAAATATCATAACAATATAATGTGAGCACTAATAACATTTCCTAACATATTTCAATATCAATAAATGGAATCCACATCACATTCAAATAAAGATAATTGTGTGGTAAGTAAGTTCCTTGGGGGAGCTAACATGGTTGGGTGAAATCAAAATTTTAAAATAATAAAATAAAACGTGGAATTCACAATAGAAGTGAGTTTAACTAAATTTAAATAAATCATAAAATATTATTGATATTTCTAAATCCTCCTAATTATTAGAACCTAGTGCCAAAGAATGAAATAATGGAATTTTGGGTAATTGTGAGAATGTTTTATTCAATGTCTGAGCATCCATGAGAGGATTATGGAGATTAATTCTAGGTTAAGGAATATCATTGCAAGTTTGGGTATTCATGTATGCCAAATTGAGATAAATGAGTTGGGTTTGCTTTGAGATTTCAGTTGAGCTTAGTTTTGTTGCAAGATCTAGTCAAAAGGAGTTGTTCAAAAGCCTGCTAATCCTTGAGGGAAATGCACGGGTAAGGATGGAGAAGCTGTTTGACATAATGCCACAAAGAAATGATGTCCCAGAATACATTATTTACAGGTTAAGCACAAAATAGTTTTGTTATAATAAAATGGGGCCTTTGGAAACCTCAAAGAAAATGCAAAATTGGTAGGTGTGAAGCCAAACACCACACCCCTTTCTCCTCCGGTGAACCTGTTCGATGAAATGCTTCCAAAAATGTGGTCTCGTGGGCTATAATTATTGTAGGTTTTAAACAAAATGGGTTCATGGTATAGATTTTAGAGACTTGGTGGCAATTACATTAGCTAACAAGGAGCCCAACTTATTCCCTACCGTGCAAAAATAGAGCTTTGCGCAGGGCATGTTGGTTATTGATAAAATTACATGATGAGATGGGCTCCTTACAATGTCATGGTTACAAGATACCACCCAATGGGCTGAGGAGGAAGGCATTGGGAGACTCCAATAGATGCAATTGACTGATGTTAAGCTAAATGCCACAGGTGGTCGGCATCCTCCCTGTATCTAATGGTTAGATTGTCTTCCAAGTTGTTCCACTGGGGAGTTTTGTCTGATTTTTTTGTTGCCCCTCATCTTGAGTATTAATATGCACAGTATAGGAAAATAAGAGAGTTTTTTTGGGCAAATATGAAGGTGGCTTAGAAGCATTTTCTAGGGGTTTTGAGAAGATGTGATTCACACTTTGAATAGAATATCTTAGAGATAGTGGGCACATGGTGCTAAGTGGGCATCTTATAGGAGATTTCAACAAATAGAATCCCAATGATGATGTTATAACCAAGAATGAATTTGGAGTGTGGGAGTTATTCTTACCAAACAATGCAGATGGATCTCCACCATGACATGGAATTTGGTTGGTTTAAACTTGTTAGGTGTTCGGACGGTCACACACTTTGGTCTTTATGTGATCCTTGTATTTCACCTATTCGATTATCAAGCATGGTCATCTTACTCTATCTTTACATTATTTTAAGGTTCTAGTTTTCCTAAAAGTTTAATGGAGTTATTAATCAACTAAATAGTATTAATTTGTTTATATAAATTAAACGAAACATGTTATTTGATAACAATGGCACCCCTGTTTTGTGTGTAACTAGACCAATACCGATGAATGCAAAAACTACACTCAATTACCTCGTGTGATGGTTTGAAACACTACAATACTAGTTTTGGTTACAAAAACCACACGGTTAGTGAGTTAAACATGAAACTTAATGAAAACCACTTCTTGATGACCTTGTTTGATTTTAATAAATCATGTTTTCAATGAGATGCAAAACATCCCTACAAACTCGAAATGAGAAAATCAAACTTTGGTCATGTACCTTGTCATGAGGAGTGTTTAACCAAATCTTGAGTTGTTCCTCAGATGTCTGTTTAACCTTGTTTTATAACGCGTGTAGGAGCCCAACGGGCTAGTTCGTAGTTTTAAACAACTGTTGAAAGTGAAAAATGTAGTTTGGTTTTGACCTGTCATTTTGGCCCTAGGTGTTGAAATGCATTTTGGCTTCCACATACCTCTAATATTTATATGAGAAAATTTCTACAAACCCTCATTTTGGAGAAAAACGTCCCGTAAACTAGTTTTCCTAATAGGTTTTGTAGGCATTCGGTCATTGGGCGACAAGGCCACTTGAGTGCACTTACGATCGGTAGCCTCTGGAAAGTCGAGCGCCATTTTGATCTTGTTTTCCAGTTTGGGGTTTCATCATCTCTGAGTGTTTCCCTGTATATAGGGGAATATGTAGGAAGTTATTTCCTTGTGTGTTTGAGTCTTAAAGATGGTTTTCAAACGTTGGTTTATGAGCAACTTGTCTAAATTTGACGTTTTTGGAAACTTGCGACTAATTGGTGAAAATTGTCATATGAACTTATCCAAGAAAAAAATGATAAAGAAACCTTGTATGAAAAGGATGAACAAGCTACAATGATTCAACCCGACACGAGAAATTAAAGCTAAACCCATTCCACAACATGATTACATATTTAATATGATTAGTTTCCATTATTTAACCTTATACATTTAAAGAGTATTTAAGAGGGAAGCATATATTCTATTCTCAAGCTACATGTTCATTATTTCCTTTAGCATCATTTTTAAACCACATTTATGTGTACAATGTATGTGCTCATGCCTCAAAGTTGCATTTTCCCATTTTAATAGATTGTCTTATCACTAGTGAAGCTCTCCTTTATTTTCATTCATTTTATGATCACATTAGACCTTTTACTTTGGTTTGACATCATTCAAGGTGCTTACAATTTTTGTAGCAATCAATCCATAGTTTAACCTCATTTACTTGTGTTCTTATTACATTTACGTTGTTATTTTGGTCTTGTGTTGGCATCATTTTAAAACAATTGTAATTCATATAATACTTATTCTACACTTAAGGTTCCCTGGCACCAAGGAGTGTGTTCTCACATGCAAGATACCTTTTTATTGTCCTTAGGAAACTCAAGTATTACACACATAATTACAAGTGGGACATGAACAGTAAAATTTTACGTGTTTCAAAAGCCTCTAAAGCAATATTTCCAATCGTTGGGTAACCATACATCAAAGTTTCTTTGACCAATAACATCATGAGAGGTCACACGATTTATTAAATTCATTAGCACTTGAGGGTTCCTACACCCTACTACAAGACAATACTAGAGTAATCAAATGTCCTCATCTTGGAAAGCCTTCATGCAACTTATGGGTATCCATTACTACCTACTAACATAATATTTGCTTTAACCATAAGGCTTAAAATTGCCAATACGAGGTTCTTTCATGATGTGAGTTTTGCTCCATTGACAAGTCTCTAGTTCAATACTCGTGGAAGCGACAATTTGGCCCACGAGGGAAGAGAAGGAGCATTCTCATGGACCATGCACTAAGGATTGACAAGGTACAAGATTCTTTTTCTTTTTATACTTTAATAATTGGTTGGTTCATATTAATGTTTACACGTCATGAGTTTCTTTCTCTCAAATAAAATTTTATGTTTTCTCGAATGCAAGATCTGACATGGAGCAACTTATATTATTTTCCCATAACATAAAAAGGCTTAATCTAGTTATAAGGAGGCTCTAAATTTCACTTTTATCTTGGAACAACATCTTGTGAATACACTTTCAAAGACTACGTGTTAATTACAAATTATCCACGTTCAACTCTTATTATCGTTTTATAGCAAACCCAATTGATAACCGAAATTTGGTATGGAATTCATCCGTAACCCTAATTCTCTAAGATGTTTTCCAAATGCAACTCCTATCTTTGTCACCTAAAACCCTTCATTCTACTCATGTGTTGGTTTTAAAAAAGTTTTCATTAGATTTAAAACTGAGTTCTCTTGAGGTACTTACTTAAGATGCCCATTCAATTTATGGTTCGCCAATGTTTGAAGGATCATCCATCAGTGTTGTAAATTTATATTTCTTATTTTTCCATATGCTACCAAGTAGGTTCATTGTTTAGCCCTCCATGCCTAGCCTCAACACAACTAAGCAATTATGTTGCTTAGACCTTATGTCACGCATGCCCAACAATGACTCTATACCTTAAACTAAATCATCCCACATAACTTCCACACACACAAATACAATTCCTAGGAAGAAAACCACATACTCTATAAAGTGTTTAACCATTACTTTGTTCCTACTGGGTGGTTTCACAACAATGCCGATAAGCATAAATGTTATTATGGTAACCTAAATTTAGACTCTTATTTTCCCTAAGCTAGGAGGTGCCATTGAGTATAAGGAGTTATGATCATCCTAAAATTTCAATTTTCTACGTTATGGGAGTGATCCCACAATAAGGGTAAATCATACAAGAGTTTTACTCTAAAGTTGACCTTTTATTTAGGTTCTTTTCCTACAATTCCAAAGTAATTAATACAACACACAAGAGGTTCATTTATTAATTTCACACCGGAGCATGCGATAAAATACCAATAATTTCCAATTAGCATATACATCCACCCTTAATAATATATAATACTGAATCAAGTTAACACCGACGACCAAATGCCCATTTTCCAAACACCCCAAAACGTTGACAATTTCATACTCATCTCAAAATTGAATAATTAACATTTCTATACATAAAAATGTTGTTGATATATTCTATACAATTACATTGTTCCAAAATAACATGTTATTATAAAATCAATGGTAACCTTCACTTTCTCCTTGTCTCAAAACCTACAACCACCACATGGTCAACAAAACTGTTGGCATGTCATCTACCCAAAATATAACATAATTCACTTTTTCATAGTTTTTCCATTGACATGATTATAATACTTAGTACTCAACAAGATATATTTAAGTTGTACCCACCCATGTGGGACCCAAACACATGACCAAAATACCAAGATTTTTTTAACTTTCATTTACTTGATACAACTATGTGACACCATATGCACATCAAAGCCACACTATTATAGATGAATAAGTACAAAACCAAGACCCAACATAGTATGAACAATATAGATGTACCCTTCCACAATACCACCTTTTCATGGTTATTACTTATTTATAATCATGTTTCATTATTCAACCTTAAGGGTTTGAAGAGCGCTTAACATGAACACATACATTTTCCTTTCTTTTCTAGACCATGTTTCTTTAAGTTCATTTAACACTTAACTTGTAATGGCTACGTCCAAAATTAGTTCATTTAGCTTATTGTAAATAAATTATAAAACTTGATTGACCATTATAGGAATCTCGACATTTACACATCATAGGATTAGATTTCCAAAATAGAAACTATGTCTTCTTTTCCAATTGTTTTCTTTCATGAAAATCAAAACACAACTACTTTCACATCACAAGAAAGATCTATTAAGTTGCAAATAAGCTCCATGGAACTTAATTTATAGTTCAACATCACAAGGGTATATTCACAATAACAAAGAGAAAGATACAAACTTCATGTACAAATAGAGTCTTAGTGGGGTAACCATGCATAACCTAATCATCCTTACAATCCCAAACACTTACATTATCTTCCCTTCTAAAAATGTTTAGCTCAAGAAAAACCATACTGATTACATACTATAAATATCATCCTAGATGTCACCAATTGATAGTATACCCCGCATCAAGTGTCCTATACACCACATACCCACATGAAAACTCCCTACTAGGTTCATAGGGAAGAAACTTAAAAACTCTTGCATTTCCCTAAGACTTTAGGACTACAAAATAAACTTTAAATCTAAACATAACTCCAAGCTTACTAAAAAGGACCCTCCTATCATCTTATAGAAAACATCCTAGCAAATTTGGTCCATTACAATTCCCATAGGTGGTTTCACATATCTAGATGTAAGCAAACATATTCCTATGGTAACAAGGATTTGAGATCCTATCTTCTTTTGTGAAGTTAAACTACTATAGTCCATAATGATGGGATGCATTTTGAGGTACACATGGGTCATATGAATTCCCATGTCTGAGAAAGATAACAAGAATTTGAGATCCTCTCCTTTTGTGAAGTTAAACTACTATAGTCCATAATGATGGGATGCATTTTGAGGTACACATGCGTCATATGAATCCCATGCCTGAGAAAGTAGGTCTCATTATCAAATTACATGTTCCCATAAGGGACAACTCAACCTAAAATTTGGAATAAGAAAGGGATTGCCAATGATTTGAAAGGAGGTGGTTTTCATGATTCGTTTGGTTTCTAATCTCATTGTGAAAGGAATGATAAGAAGATTGTTCTAAGGCATGAACATCTTAGATGATAATTACACACCAAATTTGATAAGCTAAAAGGAATTCACGAGAATAATCTTACAAAAAGATTTTCAAACAAAGAGCTAAAATATCATATATGGAAATCCAACATAATTCATAATACTATTATATTACATTACATTTCTCAATAATGAGGATGTACATATAGGAGGAGGAAGTCTGTGACCACTACCTAGATCGGTGGTGAAGAAATCCCATTAATTGATACCAGGTAGTTAAGTTAACTCCACAAGACTAGTAAGCTAACTCCACATAATTGATAAACTAAATCAACATGTAGGGATAACCCAAGTGCAAGAATTATCCTAATAAACAAATAAAAGGATAAATAGTAACTTGCAATAACCCCCTTAAACATAGATTAGGTGGGTGAAAAATAAGGCGGGTCTGGTAATAAGGCTCGATGATATACCCACGTTCATGGCGGGAAAAAAGGAACATCATGCAAGGTACCCAAAAATAGTAATAACAAAGTAGAGAGAGAAAAACCTATCTGCAAGGCATTCCAAGAAGCTCGGATCAAAAAAATTGTACAATGATAAAGAAGTTTGGTGTGTAGTGTGGTGCGAATCCACCGCTCGATCACAAAACTCAAAAATAATTGACACTGGGTTCACGAGAATAGCTCCATACAAAGAGAGCTGTCGATGGAGTGATATCAAAAGTGCGAGAAAAACACCAAACATAATTCAATCAATTGCTACAAATGTGTTATCGATTCAAGAACAATAACCAAGGCAACAGGCGATAACACAAGATCGAATAAATAGGAGTGCCACGATCCAAGAAAAGCCAAGTTAACAAGGAAATGACACAAGACCCAAAAATCATGATCAATACCACACCCTCCCATCTTGTTGAATGGGTAGAGCGACACTACAAATCTACATGAGTTGTCAAAATAACTACTCAAACACTGACAAAATAACATTGGGCTTCACCAGAATAGTCCCCTATAAGAGAGACTGTTCTGGTGAAGTCCAATGTAATTTTTTTAGTGTTTAAGTAGTTATTTTGACAACTCATACAAATTTTTAGCGTCACTCTACCCATTCAATGGTATGGGAGGGTGTGGTGTTGATCCTACTTCTTCAGGTCTTGTGTCCTTGCCTTGTTACCTTGGCTTTTCTTGGATTGTGGCACTCCTATTTCTTTGGATCTTGTGTCATTGACTTATTACCTTGGTTATTGTTCTTGGATCATGACACACCTATTTGTAGTAGTTGATCAAATTAGCTTTGATACCATAAAAGGAATGATAAGAGTATTGTTCTAAGCCATGAAGATCTCATATGATATTAACACACCACATTTGATAAGCTAAAATGAATTCGCTAGAATAACCTTACAAAAGGATTTGCAAAAAAGAGTTAAACTATCATATATGGAAATCCAAGATAATCCATGATGTTATTACATTATATTACATTGCTCAATTATGAGGATGTATATATAGGAGGAGGGAAGTGCAAATACTACCTAGATCAATGGTTAAGAACTCCCACTAACTGATACTAGTAGTTAAGTTAACTCCACAAGACTAGTAAGCTAACTCCACATAACCGAGAAGCTAACTCAACATGAATAGTAAGCTAACTCCACACAATTAGTACACCTAAGTAAGATAACCCAATACGTGTAGGGATAACCCAAGTGCAAGAATGATCCTAATAAATAAATAAAAAGATAAATAATAACCCTGCACTGGCACATCGCTCTAGGAAAAGAAATGCTATAGACAAAACCCAACATAGGTTTTGTTCACCAAGACTCTCTAAAAGGGGTACTAGGATTACTTCTCTCCTTTTAGAACTCAAGGGATCTATAACTCGATACAAGTTTACAATAGAGAAAATTATCTTCTCATAGATCATTAGATATAAGAGGAGGTTAATGGTGTTAAACACAAGGTTTGACGCGTAGGGAAAAGTGGTAAACAACTCCACTTACATCTCTTATATCTCTTAATGAGATCATTCAATGTGTAAGACACGATACAACAAGTTATGTGTTTGAGTATTTTCTTAAAAATTATGGGTATTGTAAAACTATACAAGGCTTGTTTAAGAGAGAGATACATAGTAAAGGTTAAAAGAACGGTTCCTTTGGATAGTTTAGGAATATTTAAGGTTTATACCATCAACATAAGTATTAAGGGAGAAAAAAATAATTAACATTATAGAAGTTTTTTTCAAAACATCTAAACCATAGAACAACATACAAACTCATGATCAAGATCATACTCAAATAGAATGTTGGTTTTCTAATACACCAATATAACAAAAATTTCTTACTCATCAAAAATAATCAATAAATAACATTTATGATCATAAAAATAATGCTGGTACATTTGTTTGATATTACAAGTATATTTCAAATTATAAAAACAGCCAGTAATGCTACCATTTCTTTCTTGTCATGCATACCTACAACAACCGCATGGTCAACACAACTACTAGCATGACATCAAACTACAACCAAGCATGACTTACAATTTCAGGGTTCTCTAACAATAATGAAACTATTTTTAACACACTTCAAAGGAGAGTAAGACTTGTAATGCCATTTCATTTTGTTTCTAAAGCCAAGGAGAGAGATAGAGAGAAGAGAGATAACACCATTTTCCACATTCAATTTCTTTTTAAGCAAATGTCAACATTAATTTTACTACAAACATGTATTCATGTATACAAGGTTTCTCTATCGTTAATTTGCTTGGATCAAGTCATATGACAACTTTCACCAATTAGTCACAAATTTTCAAAAATGTCAAAATTTATATAAGGTTCTAAAAATCCAACATTTGAAAACCATCTTCAAGACTCAAACACAAAAGGGAAAAAATCTCTACCTATTCCCCTATATATAGGGAAACACTCAAAGCCTGACAGAACCCCAAACTAGCAAACATGATTAAAATGGTGCTTTGTCTTTCTGGAGCTACCGATTGTAAATGCACCCAAACATCTTTGTTGCCCAACGACCGAATTCCTACAAAACCTATCAAGAACACTAGTTGGTGGTATTTGTTTCTCCAAATTGAGGGTTTGTAATAATTGTCTCATAGAATTATTAGATGTATGCGGAAGCCAAAATTTGTTTCCACTCCCAAGGCCAAAATGACGGTCAAAACTAAACTACATTTTTAACTTTCATCAATCGCTGTTTAAGGTGTGAACTAACCCATTGGGCTCCTATACTTATTACAAAACAAAGTCAAATGGAATTTTGAGAAACAACCAGAGGGTTTAGTTGAACACTCCACATGACAAGGTACATGACTAAAATTTGGTTTTATCATTTCGAGGTTTATAGGGATGTTTAACGCATCACTAAAAAGAAGTTTTTATTAACATTACCCAAGGTCACAAGAAGCAATTTTACTAAGTTTCCTATTTATCCCGCTAACCGTATGGTTTTCAAATCCAAATTGGTATCATATTTTATCCATCCATATTACGAGGTAAGGGAGAGTAGTGTTTTCATTCATGGTTAATGGTCTTGTTGTGTACAAATAAAGGTTCAATTTGTTATACAATAACCCATTTGGTTTAATTCACCTAAACAATTTTTTTTAAATCGATATAAAAATCCACTACAATTAAGAATACTAAGAATGCTAAAATATGCAAAGATAGAGTAAGATGACCATGCATCAAAGTAGCCAAACCAGGGTACACTGGGCTCCAAGTGGTCCACATCCACAATCCATAAAACCACAGTTTGCAAAGGTATTTGGTAAAGTAAAATATTGTTCCTCCACTCCATTCCGCATTTTAAACCGTAACCAACAAATGCCTTTAAACATTCTCTATGACAATTAAACGTCACCTCACTTGCCCAATACTGCAAAGATTGTGTTAGAACAAACCAAGATAACTCCCCTTCCAAAAAGATAAACTCATCTTGAAAGCTCAACCGCTACCATGGTTTGTGACCTACTTGTAAGGGCCTCCCTTTCAACCGCTCAACATGCACACTACCAGGCTTGGACACCTTTATTTATACAAATGGGGGTAACTCTGTCTTATTTCTCTTAATGGAGCTCCATATGTTTTGGAATAATTGATTTTGTTTTCAAAAAAATTGTTCACCTATGAGTGCCTATGATTTATCGAGAATCACTAAAAACATATATTTATCCTTGTAGATATTATCTAAAATATATTTATAGATACAACATTTATGCTTTACTAATGTGGCTAAAACTCGTTGGTTTGATTATACCGAATGATCATAACATTCTAAAATTTCTTGATGGAATGGAGGACACAAATATTCCTTTGCTATTTTGGGGTTTGGAAGAAGACTTTTGATGTATACTCAATGAGCTTCATCCCTCATTGAAGTAAAGGTTTTTATCTTTGAATGTCTAACCCACAACATTCAAGATTTTTATTTTCCGGAATGCTATTAACTTGGTTGTTTACCTTTAAATACATATAAAAAATCTCATCTTTTACCCTTTTAATGTGAAGTGGAAGCGGTAGAAAAAAATTTAATAGGTGAAACTTGAGACGTCTTGCAATCATCACAACCCATGTAACCAATCACTTTTTTTTCGGCATTTTATCCAACATTTCACACACCTTGCACATGATTCCATATTGCACATCTAGTAATCATTGTTTTCCACATTTCTTTTTAGGCAATTTTATCAAACAGTTCATAAGCCCTACATATGCTTTCAAGGCCTTCCATGACTTGTTCCAAATATTCCATTTAGGTACGAGCTAGGCATATACTGGGCAGGGAAGTGGTGTCTATCTTTACACATGTCAATTGCATTTTTTTGAAGCTTCTAATGCCTTTTAAAAACTAGCAATCGCACATGAAGTGTGCGATGAAAACGCCGAAAGTAAAAGAAGGGAGTACGAAGAAGGAAACTGAAACATATAACAAAGAAGAAATATAAATGTAGGTGGTAGAACAACTGTGGGAGGAATTTGTTGAAAACATTAAGGAGAAAAAAGTTTCGAGATGAAAAGTAACAGAGCAGCCAGAGAGGTAATGACCAACATGGATTAAGAGGGGAGAGAGGAAGGAAGGTGATGAAGATGATATTCCTCTTATAAGCGTGATGGAAATAGAAATGTGGAGGACATTCTGGAGTAACGAATGAATGAAAAGTGAGTGGACATTCGAAGGGCTGATAGTGACGGATATCTCGATATAGCCATAAAGGGCAATCCTTGTCTTTATGTGCCTGCAATGTCAATAGTTTCCCATTCGCAGTTAGCCCTTGAGATTTGTGGATTGGAAATACCCAAGCCATTTTGAGCGTTATTTTTCTTTGGTTTCCTCTAAAAATTGGTGGAATAGGAACATGGAGGGAGTTATTAGCATCCCAATGAGGGCCCGTGTATCGATCAAACTTGATGATGAAGAAGAGAGGCAGAGAAGGTGGAGCAGAGGAGTACTCATAAACAATGTCGACAATAGATCCAGTAACGCCATTGACAAGACCTATATCCACCCATAAGTTAGCAGAAAGCATGAGTTTTTGGTTCTTGTAGAGAAAAAAATTGTGTTGCAATTTATCGTCATCAAGCTCTCCTGAGTCAGCATGCGTGGTGTTTTGAGAAATTGATCTGACAATGGGCGAGTAAAGGGACTTCAACATTTGAAGGTTGTGGTCTTTGACCAGGTCATTTTGAGAAAAAATATGGGGGGCATATTTAAACTCAATGATTTCTTGTTCAGAAAGTCAAGTATCTATTCTTGACATGTGGAGCTCCCAATCTTGCAATAGAGGGAGAAAATTATGAATGTTGAGAAGAAAGTTCGAAATGATACCTTTGCAGGAGTGGAACCATGTTCCCTGAAGATAACATTTAAGGAGATGGAAATGGTGAATTATTTCCAAAGGTTAACCTCATAGGAGTTACTGGCATACAAAGGAATGTCCATGATAGGAGGAAGTTGACTGAGGTCCCCAAAAAGGATGATACATTTGTTTCCAAATTCAGATGTTTTGGAGTATGGGAAAGCTTCACGAAGGTGGTAGTCAATATTGTTGAGCAACTTTGGGCCGATGAAACTCATTTCATCAATTAGAATATATTGGATATGTTTAAGGAAGTCTTGAAAAGATGAAAAATCCTGACCCTCAAAGGGATTGAGTTCTTTGGTGGGTATGTGCGAGGCTGGCGTGTATATTAGAAGCTGAAATGTTGAAAGTTGTAACTCCAGTTGGGGTGAGTAAAGGGAGAGGTGAAAGGCCTAGGGGCGACACAGAGGAAAATGAATACTTGATATTGTTAGTGAGGTATGATTTTCTAGTACCAATAGTGCCTTGAATAAGAAGCATCAGTAGAGGAAGGCTAGATTTGTATGCGAAGTGGTGGAGAATAGTATCCAAAGCCAATTGTTGTTCTAGAGATAAAGAAGAAGAGGCAAGGACACACTTCCTTGCATGCAAAATGAAACATGTGCACCATTACTGTCCTCAATAAAATTTGGTGCAAGAGGTTGTAAAGAAGGCAAAAAATGATGGGCATTGCAATTGTGTAGGGTGTCAAATGCATGGAGTCCCAACATATGCAGGTTGTCTAGCCTTGTTGTGTTGCCGAGTTGAAGGAAGGACAATAGATGTCATTCATTTAACATTGAATCCTGCCATCGTAGAAGGAACATGCCCCTAATGGACGAGCGCATGTTGGAAAGTAGAAGAAATTATGTTATGTGTTTTATGCTTCACTATTGGAGATGCCATACAAAAAAGGAAAATTGCAGCCTAACACAAATGTCAAAGCAATAACCAGGAAGGAAACAAATAAATAGGATCTTAAATATAACAGTGAAAATAATTTGAAGACATCATTTTCAAGATGTGAAACAAATGCATAGAGAAAACATTAATGTGGGGAGCTACAAGATTTCAGTACCTCCATTACATATTTTATTACCATTCAAAAGCTTGCATGTATTCTAACTTTTGCAGTAAGTTTACACCAAAATACTTGGGGTAAGTTATCACATAATACAATTTCACTGCAACAAGCTCCTACAAGATTGTCTTTTGATGTATGGTATGTTGTAGATGCTTTCATTTGTGCTAGTCATATTTGGAAGTTCATAAAATTAAAAAATAATTCTTTCTTTAACATGTAAAAATAGAATAGCTACATATAATGATATTTGTGGATTTAATATATTTGCATTCCTTGTTCATAGTATCCTTGAAACCTTTCATTTAATGGGTCAACATAAACACTGACATGGAATTAATTTTACCTTTTGAAAAAATATTAATAAGAATCTAAAGGAGGAAGAGTTGGATATTATATATATTTCTCTTTAATAA